>VYXF01011623.1:654985-779769 GCA_013397295.1 Polioptila caerulea
AAAAAAAAAAAAAAAAAAAAGCAGCCATGCTCCAAACCATATCTTGATGTAAAGACTTCAGATTAAGGACTAGTCTGCCTCAGGCCATGTGTGCCTCAGAGAAAAAATGGCATTCTAGTGTCTAACTAACCTCTGGATACGCCTCTGTAGCCTTAATTCTTTCTCCTGAGATTTCAGCCATATTTTATACAAATATGTCACCATTAGACTTGAAGTAATTAGAGGGCTTGGAGCTGCTGCTGTGAATAGAATTTTATTCCAATCGTTGTTCCCCATTACACTGACCCCTGTAAAAGGCTTTATCAATCATTTCCTATGACAGTCTCTAGTTCTCAGCTTCCTTGACCACTGCTGTATGTCATTTCTTGTCATGTAACTAATTAGGACATGACATTAGCAAGACAGAGGCCTATAACTTGAATGTTTAGCAGAACAGAGTATATTCTCAATTAGGGCCTTAGCTTCTTGATTGCTCTATGTAAACTAGAGGGACCATTGCCCCAACTATATTTCTTGGTGGGGATGTGTGGTGGGACCTCTCCCTGTGAAAACAAAGGCTCACAAGTTCAGCCACACCTGAACTCTTCCTAAATGTTTTTGCTGTACCAGTTCAGTTTCTCAGGAACTGTTTACCAGGATCTGGTAAAAGGATTTATTTTCAGATATGTCAAGTCTTCACTCTTTTTAACTTAAGGCATTTAGAACAGATCAAAATGCTATACCTCCTAACTTGCTAGTTGCAACTCTTAATCCAGGTTTTTAAACAGATTTGACTGTCTGGGTTATTCCATTTTGTAAAACTTGAGGGGTGGGCATATGATCAAATAAACTTAGTTCGTGGCACGCTAAACCTACGGCAGCTGGGAGAAAAAAGGCTTTAGCATTTCATCATCATGGCAAAGAAGCTATGAGAACCTGGAAAGTTGCTTTAAGGTACTGATGTCAGGAATGCTTCTTTGGAAAACAATCCAACAGGACAGGGAAGTGGTGAAGAACAATTAGAAGCCTGAATAATAGTTAAAACATAGAAGAAGACAAGGTTATATCTTTATTCATTTTTGCAATAGGTATAATTCCCTGCAGGTACCAATCCATGTATATGCTGGTGAACTGGGGAGGAGGATTTGATGGACATGACACAACTGACGAAGATGAATGATGATGTGGTCACTAAAGATCTTGTCACCTTCCTGAAAAACATTCTTAGTCCTGCCAGATAATTTGACGTCTATGTTTCTTGTATAAGCTTGTATACCAAATATCTACCTATGTATTTTCTAGCCCTTGTTTTCACCATATTGATGCCCCTCATAGCAGTATATTCCCATCTCCACCCTTATAGTGTCTCATTGTTGAGTCAGAGAGACATACAGGTTTTCTAAATAAGGATGTTTTGCAGCTTTTACTATGCAACTGTAATAAAAGATTTAATTGCAGCTGTCCCAAGTACTTATCCCAACATTGCTTATACCTTTCAAGAAAGTATACCAATAGGGTTGTATTCTCATTTGGGCTTATGTCAGCACATCTATTTGTTGATTCAAAAGAGTCCCATAGCTATCTGGCAGTAATCCACAGTAGTTAGGTAGTCCAGTCAGGGAAGAGGACCATGTCTATCAGGACCGGGAAATACAAGCACAAAACAAAAAACTTTATGTAAAGGAAATTCAGCAGAAGGACTCAACAATATTGTGCCGTGGCCAGAATGTGAAAAACGATAAACTGAAAACACTACAACTAAACAATGACCTGAATAGATGGTAGAGTTGGCCACAGTAAGTCAGAGGAACATTGCTGTAGAGGAAAAAGGTGTGGATCCACAAATTTGTTTCCACTCTAATCAACAGCCTAATGGCTGGATTTTCCAGATACAAGGTTCAGTCTGCAAATAATGTGCTAACCACATGCAATCACACAGCTCCTTCCACAGAGGAAGAGGCCAGCTGTGCACTTGTCGATAGGCTGTAAAGGCATTTATGCTGGGTGTTGTGTAAGAGACAACAGCACAAAAAAGATCATATTTTAATATAATGTATTCATATTCCTATTACTGGTTTTGTGCCTGGGATATCACCATAGTCTATTAGACCTCATTCACAAAGAAGCAGGCTGAGACATCAAATTATCCTAATATTTGGCAAAGGGTAGAGTTGTGCTTTCCTGTGCAGAAATACGGCAAACAGGCCAACTTCAGAAATTAAAGGGAAATTGAAAGCAGAATAATTACTTCAGATGGAGTTCCTATTATTGCTCTAACAGTAGTATGGATGGAGCGAGGTTGGAGAAGAGTGTTTAGCAGAGCAAGAATTCGGCATATGGTAGAGTCACTGAAGAGCATTGGCCTCAGCTGAGGCACACACATTGCTCAGCCATGGAAATTTTACTGCAGGGAGCAAATGACCCAGCTGGTGCTGGACTGAGGAATGTGTTAGCAGGCAGGAATGGATGAAGAGCAAAGTGAGTGTGACAGATATCAAGGGGAAGAGAACAAAGGGTGCTTGGGCAAACCTGCCTGCTCTGAACAGTAGGCAGTTGTACCATCCAGAGTGTGGTCTAAGGAGCAGCCTGAAACACACAGCTGGGAAAACTACACTCATGGACAGGAGCTATGGCAAAGTCTTCTTCTCTGACATTGTTATTGGTGGTTACTGGTTGTCCTGGGTTGATGCCCAGGACACTGATGATGACCCTGGTACAATTATCATTGTCAGAAAACTGAGCAGTTAAAAAATCCCTCTTCTGGGAGAACAGGAATTGTTAAGGATTGAAGGCCTTTAATCAAATCTCTGTCTCAACAGTTAAGATTGATGAGTAATGGGTAGAAAGATTATTTATTAACTTTTGTGCCTCCTCTTCCTCTTCACAGACTTGTAAGTCTCAACATGTCACGCTCACCAAAAACATTAGCGGAAGGCAAGTCTGCAAATGTATGTAATCTTTTTCCTTAGGGTTGAGCTGAAATGTCCTGATCTCCCTTAGCACCGAGAAAATTACTCAATTTACTGAGACATGAACAACCATATGTGACACAGGCTTGTGCACAGGGTCAGACTTTAAATCGGGTCACATTCCTACAGGCACCACTGACTCAAATCCATACCAAACTGTGGCTAACAGAGACCATACAGATACAATTACTGTGCCCTTTCTTGCCTATAAAAAGGCACTGCAGTATCTCCTATTAAATGGCAGTGATATACCTAAAGAGATCATCAGGTCACCAGGACAGCCTCTGCCACCAAAATGGCCTTAGGACATGCTGCTCTTCAGCCTTGAAACTTTCCTAACTCATCCAGCTCATACTAGGTGGTAAATAGTAGGTGGAGGGACAAAATTCACATTTACAGATTACATTTGTAGATGAGAACAAGAACTGCTATGCTCAGATGAGTACGAATTGATGAGATTCTCTGTTCTGCTATCACTCCAAAGAAGTGGAAATAGCTATTTTAATTCAATTTTACCTTCATTTTGGCAGAACAACCTTTTCAATTGGTTGCATGGAGCCTCCAAAATCTTTTCTGAGGGATGGTGCTGAATTCAATAGCTAGGTTTTTCCTTACCATTTATCTCTAAGGTATTACCATAAAGAGGTAAAAAAAAGAAGCAAAAGAGGAAGTCTGAAATTATTTATTGAACACTGATGGGAATCAAAACACTCAAGTTTTAATTTAATCAGATTAAAGCCTGTAGTTTAGGGAAATAACTTATCTCAGTTTTATTTTTTTGATAGACTTATGAAGTAAAACCTGTAATTTAGTGAAACAAGCAATGAGTGCTAAAATTTAGTGCAACAAATTTTTTTAAAGTATCAATCATGCTAAGCCTGAACTTAGAAACATAAACTCATCATTAACACAATTACAGTTGTGCAAACTGTAAACATTGACATTTAGCATTAATAAAATTTAGCTTCTAAGTTTTCACTCACAGAACTACCTCTGATTCCAAGTTTTTTGTGGACATCTTAAATAATGTTTCAGTATTGATTTTGAAAAATACATACTCCTATTGGGATAACCTTCTATGCATTTCTTTCTAATGTGCATATTAACTGCTTCAAGCCTAAGCCACATTTTGACTCCCATAAGAGAAGGCCTAAGGCATTCTTGCAGGTGTAATTGTGAACCAATCAGAGATCTGTTAAATACCTTGTCATCTCCAAGCTGCAGAAAGTCATAATGCAATAACCACTTCTTCCTAGTTTGCCCTACACTCTGTTCTCTGGAGTACAGTATCTGTCTTTCACTGGAGGATACAGACACTCAACTTTTGTACACCCTTGCTGTGTTTGCTCCCTCTGTATGGTCTCTGAAGGGAGCAGATATTGCAGGGAGGAGCTGGCCCCTTCAGCACAGCTGTGGAGAGTTCCCAGAGCAGCAAAACCCTCTGCAAAGGGAAGCTGGATTTGGAAATACTGACATATGGGGATGTTCTCTTCAAGTCTACCCTGACTCAGTCTCACAGGGACATCCTTACAGTGGGTACACAGCTGGGCTAAAGACTGAATGAAACCAGGTGACTCTGCAAAGGCTTGCTCTTCAAGCCACTTCTTGTCTAGCTCCTATGATGTGGATTTACTGTTAAATCAATGTTTCATGGCAGCAGTCTCTCTGCTGAGTCTCTGTAATTTGGCATAAGACTCTTACTGAATAAGACTTTGTCACTTCAGTATTGGTCTCTGTGTTTATGTCATTTGAAAGCCATAACAATCTCTAAAAAACTTTTGTGCCCAAATACTATGACATTTTTGTTCTAATGTGATTCATTGATTAAGACATCTGACTGAGAAAGTTACAGATCCCTTTTAATTTACAATAAATCTTTTTATTTTTTTGTAAACAAAGCAGACTCAAGAAACATGAATACCTCATACAACCAAACCAAATCTGTATTTTAACTGAGAAAAGTAAAAAAAACCCCAAAGCTTCTGTGTACTTTCTACACAGTTGCTGTATTGTTGTACTTCCCTAGTCTGCAGCTTATGGTGTGGAGTAAGCCCCCCACTGCTTTTGTAGTCTTTCTGCTGAAAAACTTAAATGGCAAATCCACACCTTGTTGTAATAGAAAGCTAAGAATTGTTTCTTTTTAAAATGACCCAAGTTATGAGTATCTGCTCTCTGGACTGTTTAAATGCTTTTATCCATGGAGCTAAAGTAGTGAAGCAGCTACTTTTCTTCAGAATTAGCAAAGCAAGAATGAATGCTTTCTTGTGGATGAGGTGCATATGCTGCCTGGGATTAAGACTCAAGTGAATACTTCTCCTTTCACACTTGTCAGTGCTTGGAGTGTCAGAAAGGAACTTTTGTGTGAGACACCTGACAATTTGATGAGGAAAAAAGAAATGTGAAAGTGAACAATGTTTCACAGAAAGTCTGTTTTCAAAACAGAAATATCTCCAACAAAACAAAGGCTGTAGTATTGTTCCCAGTCCTGACAAAATGGAATGAGGGACCTGGCACTCCTTTGTCCTTGGCAGCCTGATTTTTCCAACACTGCCTCTTTGACGTGCCTTGACACCCTTAGAGGCCACAAAGCAGATGGCATCTAATGTATCTTGAAGGTATGAAAGTTAGATGGCTAAATTTCAGCCAGTCACATCAGTCTTCTTTTACAGTTATTAGGGAAAAATGGCCACCTTCAGCAATAGTTCACTCAAACTGTCTTGGACAAGTGCTTTAGACTAAGATGAGTCATTTATGGAGGCACTTTTTTCTTTTGAACCAACTTTAAAGGTACTCCAGGTACTCAGTTTAGATCTTTGACTGCCAAAGTTGGGGTAGAGTAACTTGATTTATGCAGTGTACATCACTGAAGATTCAGCCCACTTAAATCACATCTCCCAGTATGAAACAAGGATATTAAATCAGGATAAGGTAGGTTTGTTACAAGCAAGAGTAATTGGCCATTAAGCCAAGATGCTGGGAACACCAGCAAAAGGAAATCCTTACCTTACATTGAGGAAGGGAATAAGAAGGCCTTTGAAGTTACAATCCTTCCAGTAATACTGAATAGGCATTACCCATCTCCTCCTCTTCCCCAAAGTAATTTGATTCCGAAATGGAACTTTACTGCCATGTTTCTAACACCACAAGGCACTTACTGTATATTATGCATGGCATTATTTTTACTTTTTGTCTTATGGTATTTCAAAATAAACCCATCCTCTTCATTTTAGCATTACTCGGAGGTTGCTTCCCAAGCTCACCAGAAAAATTTCTTCCCTGAAGAGGTTGTCAAGCACTAAAATAGGCTTCTCAGAGAAGTGATTGAGTCATCATGCCTGGAGGTATGTAAAAGATGTGTAGATGTAGTACCTAAGGACATTGTTTAGTGGTGGACTTGTCAGTGCTAACAGTTGGACTCACTGATGTCAAAGGTGTTCTCCTGTCGCTGTGGGTCACTCACAAGGACACACACGACACAAGTTCTCGAGAGAAGGCTAAAAAGGAATTTTATTTATTTGACTCTGTATTATATAGTATTTCTACATGGACTAGGGATTGGAGGAGAAGATGGACACCTCTCCCATCTCATTGGTTAAGGCAATTGTCCATCAGTTGTTTTTCACTTCCAAGGGAAAGGAATTTCCCACAACCTCGTCTTAACATAAACATGCTTCTAATTATAGCATCCAGGTGTGAGAAATGAACTGGGAACTACGAAACATTGAGTTAGAAAGTATATCAGGAAAGCTTGGAAGAATCAGGGTGACATTCTCCAACCTCAACCTCAACAATTCCACGATTCTCTAAGTGTAAGCATGGACTACATGGAAAGCTGACTGAGTGTCCAAACTCCACTAAATATGTTAACCTGGACTTGGTGCTGTCACGTAACAGTGAGGAATTCAGTGACATTTGGGAAAGAAATCCTTATGGGCTATCAGTTATGACAGAACCCCTTCCTAGGTTCTTCATCCTAAAAGACATTTGTGGCACTCTGAAGTGGCAGTCTGATAACTTTGAACATTTAAATAGCCCATGGATACCTATTTTTAGGGCACCACACTCCACCCCCATACTCTGTCACCACTGTCTCTTCTGTTTCCACATGCTGAGCAGTTTCAGATGCTTTTCCTTGTTTCTGAGAAAAACATGCAAAGCAGCCAGGAGCAACCCAGCAGAGAACAGCATGTGGAAAGAAGGCAAAGCAGAATACTGTTTCAGGGGAGAAGATCTTACTTCAGGTACTCCTGAGGTTTTCCCTATTGGTAAAGAGGTGCTGCTCTTTTACCTGTCCTTGAACACAACAGACTGCATTGATGATTATAGGCACATCTTACATTTGTTTGAATGTTGGTATCAGTCCTGAATGCACTGATTATCAGTTAAATGCATGCCATAAATTAAGCTGCTCTGATCCCCATTTGATTTACACCAACTAAGATGAGCTTTTTTATTCCATAACCAGGAGGCTCTGTCATGTTCTCTTCACATTTGTATTCACTGTCTCAAGGATAGCTTAGGAAACAGATATGTCTTTGAGAGGGAGGCTGAGAACTGTATTCAGCCTTTCTTTTCCTGCTAATGCCCTTCCTCTCATGTATTTTTTGGACACAGAAACTTGCGTGAATGTAGTAGGACAATGCCAAACACAGACACCTCAGTTAACTGGTGAGATGCAATCTTCACTGAGGCTGAAGGTCTTAAGAAGTTAGGAAATCCCTTTGGATTTGGTGGCAAAGAAGGAAATTGCCAAATTCTTCTTCTACGGCCTCATAACTCTAAAACTCAGGGGCACAAGACAGATGAAGCTGACAAAAGGATGGAGCCAACAGTCTTCTATTTTTTGATGGTGATGTCCATGACCAAGGTTTTCTGAAGACAGATACTTAGTCCAGAGTCGCCCTTGAAATATCTTTCTGATTTTTTTAATTTAATGATGGAGGCAAGAGCTATAAGATTCTTTCTGAAAATAAACCCTTTGAGATGTTTTTAATGAGGCGTACTAATCAGGCACATGGCACAAAGGACCATTTAAAAAATATTTGAAAATATGTATGGCAAGTCAAGGGTAAGACAAGAGTTCTATTACTCCCGGATGGTGTTTTCTTTGTCTTTGAAATACTTGTTATCTCTCAATGCTATAGAAAAGGACTGCCTTGGCAAGTAGCAGCTTCAACTGGTTTCCTTACAGGATTGCCCTGTCTTTCAAAGAGTACATTCTCTGTTTGTATCACAATAACCAGTCTATCCTCAGCAAATATAAATCAGTAGGGCTTGGATTATATTCCTGTATCTGTGCTGATTTTTTCTCTTGAGGATATTCACTCCAGCCTCTGAAATTTTATGGAATAGAATAGAGGGACTTCTGGATTATTAAATTAATGGCAAATATAGATTCACTTTGAAAACAATACAATCCAGAACACGAGCCAGAAACCAGAATTATAAGAGCTTCTGACTTTCAGAAATGATTCATATCACAAAGAACATGACCAGTTTTCTTCAGGATGTAGAAAGATTTTTTTTCTAAACAGAACCATTTTGTAAACCAAACTTGTGAGAGGTGGATGGCTCCACCTTTTCACTGAGAGAAAATATTGTTCAAAAATTGAGATGGCAAAGATTCTTAAAGTTCAAGATATAGAAGACATGGTTCAGAAGAAGTTTTCTTTTTTACAGAAGCTATTTTTTTAGTCAAAACGAAATTTTCTGACTTGTAACAAGAGAGTAAAGAAAGAAAGAATCTTGCAATGTTTTTGCAATGTTTTAACCTTGTTTTATCTTTCATAGCTCAGTGGCAGAATTGGGTAAATTTACACATTAACTGGAAAGAAAATAATAACTCTTTGACAAGTCCAAAAATTGTTCTTAACTAGCAGAAAAGAGTAGCAGAGGGACTGAATCCAAAAAGGCAAGGCTGTTGGTAAGGGACTTAAGCAATGACTATAAAATAATCTGAAGAGAGAAATACTTTGGGTATTGATGCTTGCTAACATTATCCAGGCCACTTGAAATAAAGTCAACATGCTTGCACAGAAATAGTGACAAATCCACTGTGAAATCTTTGCCAAATCACAAAAATAAATTTCGTATTTTAGGCCACAAGATCCCTACAAGACACATTTAGGAACAACCTAGTAATTTTTCTGTGTTTAATATTTAATGTTTAATGTTAGATGTTTAACTTTTAAAAGATTTTTTTAAAATTATTTGTTTTGGTGGAATAGTTTACCTTAACTAAAATGCAGACAGGCAGTCCATAGTAAAGAAACCTTTTCAAATTGTCATTTCCTTGTCCCTATTTTGCCCTAACTTCTTTTAAAGAGCAGTGGGATCGAGACACATAGAGGTACAGTAGAATATCTGATGAAGAAAGTGCTTTATAAGATTTTTTTCTCACTGCTATGACTTTACATTTGCAGTCTGGTCTATCCATAAACCTCTTCAAAGGCTAGATATGGGGTGGGCAGTGAAATCAAGTTCCTGAACTGTTTCATCTCTTGAACTTTTTGCAAGGTCTTGAACCCCAACAGTGTTGTTTTTCTGTATGTGATTAAGGCAAGGGAAAAACATTACAGAAACTTTGTTCTAGGATTTAGAAAGAAAAATAAAGTAGAAAACTTTAGCTACCAAGACAAAACAGGAAAGCAGAAGGTCTGAAGACCTATGATAAGGGCAGCTAAATCCACCACTTGCTTGTAGCCTTGGGTACCCTAAAGAAAAAGATCATCTGACACCTGGGTCAGATGGCAGTGGGGCATGAGTTGCCAGCCTCCTTCATCTCATCTCTGCATCCATCATGGGGCTGCCTTTGCCCTTGGAGTTGTGTACATAGATACATTGCACAGCAAGGAAACACACCCATGATAACTCTGCAAAAGTATTGGGAGGTCTTTTTAGAAAAAGGCCCTCAGAAGGCTGAACAATGGCTTCTCCCTGACCCCAAGAGCTAATAAGGGCAGCAGAAATATCTGTACAATAACCATTGTTAAGAGGAAATAATATTTTGTCCCCTAAATGCTTGACAGTCAAAGTTCATCCCACTCCCAGCCAGGAGCAGGGCCCTGGGAGCCACTGGCTCATGTCCAGCCCTGGGCTTTGATACCTCCCTGGGGACAGGAATGGATTATGGTCCCAAGGGTGGGCCCAGCTTGGCAGGACCAATGGCCAAGCAAGGAAGGGCTACGAGGACCTGGGGATCAGCACTGCTGTGCTGTTGTAGGCAGGGACTGACAGCCTCAGTGGCCATGGGCAGGGCAGGAGAATTTGTGTGGGGGCACCAGGGACAGTCTACGAAGGTGGCTTTCAGGCATCTGGCAGTGGTCCAGGCAGTGCAATGATTAAAGAAACCAAGGAAGATTCTGGCTATTTCTCTTTCATAATTGTTTTTTAACCTCAGTTTTCTACTTAGGTCAAAATGTCTACTTGACAAGAATGGAAACACAAATAGGGCTTTAAAATAGAATGTCTTGTACACATTTTCAAGGAAATTGCATTGTGTTGTACAGATTTTGTACAAATTGTGTTGCACATCTTTTTAAGAAGTAGTCCTTGAAAAAAGAGACCACCCAGGAGAAAACAAGTTGCCTGTCCCCAGTTCTTGTTTTAGAACTTGCATAAAGTTAACATATGGCTTATTTTCACCACCCTTTGATGGCTACCTTTTAGCATGAATGCTAAAAGGGTAATGGAAACATAACAAGAATAGTGCCCAAACAACTACTGCCATTTTAAGAAATATTTGAAATGAGGCTTAACGTTGTTGACAGCTGTGAATGAGCCCAGAATACAAGGCAGATCCAGCAAGCACCACTGGTCAAATATGAGTAACACCCTCTGATTAAGCAAATAATATCAGCTAGCTAGAATGAAAAATGTACTTAACTGAAGAATTTTGCATGCCTGGGTTGTAGATAACAACTCTCCTTTAAAATAACTCTCTGAAAATCTGTATAATTACTTTTTTTTAGTGGTCCAAAAGATTGAAAAAACATCAGCTAGTCCATCTTACACTTAGATAAAATACAGGGAAAACATTCCACCTGAAACTGCCAACTGCATCATATAGAGTAGGGAATACATATCTCTAGACACTGACAGGGTCTGAAAGGACCCTGTGGGTCATCCTGAGTTGCTGCCAGACCACAGCACTGACCAGCTGCCACAAGAGGTGCAGGGTGCTCGGGGTGGCCATGGGATTCTGTCCTCACCAGCCAGAGTCTCATAGGATTCATCAAGCCCAGGGATGGTGATCAGGTAAACCCAGAGCCATGGAGCTGCTCAGCACAGTCACAGGGCCAGGACAGGGCTGAGGTCCAGCCAGGCCAAGTCTGCAGGTCATGGTCAGTGAGGTACCTGTCCAGGTGTAGCCATGCCTAGAGCAATAATCAGGCAGGCAACAGGCAAGGTCAAGCAGAGAGGCCATGAGCTCAAATGCTGCTCCAGGGAAAGAGGAGCTCTTTCTGTGCTGGCTCTTTCACAACAATGTGATCACAAGTTATTCAACCAGGCCACAGCAAAGCTGGCCTGAGCATGGGTAGCCAGAGCCCAAGGAAGGGGAAGTGGTTAGAGAGCCTGTAGGATGTACAGCCACAGCTGTCTACACAAACAGGAGGTTTTAACTCTAAGGTATAGTTCTAAGGCAAAGCTTTCCTCTAGTTAGGGCTCAGTGAGAGTATTAGACTTACATGGGTCAACATCCCCTATCCCCAACCCCATCCCTGGAAGTGTTCAAGGCCAGCTTGTATGGGACTCTCAGCAGCCTGGGCTAGTGAAAATTGTCCCTGGCCACATCAGCAGGAACTAGATGATCTTTAAGATCCCCCTCCAACCCAAATCATTCTATGAGTCTATTAACACCTTCAAGTAAAATAAAGGGAGAAAAAATGCTCAATAACAAGCAAAAGTAAACAGATGTAGAAAACCTGTTGTATGCAGAATGAATCCAGGAATAGCATTTTTTAGTTCAGAAAAATAGTATTCTTACACACATAAAGCAATACTTGCCAAAAAAAAAAAAAAATAACAAAAAAAAAAAAAAAAAAAAAAAAAAAAAAAAAAAAAAAAAAAAAAAAAAGAGAGAGAGAGAGAGAGAAGGAAATGAGCAGTCCTGCATGCCTAGGTGGTTGAGTAACAGAAGGATGAAAAATCAGATACTAGATGAAAAATGATGTGAAGCATTAAGAGAAATTTTGTCACCAGGTGAAGTTATGCCCTGGAACTATGCATACTTCAGATTGGATTTTTTTTCTAGAACTGGATGGCCTCTTGGAAGCTTTTCAATGCCTTAGTTCTGTATCTTCTGTAAAAAAATTCTGACTAAATTTTCACCTAGATTTGGTCTCCACTTGTTTTGGAGTTTTACCATGTTTCAATAACTTCATTACTGGACATTTGACATCTTTTTTGGCAATTCCTGATTAAAATTCCTTCAGCAAATCATATTTTTAGGTGCAAATCCCACTGGGGGAATGGAAGCAACATTTCATTCTTAATGGAAACATCTTGTACTATAAGCATTTTGACTCCAAATGTAATTTTGAAATAGTCACCCTTGTGTGTTGCAATCCAGCATGCAACACTGTAAGGATCAATAGCTGCCTTCATTTGCTGTTTGTCTGACAACACAGGACACGTCCCTTAGGGTCCTATGCTTAAAGCAAATGTTGTTGCTAAGAAACCCATTAAAGTGTGTTGTTAATTGACAATGAATGGCCTTCTAGTTCTTGGGAACATTTCTCACCAGCTCTGTTTCTCGTGGTGTACAAATGAGACACCATGTACTGGGAGCTGCTGATGTCAATGACTGGTTTTTTAAGAAGCACACAGAGCAGGGGATGAGAAAAGCCACAAAGAAAAGCCTTTATCAGATAAAGGAATTTCCTTTATTTGCTTTGATGGTGGTTATTTTTTTTTGGGTGGCATCACAAAATTCTGTGTGACTGAAAGGAAGCAAGCAAGAAAACAGAAATAGAGGGGGGGGTTCTCAGCCATGTGAATGAGATCATGTAAAGCATTCATGTCTGCACATGTTTTCCCCATGTCTGAAATACTTCTTTTCACAAGCTTCCTCCTAGATTCCAGTTTTGTTATAAGAGCTAACCATACATATTAAAACATATAGTTTTAACATTTTCATGCATGCAGCTACCTCATTCTCTTGGTCTTTCATCTGCTGAGTATTCAACAAGACACAGGTTTGTCCCTCAAATTTTTCTGGGTAGCAAATTGTCACTTAATACAAAGTTCATGCAACAAATTGTGTTCGTAATCACTAATCATTGCTTTGGTTTCCAAAAATCTACAACAGTTACATAAACTAGAAGCAGAGAAGAGAATAGGATTTAAATGAAACATAAGTCATATATACACTTGTACCAACGTTATCTCCCATAGACTTTTCTGACAGAATACTGCATGTCTGTCTCAGGGGGTATTAGCTAATAATTTATTTAAAAAAAAATACATTTTTCAAGAATTTAGCAACTCATTTTTTTCATTTCTTTATTCATGTCCATATTCTTAGTTTTAATTTACTTTAATTGCTTATTCCAATTTAATCTTCTGTGTAGGAAAGTGCAATGAAAAGGCCTAATACTATAACACAAAATATTTTATGTGAACCTTTTCAGTTGGTAAATATTGTGTTGAGGAGCATAGGATATAATTTACTTCTGAAAAAAAAAAAGAAAGGAAGCATGTTGATCCAACTTACAACATTATTTTGGAAAATAATTTCATTTTTTAGACATTTCTTTAAGTTTACAAAAAATCAATAAATAAATTGATCTAATATTAGCAAAATACTTTTAATCATTCTTCCTTCAGAAATCATAGAAATTTTTTAGATTAGTTTCATTTTAGTCTTGGAAAAATTTGGATATTTGGGAAATTTGATTCTGGATACTTAGGTGGCTGACTTAAATGCTGACTTATGGAAGCCAAATCAGCACAGAATGGAGAGCAATCAAACCTTAATGCTAAGCAGACAGGGTTTTGGAGGGTTATTAAAATCCTATTGGTCTCTTATAAAATCATAGAACCATTGGAAGTTGAAAGAGACCTTAAAAACCACCTAGTTCCAGCCTCCCACTATGGGCAGGGACACCTTCCACTAGACCAGGTTGCTCGATGCCCCATCCCAGAAAACTGTTGATTTACAACAAAGAGAACAAGTTTTGTAGCATTTTTACAGTTCCCCTCCAAGGTGCAAAGAAATACAGTACAAATACAATAAACTCTGTATTTTCAAAAAAAAAAAAAATTTGCTCAGGACTTTCTCAAGAAGAGCCTTTCTAGCTCTTTCCTATGACAAATTTATTGGATGAGTGTGTATGACAGACCAGCCTGGTCTATTTATCCAAAATAGATATTTCTGCATCCAGTAACCTCTAACACAGCAGAGGCAAAATCAGAGTCACCTAGATCTCTGAACTCTTCAGTTACTATGAATTTTCAGGTTAAGCTATGGGGAATAGATGGCAATGCTACTGCTGAGTTTTTTCACAGTGCCCTGCTTATTATATCAGATATGTAGGGATGTTTTTGTATATATAGGGAAGTAAAATGATCCAAGTTACTAATGGTTTTTTGCCATGCAAAAGACATTTTTCAGATCAAAACTGATAAAAAATTTGGCTCCAGAACTAATTGCTTTTGTTTCCACTTCATACAGAGCAGAATTCATATCACTTTCAAACTTAACTCCGGGAAATCTCAGAAGAGAGACTAAACATAGAAGACAAGTGTCCCATTGCCATGTAACTTCATGAAGTTCCTTATATTAAGTTGTATTAACTCCAGAAAACTACTAAAATCTGCTTAGGAGGATTAACTGTAATTTTTTTCTTTGATAAAATAAATTAATCTTGGTCCCAAAGCTAACATTCAGTTTAGAAAATGAGCCTGTTGTAACCACTAATCACAATGGGAAATCTGTTTCACCAGGAACATATACAGAAAGGCTTTGTTAATGAAAGATCATCCATCCTTTCCCATGGCCTCTTCCCTTGAAACAACCCTTATGATACTTATATCAGTCCATGTATGTCATTGTCATGTTTAATCAAACACTAAAAGAAAAATTATTTTCATCATCCATCTCTCCTCAAAGACATCTCTGGATCAACAGTGCAGGAAACTAAAGTTATTAGCTAGATGATGAAGGAATTCTGCCAAGAACTGTACATGACTGCTCCCACAAGATCTCTAAGTAGTACTGATACTTTCTTCAGTAAAATTAATCCCTGTTCATTAATGCAAAATACTGAGCAAAATCTGCAAGCTTTAACTTCACAGCAGAGCCAGTTCTGGCCACACAGCCTTTACTGCATGCCAGGCTTGGAACTTTAAGGGTAAGGAAATTCAGCTTCTTGTAAAGATGTTTGCATTCCTCCCAGTTGTTGCTTCCTGGATAATATTTTTAGGAGCTGTGGAGGTATAGACAGTTGCACACACACAGCTGCAATCTGGAGAGTGGTTGTGCATTCAAAGAGAAGCTGAGAAAAATATTTTCTTCATCAGGAAACAAAAATATTCAGTCAATGTGGTTGGCCAGCAAGATTTTCTTCATTCCCTCTGGGAGCTGCTTGCTACTTATGAATCTTCCCTTCCCTTCCCTTCCCTTCCCTTCCCTTACACTTAAAATGAAGCTGCACCTAAGTGGACATAATGAAGAGATGTACTAAAGGTATTTCTTAGCAATGAAAACTTTAATTTTTCTGGACCTGGCAATATCTGTAAGTCAGATATTGAGGAGATATAAGTGAGGAGATCTTAATAGCCTGAGTCCACCATGAGCATTCAAGTACAGCTGTGAGGAACTGATAAAAAGAAAAAGATTGAATGAGTGCCATTGCAAGGATAAAAAAAAATTAAAATAATCTAACAACTGCTGCATGTAACTTTTCTTTGCTATTTTTGCCTTTAGGGAAGCAAAACCTAAAATAGTACAAATGAGACAGCAAAAAGTGAGAATCCACTGACACATTTTTTTCTGATTTGATTTTTGACCTGTGTCGGCTTGGCAGATTCTATTAACTTCACCAGGTACATTTGGTGGTAACCTTTCCAAGAACATCTAAACAAGTTAGGCTCCTAGGTCTTAACTTAGTTAAGTTAATAGCCTATTGGGATCCTAAACACTGTTTTAAGTCAATTACACCTAAAATCCCAAGGTCTGGCCCTGAAAAAGGGATTTATATGCTAAAGTAAAAGCTGAAATACAATGATGTATACATGACTTAGGAACACCCCCCTTGAGATTGAAAAATAACTACATGTTAAGAGAAGCACTCCTTCACCACATGTACTTAGTGCTGAACCCACAGCTCAGCAGTGCAGTGTTTATATGGCACCTTCTCCAGGCTGCCAGGCTGGAGAAAAATGTCCATTTAGGAAAGATCTGCTTTGAGATGCACCTGTGGTAACCAGATTGTTTTTTAAGGTTCTGCCACAACAAAGCAGTAATTCAGGATAAACCCAGGTAGGACAGGCCAAGCTGAGCCTTCCTCCAGTAGAATTGTGGGATGCCAGAAATGAGGAGACCCACAGAGGATTCAGTCCCATTCACTTAGGCTGCTCAATGTCTCACTTTCATACCACACAAGGGTATAGAACAACTTCTGATGTCTTACTTAGACACCGAAAAAAAATTTAGGAAGAGGGAGATGTTAGCAAAGCAACATATGTGATCTTATTTTGCTTGAAAAGGTCCAGTGAATGAGGACCATGCCACAAAGTCAAAACTTGCAGCAATTAAAAATGTCTGTGCCATTTTCTATTGGCATTTCTTCTCACTCTGTTATCTGGTCTAAGATGGCCAAAACAGTGTTCTATACACCAAGGCTGGAAAACTGGCTGTTTGCTGAGTATTTCATAACTTTTTTCCTTTTTCCTTTTGTTAGTACCAGAGTTTTTATGCCACTGGTAATTTTCCTCCACTTGTTTTCTTCACAGCTACTATGAAGGTTCCTGTGGGGCTGAGGCTGTCGTAGAAGCAAGACACTCACTGACATTTCTGCTTCAATCTTCCATTCTCATGTCCTTTGCCTCACTGTCTGACACATTGCAAGCTCTTACTTTCCATCTGCACCTCAGCAGCACCACTGGCAGTCAAACATGTAAGTTAGCACTGCTGTGACACTGCATCAATCAAATGCACACAGATCCTTTGCTAGTGTGTGACTTGAATGAAAGAGTAAAACTTGTTCTTAACTCAGCTAATCCACTTTTATTTTGAGGAAGGAGTCCATAGTTGAAAATGCACTGACCTACTTCTTCCATGGCTAGAATTTAACTGTTGACAGCATGTAGTTATATTCTGCTCCATTCAAGGAAGTTCTTAAGTGCAGTTTATATATATTCTACCATGCAGGGGTCTCCTGAAGCATCCCTTTGCATCTACATCAGCCCTCACACTAGGCTTTGTTCCTTGTATGAACCAACATCATGACAGAAGTGGGCATACATATGCCTGATTCTGTCCTGTCACCCAGCTAGATGACCCTGACCTGGACCAGGAAAGAGTAATAGCAATCTAAGTACTGTGGATACAGTCCAAGCAGTGTGATCCATAAAGGCCCACTAAGCATGGTTAATGAGAAATTTTAATTTCCACTACAGAATCCCTCATCTTTAATTATTCCTCTTTTCTGTTTGAGAATCCCATCTCATAAAATGGACTTTGGCATTTTGGGGGATAATGGATTTGAAATAAGTACATAAATAAAATGAATACATAAACAGTCTTTTTCCAGCTCCCAAATTTGTGTTTGGCTTGAGGCTTTTTTCCCAACATAATGTTTGTTATGGGTATAGCTAGTACATGACAAAATCTGTCAGAGGAAGGTAACTATTGAGTCTTTTACCCTTGTTCTATTATTTCTCTTTTCTTAATCAAGAGAAATGGAGAAAAACAGGGATGAAATTAAATACAAAAAACTATAAACTTTTGAATCAGGTAAGAAGACAGGAGTCAGGCCCCACTGTTAGTTACATCAACAAAAAAGTAATGAATTTTTCATCAGCCACAAGGCTAAATAATTCACTAGGATTAGGAGAACAACTTCAGCTCAGCTGAAACTTTATCCCCACAGAACAAATCTTCCTTTCTCCTGTGCTCACACTCCAGGAAAAGAGACAGCTTGGTACATAGAATGGAGTAAGCTCTTCTCTTCTGTTGCAAAACATTAGCTCTGTGGAAAATGCATAACTTTTCAGGGGGACTGAGGCTGAAACCCAGGTGGTCTCTGTCCCCAGTGTCCCCTGCCCAAAGCAGCTGGCTGAAGATCTGCCATAATACGAGTAGGTGGTCCTGGGTATATTCAAGTCCTTTGAAGAGAGTGGGAAGGCTGCAATCAGCAATCAGAGGGTGAGAGGAAGAGGAAAACTGCCCCACAATGTTGAGTCTGTTTGCCCAAGAGGTCAATGGGGAGGATCTGAGACACTTGGGGGGGGATATGCAGGACTCTGAGAACATTGGAAAAGCATCCTCAAATCAAACAGCAAAATCCAGATTAAATGGTTTGGAAAAAGGAACATAACTGGACAGATTAGTAAAATAATATATGTTTTGACAAAAAAAGCCAAAGCCCTGTATGCCAAGAAAAAAGAAAAAATTTCACTGTAATTCTGTGGGGAGGTATCTCAGTAATACCTTGTCTTCATTTAAGTCAGCAGTGGAATACTTGTCAGACCACAGGAGGCTTCATGGAAGTGAGGAAAATTAGCTGAGACTTCTATTTCACAAGACTTTTAGGAGACACTCAAACCTCATTCTAAGGAACTTGCAAATGTGTCTCAAAGTGAAACCTTTGGCAAGAATTTGTTGGACAGCCACTGTAATAATTGAGGCAGTGCTGTGACTCCTCTCATGCATCAGGAATTACACTCTCTTTCCCACTCCAGATGCAGATATTTTACCTTACAGACTTACAGAACATTATTTATTTAGAACCTTTAATAGGGCCCACAAGGAGTTAATATTAAATTCATGTTCATTGAAAAGAATGTTGTCATACAGATTTTTTAAAATTCCTGCTTCCTGGGCATGCATTTGTCGGCCAGAAATTGGCAAAAATGCAAAAAATTATAATGGAAATTAATTTCCCTGAAGGACTCATTATATCTTTCTCGTCCCTTTTGTCTCCCCATTTGCTCCTTCCTCTTACTTCATGGGCTCCAGTACCAAAGCTTTTAATTGTCTGGATTGTCAGGTTTTGACATCCTAATCTCTTGCTTCGAGGAGACTTGCATCTTAGTAACTTAGCATCTGAATACCAAACACCTCTTGGTTCACAACCCTCCTGCAGCTGAGCCCCAGTTTGCATCTGTGCTCCAGTTTGCATGTCTTATCCCCTCTCCTGCTCTCCATGGTGTAGAGAAGTAGCTCAACAACCTTCCCCAAACTCATTCTCTTCTTTTTAATTTGACAGTCAGGATTTCATCATCTGCAAAATTTACCTGTAACAGATAGCCCAGGCAGCCACAAAAGAAAACATTGCTATAAATTGTGCAGTGTATTTCTGCCAATTTTTGCACCACTGATACCAAGAGAATTTGCTGATTTCCATCAAAGCAGAAACTGGTATGCTTGTGCAGACCATGCTGCCCAGACCTGGAAGCCTCCTCTTCCCACAGGGAACACATAGAATCAAAGCCATAAATTTTTATTCTGGATGCTAGCAATCAAACCTGCAGGTGAAATTCTGTTATAATGATGGAAATGAACCTGGGAATCTCCAGGAGTAGGGAGGCTGGGAACAGCATAGCTGTATGTATGAAAGGAGGCAGGCAGCCATGGTCTTGCAACTACTTTAATGGAAATGCTCATAGGAGAAGAATGAAGAAATATGCTCAGAATAGAGAAACAAGGAACTGCTTATATTTGGCTGACTAAATGCAGGGATCAGTTACAAATTATGTACTTGTCTGGTGGGTATTGTCTATACAGGGACTGTGCACCAGTTACTCTGCTATGAAAGACTGGAGAGAAAGACAGGGCTGCACTTGAAGAAGAGGGACACCATGAGAGGCTGTTGTACTTCTTGTCCCTAAGGAAGTCTCTTTTAACAGCTCTGGCATGGTCTTGAGCCAGAATACTGCCAGAACTGTGCCAGACAAGACAAAAATCTTTCCTTCTGAAAATTACAATTATGTAGTACTGAGCTTCTTCTCCAATATAATTTTCCTGTATTTCAACACACACACACACACACACACATATATAGATATATTTATTCCATTAGTGATAGCACACCTTTTTCCCAGAAAAGGCTCTTACCAGTTAATGTATCTGTAAGGTGCTGAAGTAGCTGCTGGCTGTGCACTTATGTCCATTATAGAGATACCTGGAGGACCAGGCAGCTCCCACTGTCATTAATTTTTCTTTCAAAATCAATTACTGTCAAAAGAAATGGAAAAAAAAGGAAAAATGTGAAAAAATATCACTACAGTTTTAAAGCACTGGCATTTAATGGTGCTTTACTGAAAGAGAGAAATTCTGCTTACAAATTATTCAACCCAGGAGAATGCTGCAACTGTGCAGAAACACCAGAAATGTTCTGTGCCTGGGTCGTCCCTATCCCAAATGCTCATGAGTCCTCTGAACCAGACTCTTCCAATATAGCAAAAAACTGTTGTCAACCACTTTCAGTTGATTTTGTACATCATTTTTGTAGATGACAAGATCACAGTGATAGCAGATCAGGTTTGCTGGAAGGGGTCATTCAAGGTGACATCAAGTGTGTCTGGGGAGAAACACTTCCTGGAGTCCTTAGGAATCTGGGCAATGCTTGGTTGTACTAAATGCTCCCTGGCAAACCAAAGGTAAGGAAAGGGCAGAAAGAGTTACCTTCCTCCAGTCATTTCTCTGTGGGCAGTGTCAGATGCAGGGTTAGTGAGCTTGGAAGTCCAATGATTTTTTTAGCTTTTTTTCTGTATTTTTTTAAAAGGACCTCGTGCCCTCTGACGCTGAGTTTTATTTTGAAACAGCTCACAAAAACACTGTAGTGATGGCAGTAAAAAGGGCCCATGTGAGCAGGATCATGCCTAATGATATAATTTACCTTTTCCTTCTGAACAATACAAAAGTTTGAAGATTCAATGATCATGCAATAATAAGTGCTGGCAATGCGCTCTTTTCACTGATATCTATTGTTTTACAGTTTGCCTAGAACTAAACTGAATAATTCACACTTGAATAGTCTGTTCTAGCTGTGTTGCTGCCTTCTGAATTATTTCAGAGACATTTTGGAAACACATAAAAGCCTTCTTGCACAGATAGAGAATTTGGATTTTAAATGTTAACATTTAAATAAATCCATCAAAAGTTGGAGTTTTCATATTCTGAACAGAAAACCAGCCCACATTTTTACCTGAATCAAAACATGCAACTGAAAATATTGCCTCTGAACTGAAACTGAAAACTGGATCCTTTGGTTTCAGTAGCTGAGAGGACTTTTGCTATGACTTAGAATAGTTTTCATTTCCCACTGAGAATGCATTAGTACTGGCTTGTTTTGACCCACTGCTGTATTTAATTAGTATTTGAAAGCAAAGCATCCTCTTCTGTGTTTTTCCTCCTGCCATCCGAATTATCACCGAGGGCAGGGGACTGGCTGGAGCCTGGCAGCCAGCCCCAACCAGAGCCAGACTTGCTGTGCTGGGCTCACCTGACCAGATGTCCAGACTGACACTGGAGATTTTCACATCCTGGGCTTGCCACCCACAGAGGGAGGCAGGCTTTTCTGTGTGCAATTTAATTTGCCTTAACATGGGTGTTTAAAGTAAGTCAGAGCAACCCAGTTGCAGTGACTCCAAGCTGAGCCTGGGGAGACACAGTCCCATGTGGGCACTGACACAGCCGGCCCTGAGCAGTGAGGAGAGCTGACTCCAACCCACAGCCTCAACCCACTGCAGCTCCCATAAATTAGCACCTGGAAAGGTGGAAAGAATGAACAGAGAATTTAACAGATAACAAGGAGTCTCAGTGGTGCTCCAGAGCTGAGCAAGGTCAATTTGAACACCAGGGGAATGTAAGCAATATTCAGACTAATCCACCCACTACTGTCCCTTGATAGCACATAAATAAGTCACAGATATCTCAGTGACTTTGATGGGAAAGATGCAGTGTGTTCTCCTTGCACTAAATTTACTACTGTGGATTTCCTTATCTCGGTCTTTTAGAGGATGTGTGTTTTATACCAATCTCTAGGTAAAACATTGAAAAAGTCTTCAACTTTAAAACTGAGCCAGTTATTTTTGTTGCCTGCCTTGGGATATGCAGCTTGTAAATTACTAGGCTCTTGTTTCATGGTAGAGTGTACTGGAGCACAGCAAATATATAAATGTATTTATATAAATAAAAATCAGAGATAAGATTCAATGTCCCTTTGTAAGGCACGACAAGAAATTATATGGACTTCACCAGAAGCTTCAATTTGGAGACAAATATTGTGTATAGCCAGGAGTTTATATCAATTTCTAAAAGACAAAGATTACATTTCATGTCCAAAACATATTGGACACAAGAAAATGTAGCTCTTCTAGACCTACTTTTGAAGGGTTAAGGTAAGTTCACTACTTCACTCGGGCTTGGTAGCTTCTCAATACCAGTGTATGTGACCTGATGATATTTAGTAGGAATAGAGGACAGTTCCAGCTGCTAAACATCACATACTCAAATTTTCATGCTTCATCAAGAAGCAAGTGTAATATCACTGCCAATGCATGCTGAGGATGTTGCAGACCGTTGAGGGAATGAGTAAAATTTTATATATGTTTATTATATATATATTATATACTGTAGAAAATAAGCATTCTCAGAAGACTCCAGGGAGAGTAAAGGCAGTGTCACTGTTTAATGTTATGAGTGAAGAATTGATGTGATCTTCATACTGATACATAAAAAGAAATGAAGAAGAATATAGAAACAGTCTCTTGGCATTTAATGTAAGACCAAAAAAAATCTCCTCTTCTGGTGTCAAATACAATAAGGAAATGAAGAATGCCAAACACAAAATATTCAAGAGGCTGAAAAAGAGGCCTGTTGGGGTGAAATTTTAGAAAGAAAAGAGTACAAAGTAATGACATAGAAAAAAATTACCATAAAGGAGATCAAAAGATGACTTGATAGTAATATTTAAGACCTGCCCCAGGAAAAAAAATGTTATATATTAAAATATTGCTTAATCTAACAGAGAGTAGAAAATATTAGTATCCAAAAGCTGATTTCAGACATATTTAAGTAAGAAGTCATGTGAAAACTTTTAATAGAAAGATAAAATTACCAAAAGAAATTGACTTGAAGATCAAGCTCTTTCTCTTTGGAAGAAATAGTTTAGTTAAATACAGACTGTAGTATTTAATTTGGGTACACAAGAATGGGATATAAGAGCCTTGTCTCCAAGACAGAGTGAGCCTAGTGGCATCACCAGACTCTAAATTTTTTGGAGCTACTTGGAGAACAAAGTCAAATTATATTAATCTACAGTTTTCAGCTTCTCTTGGGATGGCTAAGGGGAGAAAATAAGATTTTTTGAGTAGAAAAATGTCACTCTTTGGAAAGTATTACTATGGTTCACCTACACATCTGCAAGAGAGAAATAAGAAGGAAAATGATGTGTATACAGACTGCAAATGATAACATCCAGCAGGAAAATGCTTCATGGCTAAAAATTTTGCTCTTGAATTTAAATTTTGATGGTGTATTATGCAAAGGAATATTAAGAAGACAATGATCATTTCAAAAGATTAAGATATTTGTGGTAATGGCTTCGCAAGCTGTAATTTCAGGAACAAAAAAACCTCCAGGTTTTCTATGTTGCATCTTTTTTTGAGCCATATTGAAATGTAAAATTAAAGGACCTCTCATTTTTTTAGATTGTTCTGCTCTTCAATATAAAATTATTGTTCTTTTGGGAATGAGAACGTGCTCTGTTTTTTCAGTCTGCTTTTGTGGGTGCCAATTCAGAACTTATCAATGTAATAATACCTGTGTACCTTCCCATTTGCCTTATCTCATTATAAATAAGCCTTTCTTTCTTAGTTCGACTTGCCCTTTGCTGCTTATTTGGGTCTTTATGATGCTGGGTGAGAGAAGCCTAAACCTGAAAGTCATACCTTGGTAAATGTTCTTGTTTTTAGGAAGTGCAAAAATAACTGCACACAAAGAAAACGAGATAAAGCAAAGTGAAAAAAAAAAAAAAAAAGGAATTAATGCTAGAAGCACAGAAGCACTGAAAATAGTTTTCATTGCAAACTGCTTCTCACCAGAGAATCTGAATTGCCACAGAAGGGGATGCACACTAAAAGTAGACAAAATGATACAAGAGCTTACTCTATCCAGTATTGTTCTCAGGGGAAGGATGTACTCCAAATCTTTCAATTTTTACACCCTCTTTTAATAACATCACAGAATAATTTAGGTTGGAGGGAAACCTTGGTGGTCCTCTAGTCCAATACTAAAAAAGGTCCAGTCAGCCCATATTGCTTAGGGTTGTGTCTAGCTGCAGTTTAAATGTCACCAAGGATGGAAATTCAACAACCTCTTTGGGAAATTTTGTCTCTTCACCTTCCTAGCAAATCAGCAAAAACAGTAATAAGTTTCATAAAACAGTGATAAGTTTCATAAAACAGTCCCTTTTCCATAATGAACAGGTTCCTCAGTCTCTTCTCATTTGTTATGTGCTTCAGCCTCTGAGCATCCTGATGGCCTCCGCTGCATTGGTCCCAATATGAAAGAACCTTTGTGGCACAGTGGAGCCCCAAACTGCACGAAGTGCTCCAGAAGTGGTGACACAAGCACTGAAGAGAGGTGAAGGATCCCTTGCCTCCCTGACTGTGTGGCTAACAGGGTCCAGTCTGTGGCTAGCCTTTATGTGGCACAGCTGGGCAGCACAGCATGGCCAAGGCAGGGGCTGTGCTGCAGAACACTGAGCCCGTGTGGCACCAGTCTCAAGTGTGATGGGCAGCTTGGGGCCCCTAAATACAAGAGGAATAAAAAGCTCTTAGAGTGTGTCCAGAGTGCAACAAAGATGGTGAAAGGCCTCAAGGGCAGGACTTTGGAGAAGTAGCTGAGGTCACTTGATTTAGTCGTCTAATTTTAGTTTAGGGGGTCCTGCAAGGAGTTGGACTGATTATTTTTTGAGTGTTGTTTTGGTTTGTTTTGAAATGTGTTTGTCTGTACTTGGTTATTACAGTTTGGTTTTCTGAATTCAGTGAAGTTACTTCTTGCAAATCCATCTTCCAAAACCTTGGAAAAAGCAAGGATTGGTCAGGGACATTCATTGTACATTAAAGAAGATGGCATTTTGAGGACATATGCAAAAAAAAAAAAAAGCGAAGATTCAACATTAAAAGCAGTGCACAAGATGTTTTACACATGAAATATTTTAGAAATCAAATAAAAAAAAAAACTTGGAGATAACTGTAGACTACTTCTCCTTCTTTTTTATCTAAAAAAAATATCAGTCACAAAATTTCTGGCAGCCATGGGAGAGCAAGAAAAGCTTCTTTTATGTCCTCAGAGACCAACTCATTCTCTTCACTTCTCTTAGCAGCATATAAACTTACTGGTGCTTTAACATCAAGGTACATAAAGGCAAATACCTTTCTGAGTAAAACCCTTTCATTATTTTTCTCTGTGTAAGTGATTCATGTTCCCTTTTAAAACATGACTGTAGAACTTCAGTTCTTTCAAAACTTTTTTATCGACTTAACTCCTAGGCATGGAGACTGGCATAGGGAGATTCATAACTATCACTAGCATGTTTGTCAGCATGATTTGTCACTGCATCAGGTGAAAACTTTGAAGTTAATTGGTTCATATTTAAGCCATGCTTTGAAAATGCAAAGCTCAATGCAGCTTTTTTCCATAATGAGGTCCATTTCTTATACTGACTGATAAGCAGTCAGTATAAAATGATGGGCTCTTAAATCTCTGGGAATTGTACTTAATGAGAATGACTTTGATTCTCATTATATTGATTTCAGTGGGAAAACTTCCATTCATTTTAATGGGTACAAGACCAACCCTTGCTGAGGATTTGGAGTCAGTCCAGCAAAGATCATAAGTATATGAAAGGAAGGTACAACTGCACATTGTCTTCCCTGCCTGGGCTCCTGTTATTAGACTGTGCTGTCAGCAAACAATCCTGCCTGAGTTCATGGGATGAGCTCAGTATTTGAGACTTCAAAACATCTGGAGACCCTCTGAGCACATATACTTACCTATGCTTTGCATTTTGGACCCTAGATAAGGAATGTTAAACTCTGTTCACATAGAGTCCAGAGCCTGAATTTCTTCCTAAGAGCTGGATGCTACAAGAATTTTTTTAATAAACCGAGTAAGACACACTGCTTCAAATGGCAGGAGCTACATATCCCCTTTCTTACCACAGTCTAGTAGTTATAGCAATTCATTATGAATCAGAAAACTCAAGTTCAATGCCTTGCTTAAGCATGTTCTGGGCCCCAGGCTGAAAACACAATGAGATTTCTCAAATATTCCATGAATTATTTGTAAATATAAAGGGAATAGTACAAAATTAATGAGGGAAGGTTTGCAGAAGAAAACACAGATCATTATAAGACAGCCTTTATTAATGTTGCTTTTCTGTTCCCCAACATTTTAAAATAAAACCTATGTTTTAGTTAAGAAGATGAGATTAATAGGACAAAATAACATGTTCTTAATAGTTGTCATTTCCCAGAGTTATGATAATGACAGAAGTACAAAATTGCAAGATAAAAAGTGCACCCTGATGGTGCTTTTATTTCTCCCAATTCTTCTGCTAGTTCTGAGATCTATTTTGAATCAAGTCTCTTCACTGAAGCACTCTGACACTTTGGGAAGGATTCCAATATCCAGTCCTAGGTCTTTATTGCCATTTAGGTGCCATGGAATAAGCCCCTTGTCCTCCAGCTGCCGCTCTAAAGGCAAAGCATCTCTTCTGTTAGATTTCCCCAGTCCTGCCCAGATGCCACAGCAGGATGTCTAAAGTGGCCTGCTGGACGTCAGGCATGGCAAGGCAGGTAGGAAATGAAATTCCACTCTCTAATGCTGCCAGATTGTCTGAACTTGCTGAAAGCTCCATCAGGACCCGCAGCTCTGGCTGCGTAGAAAGCTCTCAAAGCTGTGCAGCTGCATCTCCTCCTAAGTTCCTGAGCCTTCCCAAGGACAAGAGAATGTCCAGCACAGAGCTATACAGAGGAGTCAGCTCAAGTCCCAAACCCAGGGTGGCTGCACATGCACGTGGCTGTGTTTCCCAGCCAGCTAGCAGGGCATTGTCAAACCACATGTACCCAGATGGATTTTCCAATGCTTTCCTCAAATCTTCCTTCACATAACGTGTTACTTAGCTGCAAATGTGACTACTTACAATGCTTGCAAGTTATTGGAAAATCACTGCTTTGAAGTGAATTCCAGTGCATTATTTCCATCAAAGTAATTTGCTGCTCAGATTTCCATCTAATTTCCATGAAGAGGAAAAAAAATGCAAAGGGAACATGCAAATTGTACATGATTCAATGAACTTTCTGCTTTAAATGAAATATCCAAATAAGCTTTGAGAAAGCTTGGTTGGGATGCAGGTCTGAATTACCTTTCCCCTACTTTATATCTAGCCTGCATTTCTCTGAAGATTGAGTTCCTTTTTATGGTTTTCCTTCTCTTTTGTAATTGCACTGATCTGGAACATCTGTCCTTTTCAAGAGAGAATGGTTTTCAGTGAACATAGATTTTCAGCAGGAGGTATCTGGGATGGGTAGGACCATGTTCTATTCACAAGACATTATTTTTTTTTTCCCCCATGTGATTGTAATTAGTCAACATAGCTGTGTCAGCATTTATTTAAGATGCTAATTCACATTTGCTGATACATGTTTAAGTGTAATTTTTCCCCACTGGTAGGTTTCAAGAGTTCTATATTTATGCAATGAGAATATATGGAGAGATATTTGCTGCTTTACTGTAAGCATCCATAATAACTGAATCAAAAGAAGTTTAAATACTTGTTTATATTTTGGTTAGAAGACCTCCAGAGAAGAAAGTCACCTGCATTTTTTCTCATCATCCTGAGAGTCTGTCTTTGCTAGAGCCTATAGAAATACATTAAACAGTGGAGACCCCTAATTTCAGTGCTTGTGAGCAACTTGATAATTCCCCCCATGCTAGTATGCCATTTGAATCTGGCTTTTTGATTGTCCATGACAACATTTGAATAAGTTACTAGGAATCAGTTTTAAAGAGTATTTATTTAGTTTTATATTCTTTTTTTTTTTCTTGGTATGAAATAGAAGGAAAAGTTCTGATATATGTACATTATTTTCAAATATGGAACCTCTGAGTATACACACTGAAGAAATGTGACTAAATCAACCTGTACAGAATCTTTAAATAACCCTGTTTAAGGAGACAAAGGGGGACAGACAAGTTTTTTGGTAATGAAGTCTCACTCTTGCAAATGTATATGCTTTTGCCTTTATGTCATACAGGTTATATGCTGTGAACATATCAGACTTGGTTTGGTCATATTCAGGTGTAGATCATAATAATCACTCCTCATCCAAATAGCAGTCTGATGATCTTTTCAAGACCTAGGGTTGGTGGTGCTTAATTTTCTAATTAATCCAATAGTTAAGCTGACTCAGACTGAAAAAGCTGTAAGTCAAGCACTAGGAAATCTGACAAATATGGGATAGACAACTTATCACTGAGGAAATTTTTTTCTTCCTTAACCACCTGCAGTTAAAAATGAAAACACAAAGGTACACCTGTAGTGCCAGTAAACGAGAAGAGTTGCAGTACAAATTATGAAGAATTGCGTGTTGCCAAAAATTCATGCAGAGTAATGAATCTCTTCCTGATGGGCATCATTTTCCAAATGGGCTCTTGCATTCTGTTGTGGTTTGAATTATGGGTTTCATGCAGACAAAATCTGCAGTTCAAGTGCACAGGCTGGTGAACAATAGCTGCTTGTCTAGAGAAATGAAAACAAGTGATAGCCTAGCAAATGAGTATGGTAAATTTAAATTAACAGAGAGGTTGCCTGTTTTAATCTCTGAGTGAAGGGCACATTGCTTTCCAAAATATCTCCGTGAGAGAAACAATTCCCGCAGAATTGTTTTTGACTTGTATGATCTGAAAATGTAACTTTGATAAATCAAGGAATTAAATCCTGCTTGTTGTTGATATATCTTCTGCAAGGAAACTATCTTAAATGTCTTATTATTCACAGAATGTGTAAAATAATGTCTAGTCCCTTGCTCCTCTGTACCCTGTTCAAACCATTGGAATTGTTAGCTAGGAATTGAAGTATTTCCATGTAGGAGAAAGTAAATCAGACATTTGGAAGAAAGCGAACTGGAAATTTATTTTCCACGAATCAGAACTTACTGACAATTTTCAGTGTTTTCCAAAGAAAACGTGCTTCTTGCAATGCCTAAACAAACAGTTTTCTGTGCTATGGTCTCGTGTCTGCTGCATTATGAGTATGTGCATGTGGGACTCTCAGATCTGCCAGGCCCAGTGGTCTCATCAGGCACAGCAGAACAGTAGCATGGCCTCACATTGGTGTTGCCCAAAGCTGGTCCCTTGTGCAGCTCTGCCCTGTGATCTGCAGCACAGCAAACCTTGCTCTGCATCCTTGCATATGGCTTTCCCTCACAGGTAATTTACCCTTTTGTCTTTTTTTTCCCTGGCTTATTATTCCTGGAATGTTTCAGTGGAAAGACTTTTAAAAATTATTAACAAAGCATTTTTTTTACAGTTAGAAAAGATAGTCCAACTTTATTTTCATTACCATAGGCTCTTTAGTACTTCACAGTCTCTTTCCTCATCTTCACAATTTCCCTTGAACAGGGAGATGTACCATCAAATTCACTTTACACATGAGGAATGCAGACTGCTTAAACCAGGCTCTGACAACAGGTACATGTCTGAGCTCAAACCTATGGCCTATAATGTCCCATCCAAGCTCTCTGACATCTGAGGCTGGGGTGCTCACTGGCCAGTTTTGTTCTTGGTGTAACACCTGTCTTTTGTGGGTATATCTATATTAGCATATTAGCTCATCAGGGGTGTGCTTTGGAAGCTGATCTCCTGGCTGTCCTTCTCCCTGTGTTTCATGGGCAGAGCTTACAAGCCTGAAGGCAGATACCTTTCAGATGAGTTAAATAGAAGATGTACTCCCAAAATATACCAAATGCTTTTCAGCTGGTGATGGTCACTGAGTCTGGGCTGAGGCTAGACCCACTCTATGGAGGAAAGTTTACAGTATGAATATCAGATCCTCCACACCACCTATCTCATTCTATAAACTGGATCCTTTTGGATTTTACACTATTTCCTAGCTTAGACAGAGTTTGCAGTGATGATGGTCTTTACTAGGCAGATCTGACCTCATCTGTAGTCCTCATCCCATGATACAGAATTTGATACATGGACACACAATTCACTCTTACAACAGGCAGGACAGTAGATAAATGAAAAAAACTATTACAACATAATTTTAAAAGATATGTGATCTTTTTAACCTTAACCAGGTTAAATTGTGGTGTCTGCAGAGAAGTGTGAATTCCTCATCCCTGGAAGTGTTCAAAGCCAGCTTGAACAGGGCTTTGAGCAACCTGGTCTAGTGGCTGGAACTAGGTGATCTCTAAGGGCCCTTCCAACCCAAAACACTGTATGATTCTGTGATTCATAGAATTTGCAGGAAAATTATTGGTCATCAATCAGCCGCCTGGGGATGTCTGAATTTGGTTTCTGAAATCTCCAGTTATAGCAAGCAAACATTATCTTTAGAAGATAAGTTGCCTTCATAATACTCATCTACTCTGCAGCCTAATGGTGCAATTAGGAATTATTTAATTTTATTAAGTCATTCAAGAGCCTATTTCCTTTCTGAATATCTACAAAAATGCATAAAGTCTTAATGTGTTGGGATACTAAAAAAGCAAATCAAACGAAGAACAGTTCCTGAGATTTATGAAGCTGTGGTACTTTTTCAATTTTAATAAAATATAGCAAATGACAAAAAAGAATTATAAAATGATCTAATTATAATTATATAAAATGTAATTGTGCACATTATATAAATGTAAAATTGTATTAAAAATTGATGGCTAAGCTAGCCATATAATCACATCTCTATTTAAATTGGTGGGTAAAATGCTGTTGGCATTCTAGACAGTTGTCAAATGGAGAGGCACATTTATTTTCACCAGCATAGGTAATTTCAAGGGGGTTTTTTTAATGTCTTTTTATTCTTTCATCCTATTTTTATAATATAACTCTATCAGCATATGCCTTTCCCTTTCTTCTTTTCATCTCCTCCTAACCTGGTGATCTACCAGGTGAATGCCTACATGGGAGCAATTGACCCGACTCCACCCCAGTCAAAAACAAGCTATCAATGGCAAGAGCAACTCACTGCACTCTGAAACAGCCACTGTATAAAAGACCCTGTATATCCCACTGCTTGTTCATCAGCACTAACAGGAACTAAGAGAGATCAAAATTAGACAACAAAGTTAAGTCAGATTAATCCAATCCCAGACGTCTCTTCTCTTGGTCCTTTACATTCACCAGCATTTATATGCATATGTTGCTGTGACATCCCTTTCTGTAAGAAGTTTTGTCTTGTTCTTACCAGTGCAATTCATCAGTTCTGTGTTAGCAATACTTTTGAAGCGATTGTCTGGTCATATGTTTTATGTGACTTCCTTTCACAGTTTACCATAAACCGTACAACGTGACGTTTATATAAATGAGTGCATTATAATGATTTGGTAATTCATTACACCAATAATCATATTTAAGTCTAGGCATATCTTCCAAGACACTTAATTCTTAAATGCTTATATAGACACTCCATTTGCTGCATTGAGAAAAAGGTCAATGACTTCGCATTGCTAAGATGCCTACCCGTTTTTGTAAATATTTGCAGGCAGTGTTCCTGGCTTTTTTCCAGTATGGGTCCTGTTTGGGAAATATTTATGTTCTGTAGCAATATGCAAGAAACTATTCTCAGAAACTTGATTTTTAGTTTCGTCCCAGAGCAGTTGTTTATTCTTCTCTTCTTTAAGTATTTATCAGCCCCACCCTATTGTCAATTTCAAGTTTTCAGCCTGGAGAACACTCCAGCTTCTTCAAATCTAGGAAAACAGAGTAACACAACATCCTTTTATACCACTCCTTCCCCAAACTTCTCCAAACCCAGATCTAAAAATACAAAATATTATTGGTATTATCATAATATTTGTTCACCAATAAAAGCATGGGTTTCAAATTAGACCATCAGACCATTGCATTGACTTCAGCTTGCTAAGTTAGGCAATTTATTCTCAAGTCACTCAAGGTTTCTGGTCTTCATTGAATGAAAATCTGGCATCTTAGTCTGCCTCCAGGAAATACTGAACTGAAACTTTACCCTGCCCATTATAGTTCAGACTGTATTTGTGCCTTGTGGGCAAGATGATGATTTTAACCACAGTGACACTAAAAGGTGGAGATGTTCTGCTCATATTCTAGCAAGAAAGAAGTTAGCCAGCTGCTGATGCATGTCTCATATAGGTAGAGAAATGAGAGGGACAAAATGCGCAGAAAGCCCGAAGTCCATTCCACTGGAGCAAACGTCATAAAAACTGCTACCTCATTGACAGGAGCAAATCACATCAGGCAGCAGATAACAGAGCAGTAGCTTGTAGCCCAGAGAAGGATTTGGGTTGTCCTAACTTATAAAAGAGTGTTTCTTCCATTATTTTTGCCTGTTCATGCTAATTTTCAGGAGTGGAATGCCCCAGGGAAAAATGTGCATGATAGGACCCTTAATGCTAGACCAGATGGATCTCTCATGCAGCTTCTGACACCTTTCTGCCTTAGATGGCTACTGTTGTCTCCCCTGTTTTTACCACACTACACTTAACTCCTTAGCATCCTTTTGTAGCTTTTTTTTTTTTTTTAAACCACTCCAGTCTGACAACACTTTTATAGCAATTTTTTATATTTGGTAAGAAAGCAGTCAAGTTGCAGTAGATAAAGGTCTCTTCTTTCCTGTTTCACAGGTTCTCTGGGTACCCAACCACAAAAATGATGCTGGATTTTTATCCCATCATATTTTATTAGAGACATGAGTGTAAATCTCTGCTCACTATTGCCTTCCATCTTTCAGCATCGGGGCACTTCAGCATCTTTTCTCACTCAGAGAATGTTTATGATGGAACTAATTGTTATTCTACCCACTGTATTTCAGAATTACATTTGAAAGTGTGGGTGAATAAGAAGATATGAAGGAGGGAAAGTGATCTAATGAAAGGGAAAGTGATCTTTATAACCATGTACGTTATAAAAGAAAGTAACAATGATTCATATTTAATAAATTTTGCATATTGTTCATAGTGTAAAACTATTAATTTGACATGCAAATTTTACAAATACAGAAATCTTGAGAAAAACACAAAATCTTAGATCCCTGTTATAAACCTATATGGAGAAAAAATAATGTGTCCACCTTCCCTTGAAGTCATGACACTTCTTTTAGCTATCCAACATGTAGGCTTCCAATTTAAACCTGGTTTTGGGGTCATAGCTTTAGTATAAGGGGGAAAAAAGGCACCTTTCTAAGTTGATGGGTGAATTACCTTCTGGAGGAGCCTGGTTTTCCTCATTGACCATAGAAATAGGATTTTGAGATGAGTCATCAGCTTATTCAAGCATCTGAAGCCCGATCCACATCTGATCTCTGTCCTTTTACAGTCATTAGAGAAACAAGCCTCCTCCACGTTGCAGTTCATCTCCTCCTTAGTGCTGGAAGCAGATCAGGTGAACCACTCTCTCCAGATGTCTTTTACTTTCAGCTTATAAGAGTTACTCATTGTGAAATAGACCTCTTGACTTTGGATGCCTCAAATCTGGTGTGATGAATTTTGTTTGGGTCAGACAACCTCAGACTCTTCCCCAATGCTTACAAGCTGAAGTGGCATCAGTGTTCAGAGGAGTCAGAGACATCTGTGCCCACTGTTATGCACAGGAGTGGCACCCTGCTCTCCCTCAAAGGAGTGGGCTTCAGAGTTCAAGCACACAGCACTGCTGGGATTCTGGATTCATTATCTGAGCTGGATTACACTATCTGTAAGCACAAACACTCAGCTTCCAGCCAGCATCTGACTGATGTTGTGACAGATGAACAATGCTGGCACACCAGCTCCTTCTGAAGCAGCTCAGGTACCTCCATCATGGAGCAAGACCAGGGATGAAGATGGTTTCTAAATCTGCTGCTAAAAGTGAGAAGAGCATGTGGGGTACGAGATAAACAAGTGAATTTATTGCACTGAAAAAGGATTTTGTATCTATTCAGGTTTTCAGAGTATAGTCATTGTTATGTTACCCTTTTCAGGAGAGGGCAAGAAGCAATCCATGAGAAGGACTGCCTAAGATTATCCTGCTATGAAACAGCACACCTTACAGTGCTCACATTCTGAGATCAATCACACACTCTAAATTATTTTGGAAAAATTTCCATGCAGCTACAGAAGGTCTTTAAAGTACAATTCATTTCTGTCCTCTCTGTGGTCATCCCCCTGGAAAGATCAGCTAAGACATTCTTTTCAAGAAACTCTTTTCATTTTTGTCTTTTATGACTCAGTTCTATTGTAATTCTGCTCCACCATATGGTTTATTTTTTTCCCAGTATTTTTCTTTTTTTAAAGAGATCTATCTTTTTTCTTAACTGCATGATGTCTTTCTCTTTCCAGTCTTGCTCCATCTGATTAAAATTACATGGCTTGTTTCAGGGGCTGGATCTAGTAATTGGTCATCTCATGTCATCAGAATCCTCCTTCCCTGCTCCTCGACACAGTCTGACCCTCCTGCAGAATGGGTATCTCTGTGTCATTGCACCTCTTTCATAGTGTCTCCCCTGTAATGGTTCAGTCTGACTTTCATCTTTGAGCATGTTCTGAAGCTGTAAAATAACTGTTGGCTTAAATATTATATTGTTCTTCATGATGGGAGCTTCACAAGCTTGTCTTTGTGGTGAGAACTAATATCTAGCTGCTGCTCTCCATGTTTTGCAAAGATGGAGAATGGGATGCACCTGAAGTCCTACTCATAAATCCTCTAGCCTCAGCAGTGTAGCAAAGATGGATTACTGCTGCCCCAGAAGTGAGGAGCTTTCCTACCTCTGACCATGACAAGGTGTGATGGGAAGAGAGATTGACAGCCCACCAAGAGGAGGCTCAGGACCCTTGATAGCACAAGAAGAAGATGAGCTGCCATACATTTATTCTATATCTGCATGAAAATTAATTTCAAAATATTCCTATTTATCATTCTGAGCAAACCAAAGAAATGGCACAAATAGAAGCAGTAATATCTGTTCAAATAATCTATCTTTTTTTTTTTAATAAGACCAAAGCCAAATTGTAAGTCTTGCGATAGGCTGTAAAACTTGGTTGTTCTAAACAAGGGAAAGAAAATAATCAGCAAGCACTGAACTGACATCCTGCATGCCTTGGAGCATGTCAGAATAGAGTTCTACTCAGTGGGGTCAGTTCAGACCCATACCATCTATATAGAATTCAATAAAGTCAAGCATTAATTCCCCACAGTGGAAACATAAGCTGTCCCATAATATTGTCTCAGTATCAAGTATGAATGTTTTTTAGGTTTTTGCTACTCTTGTGTGATACTAAATTCATTAATCTCTTAAAGCTGGGGTCTTTTCTGGTCTCCTTATCTGCCTGATGATTTTATTGGAGCATTATTAATTAGCAAAAAACCCACTGTAAGTAAGCCTTTTGTTTTTTATAGCTGCAGTAATCCTGCTACATATTTTCATCTTGATAAGACTAGCTGTAATTTTTGACAATTAAAAGCTCTGCTGGATATTTGCTTTCCCTTTACAGGGCTATTGATTTCAATGTGTCATTGGTAGTTCTGCCTATCCTTTCTCCTCCAATTTGTCTTTGCTCTGTCCTCAGGCTCTACTACTTCTACCTAGTGCCATGTTTTCCAGTGCAACTCTCTGGAAGAACTTGAATCTGCCAATGACAGGGGCAAGGCTCATGAGTGTTGTATGATCTGACTTTAAAAACTCCTTGGATTTCAAGCATCTTTTGAGGGAGTGGTGGTGGTTGTAAAATCCTCCTCCCCTTGGAACTGCCCACATGACCTTACTCATTCAGTAATAGTCTGGTTCTAGAAAATTAATTCTGAAGGAACGTTTTGTGAGCCATTTATTATGACTGCAGACAAGAAGCCAGAAAATGATGAGAGAAAACAATCTTTTACTTCTGCAAATCAGTTCTCTGATTATTCTAATATAAGCTGTGCCCCAGAAAAAGCTGTGCCCTATATCCTTGCTTAGTTTACTCAATGACTTGCCCTGTGCATTAGCCTGTTGCTGTAGGGCAGGAGCAGTTAGGAGCCTTCCAAGGACAATTCTGTGTGGTATCCCATTGTTGACTCTTCCCACTGCTTTCCAAAGCCTGCAGATAAAAGACCAAATTGATTTTAATATCTTTACACAATTCTCACTATTCAAGACACATGACCTTTTTTTTTACATTTGGTTACTGCTATTGGATCATGCTTTTAAACTTGCATGTGCCTGCTTGCCTTCCTTGTATGACATTAAAACTACCAAATGAGTCAATCAACCATTTCCTTTTTCCTGAATTAAAGAAAAATATTGGCAGGCCCCCATGACATTTCTGAAAAGCAGTTATGAATTAACCTTAGAAATGTGATGAACGTGGTGAAATGAAATAATATTTTTAGCCTTTTACACTTCTAAAGTCACTCTCAATGGTTATGCATTTCTTCTATGTCTTCTCTTAATAGAGCAACCCTGTGGTAAACAGAATAAATTTGTCTCCCATAAACCTTATAGTTCCAGTTAATGTACCTTCTTATTTAGGAAATAGTTGGGTGGAGAAAATGTTACAGTGGCACATCTCCACCAGAAGCTCTGGAATTAGTTGCAAATAACTTCTATTCTTTCAGTAGTCATCTGCTCCATTTTTGAGTCCCTGAGCAGTCGTAACATTCATAAGGGAGCCATATGGTATCACAAGAAAAAGGGCTTCAAACATGTGTTGTCTGTGTACAAATAAGTTGAACTTCTTTCTAGAGAGACAGTCAGTAACGAAAAAAGGTAATAAAAACTTTAAACCAAAATACTAGTATCACATTTATTATTCCCTTTTCCTATTTTGTTAGTTCTAAACAGGGATTATTGTCCCTTTACTTGGGGCACAATCTCTTCTTTTCAAGGAGAGATGAAATTTAGATTTAATTTTCAACTTTAAAAAATATTTTCATACTGGAAATTCAACATTTATCTAGTTGGAGAAAATCAATGGACATTGAATTTACACAGAGAATGTGTTTTAGGCCTCTTTGCAACCCTGTCTTACTGTATGTGAAAATTCAGCTCAGTTACTTTTAAAATAAGAGAACAGCACATTGTATGTGCCTCCATAATGATTAATGGTCTATTTCCTCCATCATGATTGATGATGGAGGAAAGTGATTCTATCCAGTCAAGTGTGGTTATTATATTTAAATGCTTAAAATCAGAAGTACATAAACTATTCACCCATCTTCTTGGTCTCTTATTACCAAACTCAAGGAAAAAATCTGATCCAGCTGATGAAATTCCAAATGCAAGCTTTTATTTTGAATGGAGGTGAAGAAGGTCTTCTGGCACTGATGATATCTCAGTACTGCTGCTTGTGCCTTTGTTCACAGGAATGGAAAGAACATCAAGCACACTTGGTTTCTGGCTGATCCTGGTACTTAAATGAGGTTCTGCTGCAGTTCCTTTGGTTGAGTAAAATGAAAAACAGCTTTTTTTCCCATCTAAGTACTGTGCTGTACTGCCAAGAGAACTCTATCATAATAACAGAACATTACTGGTATAACTCTAGGATACATTTTATAGATGAAATGTTAGGTTGAAACCAAATCTGCTTTAACAATTATGCATTTAATTGACCTTCTACTTATCTGATTTTTAACATCCAAGAGCATTTTCTACCACAACAACAAAATTTTGAGGTGGCATATTGGAACCATGTACACTTGTGCATAGTAATGAGTACTGACCCAAACATGTGCAAGGTTCTTCATATTTTTCACATACTTTCACTTATTAATTACAGTCAATTTTTTATAAGATAAAGATATTAAGAAATATTTTATATAACAGTTCCCTTTTCCAATAGAGACTGTGCAGGCCTTACAGAAATGTATGGGGAAGAGGATGGAAAAAAGCCAAGGTTCAGTGGATGCTGGAAAGCTGTTGCTCACTCAGTGTATCCCTCCTCTTACTTAGACTGATGTAGGAGGAAATGCAGATTTGCAAAGAACCTGAGTCAAATCTATAATACAATATTGAGATCCATTTCTTAGTGCAGGCATTCTGGTTGCTTCTCTAGGATTCTGCAACGATATCAGCAAATGTTTGTGCCACCAACAAGACTAGTCCAGCTGGGCACTAGCTAAATGCAATTAAAATTTGCTGTGTATGCCTTTATTTTGCAGCACATCTTCCATTTAGAAAATGTCATGCTACAGTAATATGAAAAATAATATGAAAAAAAATTCCCGTAAAAGGTGATACATTTCCTGAAGGTACTTATTCCTTGTTTTCAAATAACTAGCAATCCCAAATGCACTAACAAACTGGAGTTAGGAGGAGGGAGTGATAGCCAGCACAGTGGAAAGAAAGAGAGAAGCAGCTTCCATGGACTGAAGAAGCTCTTCCATGGATTTGCCTTCGCTGGAGTTATACATTCATGAAAACCATTGTTGTATTCATGCTCTAGGTTTACAACTTCAAATTTCCATATGTATGTGTATGGTGCACTGGAATACTGCCAGAAAAAAATGAAGCCAGAAAACAACCCAAACCCAGACTGAAGGCCTTGGTGGATTCAGATGGTGAAGTACAGGTGCAGGCCAGGGTCTTTAGAAATCACATAGACATTTTTAGGAAATCATAAAGCTCGATATATAGAGCACAAGGTGGGTTGGATGTTACATGCTAATTAAAGACTCTTTTAAAAATCATCACTTCCAGCTACAGGCACAGCATAGTATAGAAATTTCTGGGAAGGATATAGATTTATTACCTCCAAATATTTGGAGTATATTAAGAACAAAAGAAACCATTCTGCAACAAGTATTCGAAAAGATTTTGTTCAGTAATGTTCTCATCTAGGACAAAAAGGGGATATAATATTATGAGTAGAATCTTTGTGGTGCCTTTAGAGTATCTTTAAGCTTTTCTGCTGGACCAAGATTGATTGTCTGTTTACAAGTGAGTTATAAGACAAGTAAATATACTGCAGATCACATCTGGGTTAAGATTATGGAGGTGGCTACATATAGCTGATAAATTACTTTTTGGACTGGAGAGCAATACATGATGCCATCCAGAAGCATAATTCATAATGTATTAATATGTAAGTCTTAAAAGTGAACTAACAAGAGATTTACAGGCTGAAGCTGCTCTTCTGCTACAGCATGAGACAGCTTCCAGAGCAGCTTTTGTAAACACAGTAAATGGTAAACGAGTCAATATTGACTGATGGGCTCAACATAAGAAGTTTCAAAAGGATGTGGAATACTGAAAAAAGTTGACTTAACAAATAAAAGGTGGAAGCTTTTCTATACGTACAGAAAATAATTGAATTGCCTACCTGGTTGCATATATATAGAGTGCTATGCTTCAAATTTAATCCAGTAATGCTCCAGTATCATGCCTATGTTTTAAAAGGCACATAGTGTTCTAGCTTCCTTGGTTTTATTTAGTTCCTCAGGAAATCTAACATTGCTGGATTTAATTCTTGAAGAGTGTGTTCATTTTTCAGAGGTTATATGATGTGCTACATATAAGCATTTAAAAAAAACCTATTAATTAAAATACCAATTTCATCTAAAATACCAATTTAGCACTGGGTCATATTAATATGCAGGAGCTGTAAAAAGTTTTAATAAGAATATTAAAAGTGAAAATTTATTTATTTTAACATGTCACTGTTCCCTTACCAGCCTCACTGAAATCAAAGAGGATCTTCCAGTGAGTAATTTCTCAATATTAGGAGAGATGAGTTTACAATACCATTTCAGTCAGATCTCATTTTTAAATAATGTGCTATCAAGAATCTCTGGATTGGTTTATGGTCTAAGAAGTGAATTATTTCAACAATTATTCTGATAGTATGCTAAGGAAAATTTTAATAAAAGAATTAGGTATGCTGCCTAGAAATCAATAGCGTAAAAACAAGTTGTGAGCTCTTACTCAATTTTCATTAACTAATGAAAGATACAGCCTAAGGAAGAAGAACTGGTGCTACTTAATTCATTGATTACATCTCATCTGGACTATGCATGTACTAGTAAAGAGATACACTGAGGACCACCTTCTGGCATTGAGGTCAAATGGCACAGAAGAGCTCAAGTGCTCACTGTTAATGCTCAATCCCCAGAATATTGTGGCTGCATGCAAACTGCCCTTCAGGAATAATTACTTGTCCATGCTGTGGTCTGAGCTCTGCTCAGGAATTTGGCCCACACTGTGTCAGTACAAGGAGACTCATTCCAGAGCCTGGAAATACTTTCTGGCACTCATTAATTTGATGTTTTAGAACTAGACCAAAGATAGTGAAGAAGGGTGTATATTGTTTGGAAGGCTCTTCTCTCCATTCCCATCTCCATAACTCCATCACCAACAGTCAGGATCTCCAGTTTCAGCCTCTCACCAAATTAGGCACCAGAAAGCCTTTTCCTCACCCTGGATATAGAATGCTCATTTTTCTGAAGTTGCAGTGAGTGGAAGCCTGCCTAGGAATAGACATCTAAATGTCTTGGAAGGACAGAACCGAGTTCAATAATGTGACTAGTCACCCAACAAAACTAGCAAAGCAGGATGCTTGTGATGGACAGAACTCCTGAGCAATGCAGAAATCAAAATAAACATTTTAAGGCCAGACAAGATCATGAGTTATCATGCTGAAATGGGTTTGTCTGTGACACTCTTTGCTAAAGGCTTTGAACAAATACCTATATGTACATCTCTAACAGTGCTCATAGGTTGCAAAGTCATCAAGTGACTAATTCACACGCACATATTTTGGTGTGAGTACTGCACTGAGGTTTTCCAGGTTTCCTATATTGTGCTTATAGATATATTTTTGGATACAAGAGGAGAGAAAAAAAAGGGTTTCAACTGTGAGTTTTATAATAAAGTGAAGAGCCTCTTCTGGTTTCACTCAACTGTATAATGAGATGATCCTGTGTCTAACCACGGAAGAAAAAAGAATGAAATGTACCTATGTACTGTTATGTAAGATGATTTATGGCTGATCAGATATGTGAAAACAGCAAAATATGCTTTCATCTGCTAGAATACACCAGTGCTCATATATGTTTGAAATTATTCCTCAGTATTTTGTACAGTGATGAATGTTTAATTATTAGGCAGATGAGTTCTTGTCAAAATCCTCCTTAAGGGCAACAAAATGTTTGAGCTTCAGCTTTTGCTTATTTTTTCTTCAAGCTTTTCAAATAATTCCATGAAGACTGACAGACAATTTGAGTAATAAACAGCCTTACTCATGAATTCAAGCTCATTTTCTGTGTATGTATATTATAGACTTTATAATTTTCTCAATTATATAGAAACCAACTCCTGAAGTTCAATGAAATTACATGCATGAAACCAGAGACATATTTCTGTAAGTATATTCCTACAATTAAATGCTCTGGAAAACTGCCTTGACATAATGACTCTCAACTGTTCCCCAGTGGATTTTGGGGAAAAAAAATACTTAAATAGAAACACATTGTTAAGTTGAAAAAATATATATATTTAAAAGCTGATATCATTAAAAACCTTTCAAAGAGCAAAAAACGTAAGTCCTGAACCAGCAGGCAATGTTATTAAGGTAATGCAGTTAAAGTACAGGTGCCAGTAAGACACAATGCAAGAGCTACAGCAGACTCAGTATAAATCACTATTTTAACAGTATGAAACTAGTTATAAACTGACAACATCACAATATTTTTTTTTTTGTATCTAATGTTTTTGTAGATTGATTAAATAAATGAATGAAAATAATGATTAAAAATGTAATTCATATCCACTTAAAACTTTATGTTTTTGACAGAAAGTCAAGACAAACATTTGTCTTGTCACCTGTATCTTTAAAAACTGAATTCTAGTTTAAGTAATTTGACAGCTGTGAAAGAAATCATCATGCCCATAATTATTGGTTTGCTGGAAGACAGCATGGTATCCTGCCACATTTTACAGAGATTTTAAGATGTGACACACAAGGCCCTGAATTATTTCCTATCTAAAGAGTTTAAAGGAAATACACCAAAGAAAAGCAAAGGGATGGAGTCGATATAATACTTATAACAGCTGTGGCCAGTATACCTAGAAAAGCTCCAAAGAAGAAAGTGGCATAAAGATGGACTTCATGTTACTAGAGTAAAAAGGGATCTCATTCCTGGTGTGCAGCAAAATAAAGGGATGAGGGAGGAAGGAGGACCCAAAAACCTCCAAGAATTCAAGAAGAACAGCTAGTGACAAGGACAAAGCAGGGAGAGAGCATCCATACGCAGAAGCAGCTGGCTTGAAGTTCCTAGATCTTGTAACTAACTGTTGCCTGCAGCACCTGTGCTATTATGGGAACCAGCAGAGCTCCAAATGGAGGCTGGACCTGATGGCCTTAGCAAACCTCTCCTATCCTAAATTCTCCTGTGATTCTGGAAACCTGCCTGCTAAGGTCTGCCAGCCTGGTCTGCCACAGGCGAAGCCTTGGACGGGGGTTGTGGTGTTGGTGCAATCCTTCATCGTCTGTCAGATGCTGTGGAGTTGACTCTCTTGCAGTTATGTACATTTGATGTTTCTGGAAAGCTTTTGTACACCTGATAGCAACAAAACATAGATAATTTGGTCTGAGGACAAGTGGACCTCAAAATGTTGGCAGTTTGATGTGATCTTTTGCCCTTTCCCAAAAAACGCAGTTGGATCATGAGTAAAGAATATTTGTCCATTAATTGGCCTCTTTGTTGATCAAGTCCATAAGGAGACCAGAGGAAGAAAAGAAAAGAGCAAGCCCATCTTTATCAGTTTTGTGAAAGAGGAGTAATGTAGAAGTCTATATAAATGATTCCTAATAATTAATTATCTCAGATTCCCAAATAATATGCAAAAGCCTCACACGTAACTGAAGAGTACAAATCTGACATAGAAATTTCCTTTCACCATCTCTACACTGTATCTGTAGGTCTGTGAGCTTTTTAGTAGCTGTGTCTTATAACAAAGCAAATTAAGCTCCATTTTGTGGCTAAACAGAGTAGAATTTTACCAACAACTTGCTCATTAGTTCTGCACTGCAGGCTGCATGTGCCTAATGCTGCCCTCCCTATGAATTTTTATTGTTGTGGTATTTGTTTGGTCATAATTATCTCATTTCTACCTATACCAACCTGTCAGAGAGAGTGTTAGTTTTTCTTTACTGGTTTGTAATTCTATTATACAGCCCATCAGCAGCTTGTTTCTGATTATTGCCAGCATAACACCCTTCTGGTAGCAGCTGTTAATATTTACTCTTGCTTTATTATGCAACAAGTGCATGTCGCTTGCCTATAATAATGTGGAATTAACAATGATGTCCCAGCCTGCTTCCTGGGAAATTATGCTCTCCCTTCACCCTTTCTTTATATGTAGAATATCAGCCAGATATTTAACCAGATATTTAATATATCTATCATCTTGAAAAGTCACAGGAACAGGGAAGGCCCAGCAGATATGGCAAGAAGAAAAGACTGCTTTAAAAACTTCCTGGCTGGGCTCTCAGCATGGAGCCAGCAGGGAAATATCAGAGTATGTGGAGGAAGTCATGGCTTGTGCTGACAGAAGGATGCTGACATCATGGTGCAATCAAGAACAGGGCTGTGCAAGGCACCTTTTAGACTAGTTTATCCCAAGACCTATTTAATAGGGAGGACTTTTTTTGACAGGGACAGTGCCAGGCAAAGCAATTTGTCATTTTCTTTTGGGACTGGAAAAGACTAAGAGGAAAAGCTTTTGTAGAGACTTATCAAACATTTACAAGCTACCAGTTCCTTTTTAAGACTTGGGTTTGTTTTTTTTCCTCTTTGTTGATCAATGTCATTCTTTTGACTGTTGGAGGATCTCACCCCCCAGTCACAGAGAGAAACTATTTTTCTTTGAGATACTGGTAACTGTTAGAGGAATAAAGCTAGTGGCTGCAGACAGGATTTCATTTCTACATATTCATTCACAGTTGCTGTTCTCACTTTTGAAGAGTATTTTTACCAGAAGTTTCAAATTCCTAACTTTTTAAAAATATCTCTTCACACTCCAGATGTCTGCAGATGAGGGACTTCAAGCTAAGCTACTGAGATTGTTTCTAAACATCTTTATTCCCGGGATGCAGAAATCTTTCAGGTTACACTCTGCAAAACTATCTTTTAAAGTTATGCTTTGATAGCGTTCAAGCCAGTGGAACTGAGGTAAGTGTTGATTTTAAAATACTCAATGCTGGGAACTTCAAAGCTGTCTTCTATCTGAGTGTCCCTTTTCTTTTTCACCGTGTCTGCCCCTCAGTCCAAGAGGGGCTTGTTCAGATTTACACAGAGATCAAAATCTGTTTGTACTAAGATTTACCTTTTAATTTTACGCATATTTTACACATTTTTTAACTTCTAGGTGTTCACATGTCAAGATTTTAATGAAGAAAAAATTCTTATCTTAAAATGATATCCTCTTTCATTGATGAAGGAATTGAGATATGGATAAATCCATTACATTAATATTAGTGTATGTGTATGAACTTGCCTTAAGCACCTCTCACACAACAAGAAGTGTTGTTGTGACTCATCCTTTCAGACTGTGGTAGAAAACTCTCAAAAGCAGGAGGGACACCCACAAAAGCTGGACTGAAGTTCATCAGAACTTGAAAATGGAAAAATTAATGAAAAGTGGCCTTTTGTCCTTGTCTTCTTGCTAGAACGATATCTGTTGGAAGAAAAATACCAGCTCTGGAAAGAAATGAGCAACCAGCTCAAGTGAATTTTTACCATATGTAATTAACTTCTTATTTCAAATTGACTTGCTCTCTTTCAGAGAGATCTGAAAGTTGGGGATGCATGGAGAAACTTAAGTAAGTGATGACAGTGTCCTCACCCTCTGTTTCCTTAGGTAGGAGACTTGCCTCTGATGTCCACTTTTGTGGTATCAGTCCCTAGAGAAGTGATTGAGAGGAAGCTGAAAGTGTTGTAGCTGCCTAAAAATAATTCCTAGCCAAAGGCTGACCAATGAGTTCATTGAAGTGGTGAGATCAGAGCAATACCTGCAGTAATTCTCAGCACTTAAGAGAATATCAGCTTCCTATCTCAAAATCCCATTTAGTTTACCCTATTCAGAAAATTTTGTCTTAAATATACATAGCTTTGAACGATTAGAAATCAACACTTAATGTTTTGAACTGAGGCTGCATAAAGACAGCAAGTCTGAAGACAGATTCTGAAAAGCTGTGGAGCTTTATAACCAGAGGCAATGGGATGAAATTAGAGTGAGAAAAACTAAGCTGCATCACAGAAGTATTAGACTGAGACTTGGGTGCCTCTGTGAAATGGTGGAAGGTTTGGTCTCTGTGATCCTTGGTGCTCCTTATCAGTGAGCTAAACTTGAATCTTTAGGAATTGCCTTTTATTGTAGGGAATGCTGGATCAGCAAGGCTTTAGACGAGATGACTGAATAAGCTTTTGTAACATCTAATTGCAATACTTATATTAAATAAGCCATAGAATAAATGAGGAGAAGAAAGAAAAGAAGAAATTGCATGATTGAAAAGTGGAATCTCTCACTCAGTATTTCCAGACTTGGTACAAAGATGTGTCAGTAGGATATTTACCTTTTTCTAGCTAGATTAAAAAGTTTTTCCTCATTGCAAGATAGGAAAGGACAGGTCCGTCCATTCTCTTTCTCAACATCTTTAAAGGAAATTCAGGGGTTTAATACTTTGCTGTTCCACTTCCTTTGTTGTATTATGCAATCTCCAGGATTGCAACATACCTGGAGGTACTTCTAGCACTTGCTAATAAGAGATCTTAAAATAGGGTCTGGAGCCAGCACTTTTGTCACGTTCCTTCAAGTGTCACACAAAATATTCACTAAATAATTAATTCAGCAGTTGGCATCATGTCACAAACAGTTGTGAATATGCAACAAAATGTTGGCAAAGTGATAATTTGGATTTAAAAATCTCACTGTGAATATTTCTGAAAAGAGAAGTCTTTATGCAATAAATAGGAGTAGAAAAAAAAAAAAGAAAGGTTTGTAATTGTGAATGGGTGTCTATTACACCACCATGAAAGAGATAGCAACACTCAAAATATTCTCAATGTTCTTAAATTGCAGGAAAGGTTTGTTGGCATATTTTTGTATGGTAGTCATCCATGGGACCTACTGACCAGTCTATCTCAAACAGCCATTTGTTAACAGCACTGGTAAACTTCTCCTGGTAGTGTTTGATAGGAGAGACACAGAAAATCTTCAACCAGGACCCCAAAATATTTGATCTCATATTGTGTTGGATCTAATTTCATGGCCTGAGGCCTAATCTTCTGTTCACATACCTTATGAAACTGTCAGACTTTGAAATGTATGTGCACAACTTGAGCTCTGGATACTGCAACTTCTAGAGACTGGGAGGTAAGGGAGATAAAAGACTCAAAGAAGCCTTATCAGAGAGACAACTGGTTCAGAGGAACTGCCATCTCTACAGTATAACTATGGTCCTGAACCCATTTGTAAGGGTAACTTTTTACAAAAGCCTCATGTGTTTTTAAATTACTTTTTCTGCATGAACATTTGATAAAGTTTTTGTCCTCAGACTCCTTGGCTCAGATTCCTCACCCCACTTATTTTTGAGCATCTAATTTGCCTCCTAAGTGAGAAGCCAAGGCTCCCAGTATTGCCAATTAAAAGAAATGAGCTCCTTCAGAATCTATTCAGCACTTGGGAGCTGATTCACCCCCCAATGAACCTGGGTGAATGCCCATCTTGCTCTGGCCATGCCAAAAGCCAAGGTAAATTAACTCAGAGGTGAAATTTTTCCTTCTCTCTCCCTGTGTTCTTACCTTATGTGTGCTGTGTGAGATTTTCAGTGCCATTAGAATCACAGAATTGTTAAGGCTGGAAAAACCTCTCAGATCATTGAGTCAGACCATCAACCCAGCACTGCCAAGTCCACCATTAAACCATGTCCCCCAAGAGCCACATCTGCATGTCTTTTAAATACCCCCAGAAATGGTGACACCACCACTTCCATGGGCAGCCCATTCCACTGCTTGACAACCCCTTCAGTGAATTAGTTTTTCCTAATATCCAATCTAAGCCTCCTCTGGTGTGATTTGAGGCTGCTTCCTTTTGCCCTTTTGTTTGTTTCTTGGGAGAGGAGACTGTCATCCACCTCACTAATTTGTCCTCTTAACTAAGAACTGGAAGACTGTGAAGACATTTTATATGATGCTGCATTTCCCCTGGAAATGTCCTCATGTCACTGTGGAGTGTCTGAGATGTAAAGCCTGAACTAAACCAGACAATTTCCTGCAGAGATCTGAGCTACAAATATGTTGCAATACATACACTTGGTTCATTGTAAGTGAGTATCTTTATGACACTCAGGTAATTTGTTGGAAAGTGATGTAAGTAGCATCCAGAGAAAGACACAGCAGGTGCCTCAAGTGGAGAGGACCCATACTGGTGACAAAGCTTGAAAACAGGTCCTCAAAAATCTGTAAGACCTGTTTAACCCACTGTAAAGTGTTACAATCTGGTGCTGGAAAGGTAGCAAAGATTTCTCAGAGGATGAGTGCAATCAAGAGCATTTAGTATTTCCAATTAGCTAAAATCTTGCAGTGTTCTTGTCTATTAGCTGACCAAAGCAGATTCACGGAAACCCTTTTTCTTACCTTTTTTTTCTTTCATATTCAGCTGCACTCATGAGAGCTATTTTCATGAGAAAATAAGGGAGATAATGCATCAGTGGGATTTAATGACAGTCCAGCCAAGAGGTAGAAATCAATCCTCCTCCTTTTCAGGCTTCAAGCAAAGACAAAGTCTACAGATTGCAGGAAATAAAGCAAAATCTCTAAACCTCATGAGCTGATGGACTCTGCCATTTTAATCATTTTCATCGTTTCATAGTTTTCATCATTTTTCATGATTTTGCAGTTTCATTCATGTTATCTTCTTCTGGGCTACGTGCAAAATAGATTGTCTTCAATCCTTTACCAACAGACCTATCTACAAGAGACAAATAAGACAGTTTGGACTCACGATCACAGCCTACATTGCTTTTTTTATTCCAAAAGCTCAGTCCAACTTATAGTGGCTTTGCTCCTGACACTTCAGTGGATGGCAGATGGGCTTCAGAGGTATTCTGCTTGCACTGGGCTGTTGGTAGCCTTCAAATGACCTGTTGTGATGAGTGTTTATGCTGCACAAGAGGAGCCATGGTAATGGCTTTAGATATACTCTGCTGAGGTGTCCTGAGCCTCCCTCCACCTCTTCCAGGAGATCTGGGTTTCAGTTGTCACCAAGTAGAGTCCAGAGGAAGCAGGAAACAGTGGGAGATTGAAGGAGCAGTTGTTTCTGAAGAACAACACGGGTTAATAATTATGTTTAGAAGGAACCTGTGGCTGCAAATAGCAATAACCAAATGGAATGGTCTGCGATAGTGAATGATTTTATTGCGGAGGATGCAAGAGGGGAGGAAGTGCAAGAGGGCAGCAAAGCAGGAGGGTGCCCAGCTCTTTTAGAACAAGATAGCCCACATGGGGCCTTGCACAGCTGGCCTAAGTAATTTTTAAGATAACATGACACTGTGGCACAAAGGGAAGACCCTCTCAGCACTAAAACCTACTCTACTCACCAGCTCACTGAGACAGGCAGCAGTACTGCTGAGTCCATACCCTTCCTGTGTATTTCCCCCCTTTCTAGAACTGTTTCTAGGGAAGAAAGTAATATATATGAACCCTAATTATTTATTTTCTTAATAGTATAAAGATGACAGAAGGTCTATGGATAAACAACGTGAGAAGGAATACAGAATGATAAATAAATTAGACCTTCATTTCTTTTATTCCATCTCCTCACTATGGAAATAGGTGATAGCTGTTTCGAAAAGTCAGATGAATGGTGCAGCACTTTATCCTTTTTTTTAATCCACTCTTCAAGCTAGATATGAAATAGAGGTAGGATATTTAGCTATATATTTACCAGGTGTGAATGCTTGTTCTCTCTCTCTCCTCCTTTGGTACACAGCAGTGAGAAACAAATGATACATTTTACCAAATATGAAATTCTAATTAAAGGAAGTAGGAAAGAGGTCAGTTAACAAATACATCAAAGTGCTTCATGCAAATTTGTTTTCTCTCCCTGACGAGAGTGTAAGACATTAATTTATGTCTATGGTAAATGATTTGTATAAAAATATTTTTTCATACATTATGGAAAAATAGAAGATGTTATTGAGGTTGATTTTTTTCAAAATTCATCTTATTTCAGACAAACTTCCATGACATACAGTGTTTGTAACATGAAAATGCTTAAATCAGACCACAACAGACCACAACTCATCATGCTGGGTGTTAGCAGAAAAAGTTAAGGTGGTTCCTGACCCATTGCTCTATATTTTGCAATTTGAACAGACAGACTCTCTCCTTGCCTGTTTAGATAGAGGAGAATGGAAACTCTGGGGGCAAAAATGCCTCTGTTTTGATCAGCACAATGATCAGTGATCGGTGATGTCTTGATTCACACCTATTTTCTGGCACGGAGGAAAGGCTGCAGGAAGGCTAAGCCAGAAAAATGATGGAGGAGAGGAGCAGAAGCACTTCATTGTTATTTCCAGAAGAAACCAATAAGTACCAAAAGTGATACTCTCTTTCCACCCAACTGAATCTGTGGAATGGGCCCTTGAAAGGCAAAAGTACAACTCTGTGGAACCCACTTATGTTTTCAAACACAGAAGCCTTCATTTCATGCTATGACAGGAATGTCCTCCAGGCCACAAGGGAGCAGAGCACATCAATTTGTTCATTAGTCCTGCTGCACTAGCAATCACAGATTTGCTCAATAAAAATGCCAAATCCAATGCCCAAGCATCTTCAGTATTTCCCTTCATACCTTTTAATGTTTTTCTGTTTCCTTTCAGTCCTAGACAGAGAGATCTGTGCATTTAAGGCAAACTTTTCAGGGCCACTACCATGCTGGATATCAAGAGGCAGAACTTCTGTCAGTCCCTGGCATGTCCAGGACCTCCCTGGATTTAGGGTTATATTAGTGTGACAGGTTGTGATCAGTGCCACTACTGAGCTAAGACAGATAAAAGAGCTGTGCATTTTGGTAGTGACTGACGTGTTTTGACCTCTGCAAATGAGCTCCATCCTGGTTAATGACAGCATTGTCTGTGGTTTGAGATGGGCCATCATTTCACATCCAGTGTTTTCATCCAGCATCTGAAAGAATGGAATGTTAACTCTTCCTTAGGAATACAGGAAGCTTTGGAGAAGTTTTCCTTCCTCTGCTACTTAACTCCCCTACAGCAAGCCTTTGCACAGTACCACCAGCAGTATTGTAACCCAAAAAAGGTTCACTCTGACACCTTTTCTATTTGTCTTAAATACACAGACCTGTTTGTGGCTGCTTCTGTTATAACTTCAAGGCTCCTGCAAAGAATTAGAAGCTACAAACTACGCCAGTTTACCTGAAATGGTGTTTCAAAGCTCTTTAATTTTTAGACTATGAGTGCTTGATTGGAGCACCCACACTTTCGGAGATTATGTAGGTTATGCTGCAAAAATAGATAGTTGAATTATATTGTGGTTGTTTGGAAGAAGTCTAGTCACAAAACACCTACTTCTCCTTGTTTCCAGATGTCTGAAGTGTCTCCAGGAAAAAAAAAAAATGAAGATAGCTGTATCTTGGAATTAAAAAAAAAAAAAAAAACTCCATTTTTCCAGCAGCAAATTCAATTAAAAATTCTTTCAACAAAAGTGTGACGTGCTGGACAAAAATATGGCACAGAGTATTCCCAGGTCCAGCATGAACCAATGCTAGATGATTTTCAGAAATGTAGTAGTCCCAATGCAGGAAATGCAAGATTTTTTCTCATAACCTAATGCTGCATAAAAGGTTAAATATAATCATTTAATATATAACCTGTTTCTAGTGAGAGCCCGAATGACAGGACTGTTGACAATTGTCTCTACCCATCAAAAATTTCTGGACTAAAAATCCACATCAGACTTTTGATGTACAGCTTTTTTTCTCCAGTCCAGTGTTAGTTGTCTTGGAAGGAGGAGCTGGTTTGGACAAGACAGGAAAGAAAATTCTCCATAAAGGGTAGCAGTCAAGAGAGGAGCTGGAAATACTCAGGAAATACCAGAAAGGTGTCAAACTCGATAGTACTTTAAACAAATCTAAAGAAAACAAAAACTATTGCTACCAGCTGAAATAAAAATAATAATAGTATTAAATTCATCTCACACATATCATTTGTCACAGCGTAAGCGTCAAGACTGCAATGTAAATTTCAGATTTCTTGATTTGCCATACTTTGATGTCTTAGGTGGCCATGATCTGGACCTAAACTCCTAAGCAGCTCAGATAAATTTTCTAAGTAACCAATCTACTGGCCAATTCTTTGCAGATCTGCAGAAAAGGTGTGAATTTCTCCAACATTTTTCTGCTGGCCATATGCCTTTCTCTCCTAGGAATAGTGATGTCCAACATCTCACATTCTCACTTAGCCAAACTGCATGCCACATACAGTTCCCTGTTCATTCCCACCTTGTCACCCGGACTAAAATCAGAGCAGCCATTTTGCTGAGGGCCTCCTACCCCCGGGTTTTGTATATGAAGATTCTTCAGCACTTCTTGCATTTTGGTTTGGGTTTTTTTTCAGCTAATAAAGTTTCTACAGAAGTGTTTCATAATAGCGAGAGGATTGTATCTGAGAGCAATGCTGGGAAGGACTCCTGTTAGGCATTGTCCATATCATATATGATTGAAAATCCAGGCCAATTAAATGAAGCAGAGATAAGCAAAGTTCTTCTAAATGGAGAATTGGTCAAATGCTAAATAAAATTTTTCTATCCTCATGCCTCAAGTGAAAACATTAATAGAAATATGAAGACTTCTGAAATTAGAATTGCATAACATTCCAGGATACTGAAAGTCAAGTGTAATAGAAATTTGATTTGATAGCACTAGTTCTGTTTAGTAAGTACATTTTCTTTGGGTCAGCCCTCCATCCTGTGAAGACTGGCTCGTGATGAAAAGAAACATAGCTATTAATGGAATAACAGTTTATAGAAATTGCAGTCATCTGATTTCTGCAGGATTATCTTTTTAATTATATTTAATCTACATGACAAGCAGAGAAAGGACATCTTGAAAGCCTCATTAAAAGAGAAGCTGTGACGCAGATATAATCATTGATTGTTGAGGTCCACAGTGGAATGAAAATATTGATGCCCTGGTGAGGATACCTTTGCATAAGCACAAGCAATTGAATGAGTACTTCTGGAAAAGTTGCTTTCTTTACAAGAAGTTTGTTTTTCCCCAGCTAGAATATGGTAACCAGCTATCTTCCTTGGGTGTTACACTGTGAAGTAAAATGGTTTGCTGTTCATGATCTCATGTCAAAACATCTATTTCACTTACCACACCATTTTAATGTGATTCAAAATGCAAAATGTTGCATGTTACAGATGGCTGAAATATGATATTCCACTAACAGTTCCATTAAGACTCTTGTTGATTTAAATAATTGATTATACTTCATGTTCCAATGGGCTATGAAAGCCAGCATGGTCAGTTGCTTCATCCCAGCTAGAGAACAGTGCCTTCCAGCTATGGGGCTGTAACTTAATTACTTTTGAGCATGTCCCTGCATGCTGAGACCTCAGTTATTCTTCTAAAAGAAAAAGAAAGCCCGACCAGTGACACAATGAGATTGCAGAACTAATCCCTGCAAGAAAGCCCCTTGGAATCAATCCAAAGGCTTGCTAACCTCAGAGAGCTTCAGTCTTGACTAAACACAGAAAACTCTTTATAACTCAAAAAAAAAAAAAAAAAAAAAAAAAAAAAAAAAAANCTGCATTGCTCACAAACTCAATGAAAAAAAAAAAAAAAAAGGAGGAAGGAACCCCACTCTACTGCGATATAAGTAATTCTTCCCCTTGTACAATGATTCAGCACTATCCTCCTAGCCTGCAAAGACAGAAATAAGCATGAAAAGTATCCTCTCAGGCAGATACATAGACTTTCTTCAAAAATTAAAACATTTTCTTTCCCAAATTAGTCCTATGCATTTCATGAGTTATTATTTGGTTAGTTCCACTGAACATCACTGCCAATTAACTGAGGAAATACCCTTCTACAGCTGGATAGAATGCTTCATAATTTTCTGGCTAATTGGAATAAAGATATCCTGAGTCTCAAAACCTGTAGATGAAATTATTTGCAGACCAAAAGCATAAAAACTATACTGTATAAATCCAGTGCACTTTTTTATGTTACTTACCTTTCCTTCATGAAAACATACTGAAAAATCTGGGCTCACAAGCTCCTGAACTGGAAATGCTATTATCATGCAATTCTCCAAAATAAAAATGACTGAAAACCCTTAAACCAGGCTGCTGCTGAATTAAGTTCTCCTTACTTTGGGGATTTTTTTTTTCCCCTGTAATTTATGTACCTACTTCCACTGCATTTGCTAAAGCCATTAAATATTTAATTTGTACTTGATTCTTCTTTCATGGCTGGAGTTCATCAGCTACCCCTTACTTGGATGCTGACACTCGACATGCATTTAAAGGAACACTCCTGTAGGCTTGTTACTGGAATGTGAGTGATTATTAACCAACTGTAAGGCCAGTTTTCTTTCTGCTTAAATGTCATTTGGGCTCAATTACATGATACTAGGATGAACAGGTCATTAAATTCTTTATTGATTCTAGTTTTAGCTGAGCTCTGTTCATTTTTTATTCAAGCTCATTTTCTTTGGTTTGAACTTTGACTGTGTTATTTGATTCAAAGTTATCTTCCATGGAAATTCTTGAGACGATGAGGCCTTATACCCCTGCATACATCCCTGTATTCAATTTGCTGTAAATTTTTCCAGAGCATTTTTTATCTTTCAAAATACTGTGCCATGGCTGCGGTGCTCACAAAGCCTCGTGAGTCTCTAGGACCTTATTCTTCTATATTTATGCTTATGGCCTCAAAAGGGGCTGCAGTGAGGAGGAAGGACTCCAAAACAGTCACATACTCAGGATGTGTACACAGGATGGGAATGGGGAGGCTGAGCCTCTTTCAGACAGGAGGGACCAGGTAGGAAAAATCCTGTGGGTTTACAGCTGCTGGGGCAGCAGGGGCTGGCATGCAGCAGCCAGCCACTCCCAGATAATTCAGCTGAGGGCCACTTCCCTGGTGTGGGGCTCTGCCCCAGAGTGGGGCTTTGTTGGTTCTATGTGACTGTGAGAAGAACCACTGCACCTTCCAGAACAGCTCCAGAGGTTTCAGGAGGTGCAGAGAGACAAGAGTTAATTGGGGAGGCAAAGCCTTGGTGCTGTGCCCATCCACAGCCTGCTAAATAAAACTTGCTAGAAAGGTTCCTGAAGTCACCAAGTCCAGTCTCCAGATCCATTGTGTGACATTGCTGAGAAGTTAAATGGGATGGATAAAAAAATTTGAGAAATAAAGCATCTCTAGCAACGTACAAAAGTAGTATATTGCCTGGAACTGCCACCATTGCATGTGACAGTGTTAAACAATTGAAAAGAAATCATGGTCCAAAAGCATTTTTCAGCTAACTTTCTCAAGTAAAAAGATTCTTACATGAACTACACCATTTTTACCATGGAAAGGAGTAGTTTTTCTGGGAAGGTGAGGCTGCCCTGTTTCAGAATTCATCTTTTCTCTAAAGAGAGGTAATGACTGCCTCTTTGAGATAATTACACAGAGTGTCTTTCCCATTACCATGAAATATGATTGTCAATGATGTATGTGCCAGATAGGAATTTATAAATAAACACTTCTCAAATAAATCACTCAGGGTGAAGCTCCCTCTTCATCACTGCAATGACAGGCTGGGTATGAACCTGCAAACCAGAAGGGAATAGCCTGGCCATGTGAAACTCTTCAATGCTTTTCAGTCAACTTCAATTAACGTCAGTTAACTTGGACCTATGCAGGAGGTGTCAGCATCCTCTGATAGAGACCAGAAGATGTCCATCTTTGCTTGTCTAACCAAAAAAGTACTAGAATTAACCAAACTTTGGCCTTCAAACATCACAGTGACACAGTAATTGCAAGAGGAGGGAAGGACTACATGAGCTCTTCTAGGATGGTACTAGAGGTAGCGACAGAATGAAAATCCAATCCATGTCTGTTGTACCAGAGTTGTGCCACTTGCAAGAAAAAGAAATCACAACTAGGGGGAGAAGGGACATGCAGGAATGTGATACTGTCACTGTTGACTGACTATGCTGCAGCACATGAAGCTGAATTCTCTCAGGCATGGAGAAAAGGGAATTGATTGCTCCCAATTTCTTGCTGAGCAGTCTATTAGTCTACTGCATAGATTGCTAGTTCAATTATTAAGCTGGTATATGAAATTAGGTTCTCCCTTTTTAAACTATGAAAAGACACACAGTCTCCTTTCATCTCATTTAATACTTTGACCAAAGAATATTACTGCTTTTGGGAGTCCATGCTTTCCATCCAGGGCTGGCAAAGATACCTGATTCCCAGAAGGGACAAGGATTTCACCTTTTTCTTCTGGCACGGCACAGACACTTGTGGCATGCCATCCAGGCACCTGGCCTGCACTTCAGTGTGTGAGCACTGTCACTTCCCTCTTTCAAGACTCCAGGTGTTTTTGTGTCTTAACTCTGAGCTCCATAGCAGGAGGAGACATTTACCAGACAATATCCAGCAGTTCTGTATAAAAGTGATGCTTACTTTGCTAAGCGTTATCTTACTTTGGTAAAATAATGGGGTTGCACAGAGACTGACCTTGGTAGAGAAAACTTGGATTTTGTATGTTTTGTAGAGGCACAGAGAATAAAGGGAAAGTGAACAAGTGTTGATAACAACAGCCAAAAAAAGGATGTTCCAGTCAAGGGGCACTCCTGAGAAAGTCAGATATAGAAAGGAACCTCTCCCAGTTTTGTATTCCTCTTTTAGGAATACCACTTCAGGGCAGCAAGACAAAAGCACCTGCCTCCTTTACAGGATTTCACATTTTCCGAGTCTGTTCTTTCTCACCCTATAGCACATTTTTGTCTTCACTTGGAGAACTAGATCAGCATGTAATGAGCCATGTTTCTCATCTACTCCTAGCCCTAGGAACCCTATTGATCTCATCAGTGTTAAATTAGCCTTGATAGTGATATGGTATTTTGAACACTACTAAGCTGCAATGCTGCCACTTCCTAAACAAGCCACGGGCTTTGTTTCAAATGAACACAGCAACTGATTAATCAATACTGAAAGGTTATCAAAAACTGCCTCCTGATAGCAGGCTTTCAGGATGCCCAAGGACTTTTTGTTTCCTCCCAGTTATATGAAAAGACATGGAGGTTTTTTAGTGCTTTTACTGCCTTCTTCTGGAGCCTTGTTTTCTCCTTCAGTCAGTCCACTCTCTTCCCACACATCCTCCTGACTCTGGTGGAACTTGCCCTACCCCTCTGCCCAGAGGGATCCCAACCTGGTCCTACTCTCCAAAGGAAACCATAGTGGGCTGGCTGCTTCCCAGGGTCTTACTCAATCTACATATGACTGGCATGAGCAAAGTGTTCCCCACTCCCTGAAGGGGTCTCAGTCTCCAGGTTGCTGAGTGCCTCTTCCAGAGAGCAGAATATTGAGGCATAAAGCTCCTGGAGGACCAGCCAAGACAAACATGGCTGTGGCATGCTTCTACCCTCTACTGGGTCTACTCAAAAGTTTGTTGGGTTCTGCGATAACTAAAAAAAGGTGCAGAAGGAGCAGGGAGGCCCATGGTAGGAGTGGGAGTGGAACTCCATGATTTGGATGTCACTGGGAGTAGTCACCCCATGATGAGTACACAGGAGAGACTCTGCCCAAGTCACTTGAAAGATGGGGAGGAACTGCCTGCAGAACAAGATTATCTATTGGGAAAGAGCATTTTGGATAGGACGTTTAGAGAAGGGAACAAAGGTGTTGAAAGTGAGGGAGCAAGTGGTACTGGGGAGAAACAAGCACAGGTGAACAGAGGTAAAACAGAGGAAAAATGGGCCTGGTGCTGTTTGAGTCCTGCTCTGTCCACGTGTCTAGCCAGCACAGCCTCTCCTGCCTTCTCTTTAAACTCTGTTTCTGATGATTTTCTCAGGTAAGTGTTCCCCATCTCCTGTGCCCATGTGCAGAAGCGCCAAGTGCCACCCTCCTACGGAGCTGGAACCATGGGGCCAGCACCAGAGAGATGAGGGTTTGTAGGCTGGGGGTGCAACCATGGACAGGGACAGGCCCACGAGGAGGCGAGGAGAGGACAGTGAGGAGATGACAGGCTCATGTTGGGGGGGACCCTCTCAGCTGGTGGCTGTGCCTGGTGGAGTGTGTGTGCCTGTCCTGCCTGCTGCAGTTCCTGCACTGCCACAGAATATGAATCACTGGCATGCTCAGCAGGGGGGATGACTCTACAGGCTAATTGTTGAAACAATCTGATACGGGGGAAGACTCGTGTTCTGAGCTTCACTCTTAATGAGTGTTTAAGTACATGATATAAATCAAAGAGGCTCGGGGGAAAAAAAATTCTCCTTAGCCTCCACAGCAGCAGTAAAGAGCAGCTGGGGCATTGCTTGAAACATCCATCTCCCTTCTTTTTAAGTAAGCAAGTAAATGTTGATTTGAAAAGGAATTGGTAAAAACGAAATCTTACCTTTAAAAAGCTCTGAAGGAAATGTCAACATTCTTCAGCATTGTCAGGGCTTTTAAATAAAGTTTTGACTGGCCTAGTACTTTATAAGAAAAGGCATTAAGTACCAAACTTCAAAAGAGGTTTGACATTCTGCATCCCGAAAAACACAAGGTGTGTTATCGTAGCCCAGAAGGGTCTGACATGGATTTCTTACCTCTCCTCAGCATCCTGGACACTCTCTCTGCCTTGAATTTTCTACAGATTCCATGTTTTAGCACATCATCTTCCCTCTGTGTTGATCCACAGCACCAAAGGGGCATTTGTGAATGGCCAGGGAAGCACCTGTCTGCTGAGATGCCTTTGCCTTGAGCTGCACACAGGTTCAGTCCCCTCCTGAGGGGACAAATAGGTTTTTCCAGAAAACAATTTGCCTCATTCATATTCATAGAACCTTAGAATATCATGTTTGTTTTCGATTAGATTGCTAATTCTTTAACGTTCACTTTAAGAATAAAAACAGCTTTTTACAGCATTTGTCACCTAAAGGAAATATTAGAGAAAAAACTTTTGGCTCCCCTTGTTTGCACATTGGGTGGAATTTTGGTTGATTCTTCCCTTATTGAGGCTGGTCCTTAAATGTGCTGAAGGATTCCTTCCAGAATGTAGAAATTTAGTATATAATACATATTATATACTATTAAAGTAACATATAATATCTGACAAATGCTATTAAAATATTTAATAAATTTTAAGAGATATATGTGATAACTAACACATTCATACATCATATAACATAATATGTAATATAAATTATGCACTTTATGTTGTAAATATTAGACACTTTGTGTTACATATGTTGTGTATATGTTATATTTTATATTTTTTAATATATATTGTGTATTTATGTATTATTTATACTTCTAGAAGTGCAAGTTGTGGAGATTTCTACTTTGATATTTCCTTTATTTTTCACCACTTGAAAAAGTAACCTCTTTATGACAATAAATTTTATTAAGGTGAGGGGAGAATTGATCTATTAAACCATCACATTTCTGTTTCAGCTCTGATGGCATCCTACACAAATTATACCCTTTATTGCACCACCTTCATCAGACCTTCCCTGTTTACACAAGCATGGTCCTCTGTGCAGAAATGTCATAGCCTATCCCTAACTTCTGCCTGGAGTTTTAAGGTGAAAACACACATTCCTGGAGAAGTTTTCAGCATTCTGCTGCTCCCACAGGTCAGCATTGCAGAGGGATCATTGGCAGAAAACCTGTATGGCAGCCAGAGTCCTCTGTTTATTACACTCTCAGGGTTCTAAAGTGAAATTTTGTTCCATTTGACCCTGTCCTCTCTGCACTCTGGCAGTACTCCCCACTAGTTACTGCCCCACAAACAATGGCTGAGATTAAGGTGAAGATGGATTTTTGTTCATGAGAAAACAGCTGTAAAAATTTTCCAAACATTGCACCAACTTTAAACTCTTTCATGCTTTATCAAGAATTTTTATCTCCTACAGTGGAGGGAACTCTTGGTAGGAAGTTTCCTGAGACAGAAGAAAATGCTACACTCCATCAATACTTGCACCTCTGGCCCCCTGAAGTAAAAAACCCAAAGAAACAAACCAAAACAAAACAAAACAAAACAAAACAAAACAAAACAAAACAAAACAAAACAAAAAAAGAAAAGAAACAAAACAAAAATCCCACAAAAACAAAAAAAAACAAAAACAAAACAAAGACAAGAAAAAACCAAAACCAAAAAAACCAAAACAGGAAAAACGCCTCTGCTGAGTTTTCTTATTTTGACTGTATTATAGCTTTTGGAAGCACTTTTCTTGTGAAGTTATACAAAAATTTAAGCTTAGCATTATCTTTTTACAGAAGTAGGGGAATTGTAAAGCTGAATCAATATGACTTTGAAAGCTGCTATTTAATTAGTTTCAGTTGATTAGACAGACATTTGAGTTTATAGCAGTGCAGCCTGCTGGGATTAAAGAGCAATAATATCTCGATGTATATTCTGGTAATAGTTCTGTCCATGTCCATGTCAAAAGCACATCTGCAGGTGGCAGCAAAAAAACTAATCTATGGGAGGTGAATTTACCTATTAAAATGACATATGATACAGTGTTCTTCCACCTTAGCCAAGAAGTGGTTTGACTGGTTTGTGTTCCTGTCCTCTTTGTCCAGAGATTGCCAGAAGGAGAGGAGCAAGCAGCACACTGAGTGGAGGCATTAAGGGGGTAACTCTCATACTCTCTGTGCTAGAGCCTTGTGACCCATGAACGAGACTCAGCTTCTACCATTACTCCAATGCAGCTTTTTACAGTGAACACTACTTAGAAATAGTGGTGAGATTATCAAATATGTTATTCTTGAAAAGACCACCAAGATCCTTAGACATGTCTGTGATGTTCAGAGTGACCCAATGGCAGAATACAAAAGAAGGTTCAACTTTGAATAAATGAGAGGGTGAAAAGACCCTTTAGCATATTTTCCTTAAACAAAAACTTTATTTTTGCCTATCTAATGCTCTCAGAAAGAAAAACACAGTGTTTTCATTTGTGCCTGAGGATTTCCAAATTTAATACGTGGTAGCAGCTGGGAAAATCCAAAAATGCAGCTGCTACAATTTATAAATTAGTGCAGTCTCCAGGAAAATAAAATTCAAATGACTTAATAACAAATTACTATTTGTTGAGTTATCTTCTAAAAAAACTAAAATGTTGTGAGAATGTTATCCAGCACAGACTTCTTGCAATCCAGATGTGGGATGAAAGGAGGGGCTTATTGACTTGATCTTTAATTCCGGTTCAGACATGACAGCCTTTTAAACCAGCTGCCTAAAAGCCATGCCAGAGCCTGAGCATACATTGTAGTCTTTGCACGTGAAACTGCCTTTCACTTCAGCAGGAGTTTTACCTGAATCTGAAAGACAGTGTCATCTTTGGCCCTGCTCTAGGAGATGAGTAATTTTTAGAGGCTATTAAATCCCTTTCTAGGTTAAAATAACTAGATTACAATTCTAATAAATGCTTGATTATGGAGGCTGGAAATTTATCATCCATGCCAAGCAGACAAAATTGAACTGAATTTGCAAAGAATAAATGCTTTCAACATTAAAATTATATTCTAAGACAGAAGCTGTATTCTAGGAAATCTAGGTTATCATATAGTGAGTGCCTGGCAGGTGAAATCATCCCTAGAATACCCTTATCATGAAGCTATCCAGAGCATGCTATTCCTGACATCAAGGTTCTCTCCAACAGGTTTTGAAGGGAATTTTTCATTCATTTGGTCATCAGGGCACAAAATCCATAACAAACATGAAGAAAACATACTTGCAATTCCAAAGCCCGAAGTCAAGCCTGGGATTTCACTCTCAAACCCTCCCTTTCTCTGAGAGATTTCGTTGCACTACCCTTACTCCTCTCCCATTTTTGAATTTTGAGAACCACAAGGCCTTCACTGCTGTGACTACTTTCTAAAGGCAATGAATAAGCACCATCCAATTCACACAGCAACCTCAAGACCTGCTCAAGAGAATAATAAAGGGATTCAGGAGAAATTTCTGCCTTAGGAAACGGACAGGACAAATCATAGAATCCTAGAATGGTTTGGGTTGGAAGGGAGATTAAAGATCATCTAGTTTGAAATCCCCCACTAGTAACAGCAATACCTTCCACTAGATCAGACTCCTCAAATCCCAAATCCAGCCTGGCTTTGAACACCTGGAGGTTGAAGGGTCCACAGCTGGTCTGGGCAATGTGTTCCAGTGCCTCACCACTCTCACAATAAAGATTTTTCTTCCTAATATCTAATTGAAACTTTTTTCTTTCTCAGTTTGAAACCATTCCCTTCTGTCCTACTGATACATACTCCTTGTGCCTGCACAACTGTGGCCACAGAATTGACTCTGCCAAAAAAAGCTGAATAATGTGTTGGAATAAAAAATAATAAAAAAAACACAAGTTTCAAAAGTAAAGACGGTGGTATTGTAGTGGATTTTGATTTCCCATGATCTCAGCTTTAAAACTGTGGAAGAGGCAACCAAGATACTTCTTCCATAATATTTAAAGAGTCTCTGATCCTGTTGGTCTATTTTCTAATTTTTGCTGGTGGAAGTGTAAGGCCAAGGCAGGGTGTGGCAAATTCACTTCTGCTGCAAAGCTTTGGCATCTGAGCTCCCCATCTGCTGTTGTGCAAACACCTAGAAGAATTTATCTGAAGGAGGAGATGTAAGTAGTTTCTGAGATCCTAGCTAAGGTAATAGAGTGGGTTCAAGGTGAGGCAGAGCCTTTCTTTGATCTCCTGCCTTACAGCTGTTTCACATTTCCCCAGTAAGTTTTTCAGCAGAGCAGATTTATTGTGCACATTGTAGGGTGTGAGAGGCTTTGCATACTGGAAGACTACAGGTACTGGAAGGTTACAGTGTAAAAGAGGGTATCCTGAGAAAAGGCAAAGAGCAGAAAGGGGAAAGTAAATCATCCTCAGTGCTACTTACCTTCACATGGAAATCCCCCCAGATTATCAGCCAAAGGAAATTATTGAAAAGCAGTGAGAAAAGGAGCGAGACAGACAGGGAAAGAGAAATTCCTGCACTAATCTTCAAAATAAAACCAACCCAAGCCAACCAAACAAACAAAAACCACAACTAAAAAAATTACAATCCTCTGGATGGCATTCTTGGTTTTACCTATTCACATGCATCCAGTGGAGAAAAAGAATATGTACAGCAACCCCTCAGTTCCAGGACAGGAATTGCCTTGCTGCCTAACATGCAGCATCCTTTCAGATAACCTCTCACTACTTACCTGCAGACCCAATACACAGCACTGAGAGCACTGAGCTCTCACTGGGTTGTCAAGGTGAGATTCACAGCTGCAGAGACATTTATATCTAAAACCTGCATGACCTCCTTAGCAGGGCAGATACCCACCTTTAGAGAATATCCTTTTGAACTGCCCTTCACCATATATCCAGCAGGGCTATTGGCTACAAAGTAGGACAAGAATGAATGTTAGTTTGTACTTGGGTGCCTACATCCAAGACAGTCTTAGGGACAATAACTAATGTAATGAATTTCCAAAGGGTTTAGGCAGCAAGTGGCTAAGCTTAGTGAAAACCTCAGACAGAAAAAACAAGCTGAGAACAGTGTCAATAACTAAGAAGGTCGTTAATTTGAAATGTCAATAATGTAAGGAGTCTCTGACACTTGAACACTTAAGTTGTGTGATTAAAAAATTAATAATAAGAACATTATAAATGTGAAAATATAAGTGCAATAATCCACTTTCTAAATTCTTAGTTCTGCCCTGACAATAAAAACATTGCACATAATAGTAAGTCAAGCCTTCCATCAGCACTGCAGGCAGTGGTGAGGAATGGAAAGCCTTTTCTTCTAGGACCAGAGTAAGGATGGCATCTGGTGTGCAGAAAACAGTGCAGTACCTTTCTGTACTTCAGTTTATAGATTGATGTTTATAATTTAGGCAAACCCAGGCCTGTTTTACTGGTGAAAAACAGCTCTGACCCTGCAAGAGCACATACTGCACTACAAGGGAGCTCAACACAGGCAAGGCAGAGCCTCTTGTGTGGTGAGCCCTGGGAGGTGCTGAGATGGCCGTGCTACAGCTGCAGGAATGAGGCAGCACCAAGTGCTGGTGTATCCCAGGGGCCTGCAGGGCTGGTGTGCAAACCCCTGCCTGCTTTATGTGGCTGATAGCTGGGGCAGTGGTTTCCAGATGAGGTGTGCTGTAAAGGCTCAGAAAGCACCTTGCAACAACTACCCTCCCACCCACTTGTCCACCCCCAGGGATTTCTGTACAGAGGATCATAATTCAGGATATATTTGCCTTCAACCTAACTATCAGTAGCAACAATTTTACTTTTGTCATGTCCTTGAGAAGTAAGGCTATAAACTGCAAACATAGTAAACACCCTTCTTTTAGAAGATGCAATTTGGACATCATATCCAAATGAATAAATCATTCCTGAAAGGCAGAAGCAATATTACTGTTGAATTAGAGCTGGATGTTCTTTTGTTAAATTGTATACAATCAAAGCAAGGTGCCAAATTACCAACTAACTGTCTGGAGGTCGATTTTTAAATTCATGGATGAGCTAATGCATTTGTGCCAGTGATCATAAAGGGAGGAGTTCACCTTGCATTAGCCTTGACTCATAACTATAAATCCACAATGTTACCAGAAATAGATGTCCTATTTCTTGTCATTGATCTGCAAGCCATAATTTAAAAATTTACATGTCCTAATGTTGAGCCTTCCAATTGCCTGAAACATGTCTCTCCAGGGAATGCTCTCCATGAGGAGAGGGACTGCAAAAATAAGAGCATCTTCGGTAAAAACTGGGAACCTTTGACATCTTGAAGTTTATCAAAAGTCTCATAAGTCAAGGAGAGTAAAAAATGAAAGATAAAAGGATATTTATAAGGGTTAAACGAGGACACATAACAGAAGTAAAATAAGCATACACTAGATTATAGTGCTGGTGGGCAAAAGAAATTAGAAGTGAAAGAATGACTTTTTTTCTGAATGACTGTTAAGAAATAAAGCTGTAGGAATTGCTATAAAATTACCTCATGTATTGTCTTATTTTTCAGCAGAGCTAATATAGTTACAATAGAGTCATTCATTAATAGAAAAATCAGAGAAATGTTGCTTCACTTGAAATAATGCTATGTGTTTCCCTGACACTGATATTTTAAAAACAATACATATGGGAAATGAATGAGTCACCAGTTATGAAAAGATGTATCATTCAAGAGAAGTGAAAGCACACAGCAAATTTAAAGGAAGTGGGTTCAAGGCTGTAGTATGAGCAGACATCATTTGTAGGGGAGATGGGAGAGCGCAGAGATGAAACAACAGGCATATTTGTATATTTCATAAGTGGACAAGCAAACTCCTTGACTGTTTCTTATGAAGTTCTCCCTTCCCTAAAGTGTGGAGATTGCTGTTGGATAGCTAATTAAAGCAGTGCAATGTGAATGTCCAAGCACCAAAGTACCTGAATATCAATTGAGTCTCAAGAGCTTTTGAATTTTTAATTTAACTGGATTTGTTCAGACAACAGTTCAGAGGGCTGGTGGTACAATAATATTGAGAAACCCTGCAAGAAGTTCACTGCAGCATTATAATGAATTTTAAATCATATAGTTTTTATATTAATTTGAATATTTACTACTCCTTAAAATTTCATTCTTTATATAATCTGCAGTTGCTGAATTCTGCTGAGGCCTTTAAATGAGTGTCATAAATAGATAATGATAGAATTTTTGAAAGTAGTGTGAAATTCAATAAGACTTTGTGGTCTTTCATCATTATTCCAGTTATGAACATCAGTGCTGCACATCTAATGCCTACCTGACTTCATTTTTTCAATCTGCCTTTTGTAGTAGTGAAAAAACAGTAGAACAAAACTCTCCATCTTTTTACCCAGATAAATCTTTAATTTCTGTAATTTCTTTTAAAATTACTTTTTAATTACTCTTTAATTCTGGATTGCTACATCCTTCATACAATTCCATGCAAACAAGCAAGCAAACAAACAAACAAACAAACAAGAATCGTCTGTGTATTAAATGATGCTTCAGTTGTCCAAGTGGCCCAAGTCTACATTAAAATGCTTCTCATGATGTCTTCAGACATACATGCATATGTGAGTTTCGTGTGTTTAAATTCTCTGCTAAACTGGGCACCATTTTTTATTGTAGGAAGCAATAAATCACAGTGGCTGCTCCCACCTTCTAACATGAGCTCCAGGGGTGCTCCCTTGGTGGTGGTCTTGGGGAGCCCTGCAGGTTGTTAGGGAATCTGTAGGCTCATTCCCTTCCTCATCCCCACACCTGGGCTCCATCTGATGAAAAGTCAGCCCCAAGAAACAAGGGAGCTTTGAGGACATGGATCTCATCCACATTTCCTGGGGCCAGGAAACCCCACCCAGCACAAGGAAGCACTGCTGAGCCCCAGAGCTCCAGTGGAGTCAGCAGAAGCATTTCTCAGTTCACAACAGGAACACCAAAGCTTATTCTGACATAGACTCAAATATTTGCACATTTGCAAGTAGTACATGACATTTTGATGCAGTTTGGCATGACCTGTGCTCCTACTTCCTGACAAAGTTTTATGATCTTAGCATAACTTTCACAGAAACAGAGAGGTTTTAGTACTTCTGGATTGATCAATTATTTAATGAAAATAACAAGTTTTCTGACCTTGGCTGTTAGCTGTAAAGAAAGAAAATTTCTTTGATTGTTACTTGATGCCTCTGTTAATACTTTTTGGCTCTTATATATCATATAAAATGGAATATCATGTCTTTATATAGGAAAAGCTTGATCCTGTTTTATAAAAGCATGTGTGCACTTTTCTATTGCTTTGGAAAGGATTGCTTTGGATATCCTAAAACATAAATTATTTTCTGGGACCATTGAAAACATTCTGCAGCAGAGAGATGAGGCCTAAGTTGCCCTGACACAGACTTCATGTGAGTTTCAGATGTCTAGAATCTTTTAAAACCAAAATATGGAGTTCTATCTCTCTTCTTATCTGCCTTTTTTTGTCACTGTAACTAATAATGCTCTTCTTATTCTACTTATCCCTGTAATTCTCCAGATGCTTGTATCAATCTTTTAAAACTGTAACTTCAGTGTTTTATCCAATATTTCATAATGAAAGGAAAAAATTTGCTGTTATTACTTTTGAGCTTATCCCCCCCTTATTTCACTGTCAGTCCTCATTCTAGCTTTGAGGCCAAGAAAAGTTCCTCACCCATCTTCCTTTGATTATCATCATTTCAAACATACTTATAATTTCTTTCTTTCACTGGCATCAAACTTAGGTGTGATGACTCAGTGCTTTCTCCCAACAGATGCTGAATGTCTCCAAAGTGTTCCATGACATTCTGAGACAACATTATGCTGTGCTGATCCACACTTATGAGAAGAATCTTTTCCCCCTATCTCCATGTGAAGTTTCCCTTGCCAAGCTTGCAACCACCACCTCTTGTCCTTGCAGCTTTGGAAAGCATCCAACTCTCCTTTCCTACAAGGTCCATTGGAAAACAGTTGAATTCCTCTTTTTGCCTTCTCATTTGCAGACTGACCAAGTCAAGGCTCCTCAGTGTCCCTCCACTCATCACGTATTTCCCAGTGGTCCTTCCACACATTCTCTGCTGCTTATTGATATCCTTCCTGAATAAGGAAGAAAAAAGCTGACACAGAATCCCCCCCAAACCCTTGCAAATGCCATATAAAAGGGAATTAACACTTCCTGCCTATGTTCTTGCTAATACAGCCCAGTCTTTGCTAGTCTTCATCGTGCTGCTGACTCATGTTCAGCCTGCTGTATATCAGGTTCTCCTGGTCTTTTTGGGCAGCGCTGCTCCTTCGTACCTTGCTCACTCCCTGCACAGTTATATGGAGTATTCCTGTCTCAGGTGCAGGAATTTGTATTTCAACTTGTTGAATTTCATGGCTTCTTTCAGCTCATTCTTCTGTTGTGGTTCTTGTGAATGGCAACTCTATTCACCAGCATATGAAGGTCTCTTTCCAACCTGGTGCCATCTGCTAACTCAGTGAGTGTTCTCTCCTTTTGAGGGTACAGAATTTTTATGGAGACCATCAGCTCTCAGTCTCAATGTCAACTGCCGTTAACTGGAACATAATATCTTTCAGTTCCTGCCAGAAATATCTTACAGGTTTGATATCAGACTTCTAATATTCAGACAATTCCTTCTTTGAAAATTAAGCGTGCATGTATGACAAATATCTTGACTGCTCATTCAGGTACATTTGAAACATCATGGCATTGATATATGCAGATCCAGACTGCCTTTGGATGCTTCCAGCAGTATGTTTGTCTCCCCAAGTTCATTTAGGAGAAAATTATGTGATTTAGGAGAACTAAAAATAATTATTTTCTTGCCTCTTCTTTTGCTTGATGCTTGTTTGTTTCATCTTGTCCTATCCTGAACATTTTGTTTGCATCTCCAGGTTTCCATTCAGCTGCATAGAAACTCAAAGCCTAATGTATTCAAAATACACCTCTGTGCCCAGGGAACACAAGAATAAACTGAGAATGACACTATCAGTAGCTTCTGAGATATTTTTTGTCTCATTGCTGACAAGGTCTGCAACAAAGTTCAAGGATCTTTCAAATGTGCTAGCTGAGTATTCCAAGTTCTGGTATAACCACACAGCAGCTCTTACTGCAGAGTTGTATTTTTCATACAATTTCCACTTTTAGCCAGACATAAATTTAAATAATCTTTCTTTAAATAACAATTAATTGGCTATAAAATTTATGCTCCATTTTGGAAACAGAAGGCTCATTTTCTTAAAGGCTACTCAGTGCCTCATATTTAATGCTCAGTACATTGCTTATTTAAACAAAGACATAACACACCCAACTTGTACACATTTAGCTCAACTTTATCAGCTTTGAGATTCCTTCTAAAAACCACAGTGTCTTGTGGTTCCACTGTGACCAGTTTTGATGACAACCTCCAGTTTGGCTTTGTCATTCAAATAAGAATCTGATTAAGTGTGCCCAGACATAAACATTCTCTGAAACTAACCATGGCCAGCACGACTACATTTGCATTAAAAAATGTAGAGTCCAAACCCACCAAAACTGGACAAATAATGCAGAAGCAAAGTGTCGGGCTTTACACTTTCCAGGCATGGTAGATTTGTGACTACAACTATCATTCTCTGGGGTGATATAAGGACTACCTTGCTCTTGGCAATTAAATCCCATTCTATATAAGGAATACAAAAAATTAGAAGCAGGCTCAGTTCTAAAAACATAAAATACTCAAGCAAAAACGAGAGTTGGGTCTCCAAGGCACTCCTTTTTGTGCATTTGCCAGCAAAACACAGGTGTGGTAATACATGGCTATCCATGGAGGCTCAAGAATTGATAGAAAGGTCTGAGGATAATGCTATGTCTGGGGTAAATACATGTCTGGATCATATGGCCGCTCCTGCTAATATTTCATACCTGTTACCAACAGGGAATGCTGACACCAGAAGGCAAACATGGAATCAGGGTCAAGTGCAGTACTGAATCCAAAGGACCCCCAGCAATAAAAGTGGCCCAGAAATCTAGGCAGCACAAATTATAAAATAGATCATTACAGCAGCATTTTACCTCAGATGGAAATACCTGGGCCAAGTCATGCCTTACACATGCTTGTGTCAACTTGACAAAAGCCGCTGCAAGGCAAAAAAACAACAGCAAATGGTCCTTCAAGCATTGAACTTCTTGTTGCAGGGAGTTGATTCCTTCTAAAAAGTCTAAAAATGAATTTTCAGGAGATGCTTGAAGTCAGCTGGTTCCCTTTTTTCCAGAAACTCCTGTGTGGAAAGGGAGATGTCAATCAGACCATTTGGGCTACTTAGGTTTTCCTTCGACTCCAGCACTTCATGCCCCTGTCAGTAACCATGTCCCAGAGCATGTGGATACACCCAGTTCAGAGACGGGGAAACACTGTATTTATCACACTGTCCCAGTTGCTACAGCTGGGGGGGGAACCTGAGAAGCACTGGAGCCAGACTGAAAGGCCTAAGACAGGATCCCACCATCAGCTGCTAAGCGACTTGTAAGAAGCTGTTCCAAAAGGGGGGCCCTGCAGCACAGGAGCGCTTGATGCTCTGTTCTTTTGTCTCTGTTTTCCCTTCCATGATGCAATTCCATGGATGGAATTGCACTGTTTATTTCCAGGGCAGGTTTACCAGACAGGCAGGGGGGAAAAAATGATCAAAATGAATCATACCAATGGTTCATCTCATCACTCCTGGCTGCCCACAGAAGGTTCTGCTTCATATGAGGATGTTAATCGTAGTTCTCCTGCCCTCTCAACACATCCATTTCAGGCAAGAGAAAAAACTAATCTATAATATTTTTTGCTACCTGGTAATAAATTCTCTCTCCTTTTACTGTGATGCCGTTGAACCCTTTCATAGTTTATGATGTGACTTGATTTACAGAATTCATAATGTCACTAAATAGATCTGCAGCTCTGACCTATAAATACTGAGGTATGTGGCTTCTTCATTTATAAATGGGGTTGGTGATGAGACCAAATTGGATAAAGTGTTGTGGGCTGCAGGAGGTGGGAACTGAAACACTATCACTCTGCCTTCCTAATCTAATCTTAATATTTATCACTCTGCAAGAGAGAAGTCTCCTCCTTTCACAATATCTGCATTGCAAAGCTTTTGAATTGTTAATGTTTTCCCTGAAAGTCCTACTGCCCCCTTATTTACTATGAGAAGTGATGAGGGAGTATGAAGACTGTAAAAACTGGTGATTGTTGATGGTCTTCCTATTCATTCAAAGGGGGAGAAGAAAGGCAGACATCAAAATGTGCTTTCCTTGGCTTATTTCAGACTTTTCACAGGAAGAGAGTTCTTATTTTTAGTCAAGATTTACTTGTTTTAGACACTATATTCCTATCAAAAGCATGAGGAATGTCTTTATTTCCCAGAAAATGGCCATTGCATTCATCATTTTCAGAAGTAACTTCATATTACAGTGGTGGCCATCTCTTGCCTGGTGTTAGTAAGGGGTACTAAATATTTAAGAAATGAATGACAGAAAAGAATTACAAAAATTCTGGCCTCACTGGATTTTTATGACTGTTTTAAAAACCTGTGGGGAGAGGTATTATATGACAATGTGAAGGGCTGTAAAAGTTTTCCTGCTACTAGCCTAAGAAATGTTAGTGATGACTAATGCAGCCGTCTCAGACTTGTAATAAATTTTTTATAGTAACCTATACCATTATAGGTTCTTTTTAGCTACTCCAACCATCTGCTAACACTGAGGCTTTAGAAAAAGTGGTCTTATTAAAATTGGGTACCATTTAGCAATCTTATGCCAGCACTACTGAATGGAAAAAGTATTTCACTCAGTGGGGAGGCAACTAGGCAAAATCATGCTTTGATAAATGCTTTGGTCTCTTAAAAAAACACTGGAACTTGAGAGGTTCAACTCAAATCACCACCATCCCTGGCAGAACTCTTAACCTCTCTTTTATGTGGCTCTGCCATGAAGGAAGAGCAACAGGATTGTTGGATGCCAAATGCAAATTACTGCTCCATTGAAATGGAAACTTGCTGCAGAGGAAGTTCATCTTTCATTCAGGTTGGAAAGCACACTTGGGGATAGCTTTCAACATAGAACTAACAGAGCCCATGAGTATCAAACAGCCTTCATGGCATTTCCTGTAGAACCACAACAAGACAGGAGAGAGACAAGAAATATGTGGATGAGAACATGTTATCTAGGTAATTTGGAAACTAACCTTCTGTGTCTCCTTTCCATAGTTTAATTCTCTTTTGGAGAACCCATTAAAACTTCAGAGGAAGTGAGGAAGGAACAAGATGTTAAAAACCTCTTTGAATTGTCTTGAGCTGCTCTGTTGTCAAAATTAAGTTAAACAAATCTGTAGAAAGCAACTCTTAGGGCTGACTCTCCAAAGCTTTTCAATAGATACCATTTTTCCTTTGAAAGACACTTCAGAACCTACACTGTTCTCTGTTTTTTGAGTGCCATATCGGCACTCAAAGTTCTGTATTTTCTGACTACATGATCACTGAGAGCTTCCCAGAACTGGCAGGCTGTGCTTGGGACTCACCCAGATCTACTCTTTTTACCTTTTATCTCCACTTCTTCTGGAGCTCTCTTGCTGACTGAGAGCACCTTACTACTTTTGTAAAAGTATAAGAGATAAAGTGAAATGAAAAGAGGCTTTTAAAGTTTGAGAGAGGGGAAAAAATTAAGTAACATAATATCTGAGGTCAAGTACAATCAGGGAGAATGTTATCAATAATTCTTTACAGTGCAGCTTTTAAATGGAAGCTCATCAGCTAATCAGCCAGGGCAAGCAAAGTGTTCTTCTCTCTACTCAAGTGCCTGAAGTCAGAGTCACCAGTCTATCAGATTTTCTCATCTGTTAAACAAGAGCAGTGTGTAAGTAGCAGAAGTCGGAGGCATCACTGAAGGAGAAGCACTCCAGGGGTTTTCCACCTCTTCCTATCTGGGGTTACAGAGCTTGGATTTGAACTGAGCAGATCTCCCTGACCTGCAAAGAAATATAGAAGGGACACTGTTGAACTCTCTCCCTCTCCCTTTGAATAAATAATGTACTGCTTCAAAATAAGTTGTTTTGGCTTCCCATGATGAGAACTTATACCTGTTGAGCCCAGGTGATCCCACAGGGGTAAGGCAGATGAGTGAAGGTTCCAGCAGCAGTGAAGTTTCCCATCCAGGGACAGAAATAACAAGATCTTCCACAAAAGAGTGTTCCTGGAATGAAAGGGTCAGAGTCATAATTCAGATTCTTCCTATGTCTTTGAAAGGCTCCCATCTTAAATAACATTTCCAAGTATGTCTGGTTGTCTATTATACCAATGCTTGTGTAAAGAGACATTATTTTAGTAGCAAATGAAATCATAACCATAAATAATGGAGAGATTGGTGTACCTCTTTGAAACACATAAAGTTTGTCCAAAATAAGCACTGTGATATTTCAAATCTGGGCTAAACTTTGAATGGATTAATGAGACTGAAGTAAGATATTTGAATTGTTTTAAGACTTACTTCAGTGGTGCTTAAATATTGCTTAAAAAGGTAAACAAGGAAGGGCAAATCACCATTAAATTGAAAGATTATGCACATCTTCACATGATTTAAATCAGACCAAATTTATGTGGATAAATGAAGATTTAATAATTCAGATTTCTGACGCATTTTAACTCTGGGAAAAGCCACTTCTCTGCTGATTGCCTTTATTGCATTTTGACAGTTACTGTGCACAGCTCACAGCAGGGTCTGTGTCTGCAAAGGCTCTGTTTTCCCTTCTGGCAAGAAAGATGCAATAGAGTTTATCCCTGTTTTGTACACATGTGCCATGACCCTACTCAAGCACCTTGTGAAGAAAAGCATTGTTTAAAATGGATGTTTTCCTGCTATATTTACAGAAAGCCATGTCCTCTCAATCCCCTGTTAATCCCCACACCTTGTTTATGTCTGCATAAGCGGTCAGCCTCTTACAGCATCCCAAAGGAATACAACTTCTTGGCTTGTAAACAGATGAAATCAACCAAAAAATTTGCCTTTCCAGGTTTAAAAAAAAAATAATCACAAATGGACCACAATGAGAACTTCATGCCTTGTGGAATAAAATTAAACTGTCAGAAGCCTCCTGCTGTGTTCATGGGGCTTGATGTATTATAGAACATCCCTGCTTAAAAACCAAGGGACTGGTTGGCCAGTGAAGAAATGAATGGAAACATGTAGCATGGCATGCACAGAGAAAGAAATGTGAATGAATTTATAGGAATAAAAACAAGTTATTATGAAAAGAAGGGACAAGGGGCAGAAGTCTTTCAAGCCACAAAACCAAATTGTTTGTGGGGCAGCTCTTACTGTCTACAGTTGTCCCTTCATCTCCCTGGTGGGCAAGGAATTAGTGTGGCTATGGACATCCCTTAAGCAAGGACCTGAAGGATTTTGTCAGGAGGTACCAAGCCCCACTTGAACTGGCAGTTTTAGGCCACCTGCCTTCCCCAGGCAAGATATTTTGGTACACCTGAGATCTGTCCCATGGGTTGCCAGAACAAGAATAACATTGTAGGAACACGGCCTGCTCATCTCGCATAAGAATTGGAACTGACACTGGGGCAGGGTTACAGCTGGGACTTCTTGTTGGCTGCACCTACGCTACAAAATTTTGTTTGCTCTCGGAAAGGGGATTCAGCTCCTCACTAAATGGTGTGGAGCAACTCAGAGCAGAGTGCCTTGGAGGCCCCTCCAGAGTAGAGCAGCTGGGTCCTCATTATAGAGCACATAGCCAGGGTGCATGGAGTATCTACTCAGCCATCAGGAACCAGTGATTTTTATGTACAGTTTGTTGCAGATGCAAATTTCTCAAGTGATATGGGCTTTGTTTTGGCATGAAACCTGGGTATGTCTGTTTGTCCTGGAACGTGGTATGGGGCAGCTGCATACTGGGAGGTGCAAAAATTGCTATGATAGAGTTGAAGTAGGTTATGCAGATGGACTAAATCCTCCCTGCTGCCCACTGGGAGTAGTTCCTGAGCTGGACTTCCCTCAGAAGCAAACCCAAATTTATTTTTTTTTTCATTTGTTTTATTAATCGGATCATATCAGCGGGTTCCAAAAGAAAGTTGCCATAAGAAAATTAACATTTCTGCAGCATGAGCAATTATATGATCAGTTCAGCGAGGGATGAAATGGGAAACTAAATTATTAGACAGTGTAGAATTAGCAGCGATTCTGATATGGCTTCAACAATACATCTACTACATCTTTTTGTTACTTTCATAAATATAAAAACATGGTCAGGTAATTGTTCCTTGCCTGGTAATATTTGTTGTAGTATGAGACCAAGGCTTTTCACACACAAATGTAAAGTCTCCTTCAAAGAAGGACAACAAGGAAAGACACCTGTAAAATCAGGTGATGATGAGCTGCACCCTCCCTGTCTGGGCTAGCCAATGACTTTCTGATTGTCCAGATCAGGACACAGCATAGATCTCATTCAGCAAAACACCTTCACTTTCTAAGTGAGATTCTTTAATAACAATTCAGGACAGAACAGTTGCAAGCAAGGATTGATACTGGGGAAGAAGGGGGACTCTGAGCAATAACAATGGCATTTTCTCCCAAAGGAAAGTTCTTGAAACAGTTTTCCATTAATCAAGTCATGCAATCACTTCTATAATATTTATGATGTAAGAATATTTTCCCTCTTTACTATGTTTCTGGCAAAAGCAATCTTTAATAGTATCTGGGTTTTTAAGCCCATATATTTGTTACTCTGAAACCAGGAAATACTGGTTTGCCTCATGAAGCAGAAAAGAATTACTCCTGTCCTCTCTGGTGCAACAATCAGTTTGGTTCCCTCTCCTAATCACTTGAACCACATACAAGTTTTTCTATTGTTGAATGACAATATAATTAACCTAGATTAATTTTCAGATTGAGTTAATAAAGACAGAAAAAGAAATCTAATAATCCAGTTAATAAAAAGACATGAAATACCTTTGTGAAGAAAAAACTTCCTAATGCATTTGTCTAAAAATCATAAAAAGTGGTAGTGTTATATGTAGGCTGAGAGTTGTGCCAGCCATTCAATGGTTTGCAGGCTGCTCTTTCTGTGTTACACACTTTGTTAAAAGGCTGCACTGAAAGTGAGGGAAGAACAATATGAAAAAGAAGAGGGTATTTGCGTGAAACATGGAGCTGTACCTGTCCCCCAAAGGAGTCTCTGTATAATGCCTGCTGTACAGCAGCCCCCTGAGATATGTTCAAAGATCCTCCACACAAAACCCTCCTGCTTGTCTGAGGCATAGGCAACATCTTCAGCTGGATAATTAAAGGGCAACTTGCTGGCAAAGAGTCTGTGTAATCTATATGACAATAACATTAAGAAAAAAAGTCAACATTCTGGGGACTATGCCAGCGATCAGGGCATGATAATTGCTATAATTAAAAGCAAGGCAAATATTGCAGGAAAAGTAGGTCATTCTTCAGGCTGTGTATCCCTTATGCAAATGAAAATGATATTAAGAAGATTGTGTAATGTGATCTAAAGCAGACAAAAGTGCTGCTCTTCCAAGGTTGCTGCAGATCCTTCATTAAATGCCTTTGTTTTCATATGCCCCACCAGCAGGAAATGTTTCCATAAACATAGTGAAGCTGTTGCAGTCTGGTATAAGGACTACTGGAGGAGTCTGTTGTAAAAATCCAGTGAAAGGAGTATAATTAAGACCTATTGTGTGGAAGGGTGGTTTAAGGACACTGTAATACTGCATATTTGAGAGCTGGTGAACTTAAGCACTGGGGGTTTTCTGACAGTAGCTCCAGCACTGAATTTTGACACATGTGGCTTTGCACTTTCAGAGACATTGAGACCCCAGTCAGTATGCAACATCTGTTTGAGCCACCTGAGAACTGGTTTCTGAGGAAAGGACAAGGCACAATAACAAGAAAACAGAAGGACATTTCCTTGGATCATCTCTAGAAGCACCTGGGCAGGACACTGAGGATGATTCTGTCTCAATGGGGATGTCACTTCCTCCCCTTCTCTGCCAACCTAATTCCCACCAGATGTTTCCCTTGCACAGGACTTGCCTAACTTTTACAAGGCAATTGCTGTGTCCCACATCTCAGCTCATGTAATTTATCCTTTGCCAATGGGTAAATCTTTTTTACCCAATCGCCAATGCCAATCTTTTGCCCTTCCTGTCTTCCCCAAAGCTGTCTCACTGACTTCTTCCCGCATGCAAATCTACTTTTGGTCTGACCCCTACAGGCGAGTTATGTCCCCCCATGTGCTAATCCTGAATATTTTTATAAAAGCTGTTGGGTACAGCCATTCTCACCATGAAGGCCCTTGTGCCATGAGCCTCACGTCTCCCTCCATGCTTTTTGGGTGCCCCTGTTCTCTGCTGCCTTAATCTGGGCTGAGGATTGCACACCGAGCGCTGAGCAGGGACTCTGACCTGACAGCAGTGTGTGGGACAGGTCTGTGTGTATTTCAATGAAAACAGATTTTAAAAAATCATAAAGGTATTTGAAACCTTTATTAAAAGTTATTGTAACTTTTCATATAACGATCTCAACTTTCCAAAAATCCTTATATTTACTTGCCTTCCCATGCTACTGAAAAATTAATTCTGCATCGAGTGTAAGGTTACAAGAATTTTACTTTAAAAGGGGAAGCTATACCTAAGTCTAAATTGCATTCATTTGAAGGAATTAGCTAACTGTAAGCTCTACTCCTCTTAATTGTAAAGATTCATTGATATCCATGGGCTCTTTCTCTCTGTATCCAACGTTATTTAAAATATTTTTTACATTTATAATTTACCTAATAAAGTGATAGGAGTCACAAGCAAGATTCAAAGTGTACAGATGTTTTACCTTAAAAATTAGGATAGCAAAATTATTTCTCTGTGAAACAATAGGCTTGATTTAGTTAGCATCCTGTAATGAAACTATTTAGATAATCAATTCAAATTACAGCATGGAGCTTCTTTGGTAAACTACTGCGTTATTAACCTTAATGATGTCAGTGTTTGAAATTTTCTTTTTCCTGCTATCAAACTCAACTTATTAGTGTCTAAGGTAAAAGTCACAAGTGTGCTTCATGACAAATGTATTAATGTTTGTAATTAAACACAACAACTGATATAATAATGTGAGGGAATTGGGAAGTTGACTAAAATTTAGAGATAGACTGCAAGAATGATTTATTCTTCTAAGCTTTTTTCTATGGGTCTCCCTGTTGTTATTTGGCTAAGTGCACTGAACTAATAGCAATTTTAAAATGTGCGGGAAGAATGAATAATTGCAATTATTTTGTCTATACTTGTGTAAATTATATATATTGCAACACCCTACGGAAGAAGGCACCAGAATGCAGAACTTGGAAGTGGCAGATCAATGTCTTGGTTTAACCTTGGCTGGCTGCTGGATGCTCACAGGCCACTCTTCCAATCCCCCTGTCCAAGAGCACAGGGCTGAGTGGAGGGGCACCCACACATCTGCTGCAGAGTGCACATCTGCTCCAGCAGAGCTCTCTGTGGGCTGCAAGGGAGTCTCTGCACCAGTTCCTGGGGGACCTTATCCCCTCCTTCTTCTCTCACCTCGGTGTCTGCAGGGCTGTTTAATTCCTGTCCTGTATTCCTGTTAGCTACAGTGCAATGGTTTACATGACCACCCATGTTTCCTCTGGCAGTCATACACCACCTGTCTATTTTCTGCTTATAACTTAGAAAAAGTCTGAAATACGCGTTCTTCTTCTGTTTTTCATAATAATTCCTGACTCTGCTGAGCATTTAGAACAAATTGATTTCACTGTGGGAATAGTTGTCCTTATAACACATCTTCCCTATTAAATCTTATAAATCTTAGAGTGAAATGAACACTGATAGGATGATAGCCTCTGCAAGAAAGACTATTCAGAAGTGTTACTACTCTAGACCTAAATATTTAGTTATTTTCACTGCTTAGAGTTGTACCAACTGACTAAAACCAGGCAAAAAAAGGAAGGCAAATCAATTAAAATGGGGCCACTGAAGAGGATAGTTTCAGGACACCAAACCTGATGCCCCTCATTACTCTGCCAAAGAATCTCACAGGTCCCACACAGAGCCTGAGAATCCATGGTGGAATCAGAAACTACCTCCAAAAGACTGAGACTATATATACATCCCTCAGCAAATCATTTTATGGTATTGTCTCTACCTTTCTACTTCCATCCATTTGAATGCCGTGAGCTGCAACAAGTCTTTTTTTTCTCAGTATGACTTTTCCAAGAATGTATTATATTTCAGCACAGGTATTTGCAGCAGGTGATTAAGTACCCTCATATTGTGCTTCTCACTATCTAACTGCACTTCATTCGCTCATATTTCTTTTCTTCCTTATAACCAACCTCTGCATGCTATACTATTTTTCCAATGTCTTCATCAACTTAGAGACACAAATTATTTGGTCTAGGGACTGTCAATTGATCACCCATTCTGTCACTGAGGACTGCTGTTCTGAATTCAAGTTATATCTTGAACCCCACTTCTCAGTGGTCGTCTTCTGCAACATCCCAAGCTTTCTTTAACAAGCTCCTTACCATTTTTTTCCTTACTTAAATCCTCACTTTGTGAAGACCACTTGTGCACAACTCATCTGTTGCAGTTACACCTGACATTAATTTATTGATCCAGGTTATCCTACTATTTTTAAGATAGAGGAAAAGCAAAGTGAAAGTACCCACAAGAACAATTTTCTAAGGGTTACACTTCTCAATGGAAAAGTAACATGCTGGATGAAAAGGCCAGGGAACTTCTGTATTTTTGAAGGCAAAATTCCTGCATCTCCCATTTGCTGTCAGCTCTGCATACAGTAGAAGCTCATCTATCATAATATTTTCAGTGCATACTGTGATGTGTGACAAACTGATTAATAGTGTATACAAGTTGTTGTGTCTGTCAGTGATTGAAGCATAATCAGGATTCTCTTATGTCCTCTTTAAGCTGATTATCTTGGTGGAAGCAGCCATTGTCAGGGAAAAATCCTCCTTGGTGAGCAGTTTTCTGCCTTCCCAGCAGAAGATATTGCTCTTCAGCACCACACTCCACTTTGTGAAGGATGTGGGCAGTTTTCCCAGTAACAATGTTTAATGGAGTAGTGTAAGGCCCCAGTCAACTCGCTCAGTGAGACTTTTAAAGGGCTTTCCATGGTTCATGTACTCTTAGAGTGTGTTCTCCAAGTTCTGCTTGAAGGAAGCAAAAACTCCAGGAAAAATCTCTAGTGCACAAAGAAGATCCTTTAATTCTAAGAGCTGAAGATCTTTTTGCTCCACTTTAGGCAGGATTTACTGTGGAAAAAAAAATGGTATGGAGGCCTCCAGAGAGCTGCAATTCAAAACACACACAAATATCCAAGCAAAAACGTACTTCACACAGATGCAGCATGAGAAGCTGTACCTTCCCTGGTTTTTTGGCATACAAAAAAAACTTTCAGTGGTTTATTGTCCAGTTAAAAATCATTTGCAGCAATATTGGAAGCACATTATTTCTTTTCTGTGCTCTGACACTAAAGGCTATTCCTCAAAATGGAATAATTCAGAAAAGTTATAAACTCTTTTCCTGATCTCTGGTTTGAAAATCCGAAGAAATCCAAGAAAACTTCACTGGAAGAGACACATCTGCTGAAGTTGAAGTGTCAGTATTGTTTCCTCTTTTCTTTCTCTTCTTTCAAAACACAATTCAGACCTACTCTCATTTAGCATCTTCTAATTTGAATAGGAGGGGTTTGGTTTTTTTTCCAAAGTCTATTACAAAATAAATGTTCTGTCTTCTACAATTAGCAGAGAACACTGGCCAGCTGCCCAAGTAACTAATCAACATGAAACTTTTATCAAGACATACTGCAAAGGATATACACCATTAGGTGCCAGATTCTATCACTTTTTAAAAAATTCTACCACTACTGGATGAAATTTCTGCCACAAATCAGTTCCTTGCTGTTAAACTTTGTCTCATTTGAGAGGATGATATCTAACATCAAATATTTTGAGACTCCTGCAAGCAAATATTTTACAAATGCTAATGTCCACATGGAAGAAATGCTCTAAAGTTATTTTCACTTATTGCCACCCTACCCTTCAGGTGAGCAGAAAAGAGTTCTAGTTTAATTGCACAGCAACACAGCCAGAAATAGACACAGACAGTGACATCTGCACCAGAATTTCTCAGCTAGCTTGAAAATATCTAACAAGTGCTTAGTACTGTAAGTGGTTCCCTGCTTGGTAGCTGAATGCTAGACTACTTTTGGCTGAAGAAAATTTCAGGTACTTAAGAACAACTAATTCATCTCCTTTGCTCTATTTTGTGTTTTCTTAGCAATTCAGGCTGTTAAGGATGTTTGTATCACTCTCCAGAGAAGCATTAAGTTCCTTGATATACTTCCAGGTTATGGAGAAAAAGGAATGGGTTGGGGTTTTTTTTCTCCTTTGTCTGTGTGTGTGGAAATGCATCAACTGTTTCCCATATTACTGTCTTACCACTCCCTCAAAACTGGTGCATTGTGAATGCACATGGTAAGCAGCCTGAACATGCCCTATTCTAGACCACAGATTTTATTTTTGTCTTGTATCTTACTCAAGAAAACAGTTTTAAACAGATCCTTCTTCTTGGCTTCTTCTTTTGTATGGTGATCCTTACAAGAAAAGGAATTAATTAATGCCATTAGCTGCATCCTACAAGGCTTCCTGAAAAGCTAATAAGTACATGGCCCAAAGGTGCAGAGTTATGTAGTCCTCAGAATGGATGCCAGGTGCTCCCTTGAGCTTTAGGTGTCTTCTCAGTTCTCCATCTGCTCCAAAACAATCACTGTATCTGAGACACACTAAAGGTTAAGATGTATGAGTAGTCTGTTGGATCACTGAATTTATAACAAGATTTGCACTGTTATTGCATATAACCCATTGCTATTTTCTTCCCAAAAAGAAGTTGTTGGAATTTTTTAGCAGGCAAAACTCTACATCAGGGCATACTAGCACATCTGTGTTGATATGTGATGCTGTTAGTATAGGGTTAAAATGTTTCTGAAAACCATGAGATTTTCAACAAAATTTTCCTACCTCCCTCAATAAAGATTTGAGGCAGGTAGGAAAGGAATGTTGTGTTTTGTTTTTAGGAAGCCAAGTGAAACTGCACCTGCACAGATTGTAGTTGAACATATTGATGTGATTATTGTTTAGCAGTAGAATATTTGTGGTGATGGGGATCAATGTTTAGAGATTCTAGGGTACTTGTAGATAAAATCGTACGTGCTCGTACAAGTCTAAACTAGCCTTTAATGAAACAATATAGATGTGGTTGTTATAATAATCGTTGCTTGAATGAATGTTAGCTGAAATAGTATGAATGTGTGCATTCTGGACAAAGGGGCTGAGCGAGATTTGGGTCGCTATACCCCTAGCTCCCACGTGCGCCTTAATAAAGCACCTGCCTGTAATCCATCTGTGGTTATGTGTGTTCATGGGCACTAACAACGCTAGGCAAACAAAAAAATTTCAGAGAATAACACCCGAATGCTTAATTCCCTTCGGCATACCTCCTTGTGGAGTTCTGTAATAAGATTCTGCTTCTCCTCCAAGCCTCTGCTCTACTCCCTGACGAGAAATCACATTTTGTTTGGATAGCAGACTTTTTTCCTCAAGGTGTGCCAAAGTCACTGACTTGCACTTCAGTCGTTGGTGACAGCAGCGTGCCACCAGCTCCCAAGGACTGTTTGTACTCCTTGCTGCTCAGACTTGAATGTGCCTATGGGACCTCGAGGAAAAATGTGCATCTGAATATCTGAGGCTGTGCTGTACAATATGTTGTCTCATTTCAACACTGTGGTACGCCAGCTTCCCTAGGAGGTTTCTTAATGCAGTCTTATTGCTCGATATCCTCTGGTGGCTGCATTGCTCGTAGCTCACTGGGGAGGTGGCAAAGAAACAAACGCTGCTCATCATTGATGGGGAGAGGATCAAGAGAGTAAACAAAGGCAGTGCTGGCAGCATGACAGGAGGGATCAGGCAGCCTCTTTCCTTTCAGAGGCATTGGCAGCCCCCATTGGCCAGGCTGCAAATGCTACCTGGTCCATCCAGCTGTGCCTACACCACTTAGTTGCCCTGGGTGGGGACAACATCCAACACCTTCCAGCTGAATGGGCAGTTTGTCCAAGTGTGATTCTCATAGAAATGAGGATCTTTTTGAGGAGGCCAGCAATATCATAATGGCATCATCCCAAATGTTTTAATCCCATGGACAGGGAAAAAGAGAATGCATAGAGGTAGACAGGGTTATTCCATGATGATGCTGCTGGTTAAAACCATATTTTGAGTCGATGTTTCACTGCAGGATATTGCCTCTGTAATATACTGCATCAATACATCAACAAAGGAGTGTAAGTCTGATACTTCACTGTTCCATAAATCATCCTCCCATCCCCAGCTGTAGAATTTATTGATTAGCAGGATGAGTATCTGGGAGGAGAAACATGCAGCTCTCAGGATGTTTTTGCCTAGTGTTTACAGAATATGCAGAAAACAAATTTCTTATTTCCTTTCAGTGGGGCATGTGCTATGTTTGGGAAAGAGGAGCAGCCTCAGATCTTTCTTCCCCCAGATCCCCTTGTGCTGCTGTCTCTGCAGAGGCACATTCCTACCCCCATGGAAACAGGAGGAGGAATTTGCCTCTCTTTTGCAGAGGACCCTCTCAATAAAGCTGCCCAGAGGTTATGGCTTTTCATAACCCAGGCAATGACACCAGGGCTCCCTTTGGGATCTGAGCTTCCCTTGGACGCCTGGACCAACTCCTCCCAGCAGTTTTCCTTCCCAGGGCCCCATACTTTTCTCTTCCAGAAGACCCATGGCAGGACAGAAAGCTGCTATTATTTTTCCTATGAAGCAATGGGGATACCTGTCTGCAGTCTCTACTACCTGTCTACCTAATAACATTTTCTCTCTGAATATTTTTGTCTAATCCAGGGCCTGTAAGGGATAATGTTTTCCATCATGTCTGAAGGAAATAGCACAAAACTGTAAAACTTGGATGGTACTCTCTAAAAATATCTCAGAATAAATTTAATTAAACAAACTGTATTATTGAAATCCTGTTTCAGGTTTTCATTGTTCAGGAAATGATGGATCCAATGGTCAGTATCTGCCATTTGGGAACGACGAAATCAGTCTTGTGGGAAGAAAAGGCTTCTTCTTTCAGTGAAAGAAGAAATAAGGTGATGCAGATTTCAGGCCACTGCTATGCTACAGGTGATGGTCTTTCCTGGTGAAAATGTAGACTCCAATTCTTGTTTAAACATAGAAGCATATCTTAAAAAAAGAAAAAGAAAAGAAAAAAGAAACCCCCAAGGAAGATTAATCTCCTTAATATTGGCTGGTAATCAGCATTTTATTCGGAGATTTTCAGATCATTTCAGTACAGAGTACTGCCTTTCTGGACTTCCAGTGTCTACACAACTGTTCACAGAAATGCTGTTTTCTCCTTCAAGAAGAGACGATATATGCCAGCTATCAAGTTTCTTATCCTGATACCTGGGGCCAAACAGCTGATGATTAAAATCTTTCAGCAGCATGAGTTCTGAGCAAAGAAGAGTCAGTCATGATTGCTTCAAAACTACACTTTCCTCTAGGTGAAATCAGATTTTAAGATTATTTTCTAGAAGATTGGAATCGTATGTCTTTTCAGATTAGTAAATCAACCACTAAATGGATTAGGAGAATTAATAAGAGGAGGTTATCAGTGTGGAATAAAAAGATAGTTAAGGGAAATTTATGAAAGATATCTATTGTGAAGTAGTTTCTGATGCAGGAAACTATGCAGGATACTATAAGTGAAAAGAACATGATGAGAATAATTCTAAAGGGACCATATATATAACACAAATAAAAAGTATAGTTAAGAGTCAAAAAAATGAGCAATCAAATTCCAAACAAGTTTTTGGTTATTATGGGATTGGTAACTAACAAACAGCAAAATTATTTAGGTTATTAGATGAAATGTTTTCATTGACATAACTGAAAGTAGCATCTTGTTACTTCTTAATTTTAAAAGTATTTTGCGCTTCCATATTTAAATTCAAAGTATAAATGTCAGGCTTTTCTGGAGTTTGACACTTGTAATATTTAATGTTCATAATAGTTTACTTGACCAAAATTTACTGGAGAAGTCATAACTTAGTAAGATAGGCAAATTTACATCTGCTTTGGTAATGGTATCCTTTTTATTTTTTTCAGCAAAATATTTGGTCCCACTATGTCCTCTTGAAATATAAATCTGATTTGAAACAGCACCAATTTAATATAATTCATGGTGCACTTTTAAGTATTTTACTTGTTCCAATTATTAACTTTGCTAAATGGCCATATGGAAAGCACTTTTTAATGTGCTGTTAATTCCCTGATTTTGTATCATAATACATGTTCTCAGCAAAAAAGAGGAAGCTACATCAGCTTCTATCATCATGCCACTTTGTTCCTACTTAACTATTTTCATAGCAGAGACAGAAAATCCATCAGCTGGAATAACTGGACATGCTTTGAGGGTCTCAGTAATGCAATTCCTATGGTGGTCTGTCCATGCAGACCACAGACAAAGAACAATAAATTGATGTACCCCATCCTCTAACCCCGAGACTCATCTGTTGTGCCAACACAACTTGTGCAGCAACAGGTCAGTTAAATCTGATCTTTGTCAAAAACACCTCTCAGGGTCAAGGGCTTTTAAACAGACTCTTCTGCCTGTTTCTTCTTCACATGAACTTCTAAGGAAATGGATGCAGCACCGCATATGATGGCCACATCAAAGTCAGTTTTGGTTCATGAGTTATGTCCACTTTCCAATTCCACTCCAAATATACTGGGGCAACATAAACCACACTTTTCAGTTCATTCTATTCATGCCTGATCAATTCCTTGAAGAATAGAGCCATGAATTTTTAACAACTCTGCAAATACGAAGGAAAATAATGTATATTCATTTTATTCTTTTCTATGCAATTTGACAAGGGAAGTTGTCCCTGTGCTCCCGACAGAGGAATCTTACATCAGCTCAGATGCTTGCTCTGTGTGCCAAGGCAGTATTTCATGTTCCTGCCCTGGTCAATGCCTCACAGAGAACAGAAGAAAGGTTGATGTCTGCTCTCTGTTCCAGATCCATTTTTCCTTTCTGACTGTTTGCCAGAGGAGAAGGGAACATTATGACTTTTCTAACTACTCCAAACTACCTGGGTTCTTTGTCGCCTTGAGAGCAAAGATCCTTGAAAAACAAAACTTTACCCGAACGGCTGCTGCTGAGGGGCTCACAAGTCACAGATTTAGATAAGTCTCATCTTGCTCATTTTTCTTTTTCTCCTCTCTTGAGCTACACCTGCAGCTTCTCACTAATAAATCAGAATGCAAATACGCTGCCTCAGATTTTATCAGAATGTGCACAACTGAGTGTGAGGGCAAGAGGAATCTGCCAGAGTTGGTTCTGTTGTCATGTATGTTCTCTGTTAATTACACCTTATTTTGCAGTTCCATGGGTTAAAAATAAGCTAAACCATCACCTGCTGTGCACATCTGAAAGCAGCTTTAGCATACTCAAGGTCAGGGCTATAATGTATAAATATCCTGCAATATTTAACTTATTTTTCAATCTGCATCCCTATAGTATCCCCAGAATAAATAAAAAAGGTGTTGTGTTTTTCTGACTGTAACCATTGCTGCTTTTTCTTTTCATTAAAGCTGCATATTTATGTATTTTCTTCCCAGCAACAGTGTCTGAGCAGGACTTACATTTTACTTTCACTTTTCTACAGTGCAGAAAGCACTGTCACTGCTTTAGAGCTAAAAATGACAATGCTATAGCAGCCTCCAGCCATTATTTGCAGTGGAATGTGGTTTTCATTTTTGCTGCCTTCTAAGATACGAGCTATTTCTATGAATATATGTGCATGCACACGTTGTCTCAGAGGATGAAAAAAACCCAACCAACTGCTCAGATCCAACAGTTTAACTAAAAAGTGTTGGTTGATTTATTAACAATCAGTTTCTGTGGCCCCAGTCCCACGCACTGATCACCACCATGTTCCCACCTGAGCTGCTGTGGCTTTTCCTGGCCATTCAGAGGCCATGCTGTGATGGGAGGAGGCAGCCTGCAGGCCACTTTCCCCTGACCACAGCAGGAGGCTGCAGGGCCTGAGGAGTCAGGACACGCTGGTTTTTGCAGTTCCTCCAATGGGGCAGTAATTTCTGGCAAAGAGCAAGGCCACAAGAGGGTGGCAGCTTCACCCATTCATACCCAGAACTCGGCCAGAGACACAATAGCCTTTTGAGGGGTGTTTAAATCCTGGCTCCTGAGGAGAAACTTTCATCAAAACAGTGCTTGAGGTGCACTGAGAATTTACTGGACCTAACCTTCCTTTTATCTCAGCAATGTTTTGCCATGACCTCCTGGGAATGAGGTAAGAAGGGCAGTTGAAAGACAGAAGAACATTTTGGATAATGCTGCAAATTACAGTTTGTAGGAACTAGGCTCTGATTAGCAAGTGCCTAATCTCTAGAACAGGAGAAATTCCAGCAAAAAATAATCTATATGCTCAAGAACCCTGCTGAATTTGAGTCTTGGTGACTGTTTTCTTCCTATTGATTGATATGTGTCCTGAAATTTTCTGGTCACACTGCAGGACACAAACACAGAACCAAATCCAGCTCACAGAAAGTTCATGTCCCTTTTCTAATCATCAGTGTGTGTCAGGGCCATAGCAGTGATTTAGTTTGAAAACTTAGTTTATCAATTAATTTCCAGATCTATATATCTTTAAGTAAAGTTCTCAATGTAAGTCATTGCTACTATTTTAAATCTGTTTGTTGAAGTGAAAACATGGAGTTGATCTCATGCAATTCCACTGACCTACAGACTGGAGCACCCAAATTGCTGCTGTACCAGTTATTTGCAATCATTCATAGTAATTAATCTCATCAAACTTTGGCCAACTAGAAGCTATTCTGCACAAAATGCCCCATGAGTCAGGCTCACTAGTCAGCAGTGGAAAGGAAACCCTGTGAAAGGGTCTCTCTCTACAATGACAGTGGAAAGAGCTTAAACACCACGTTAGATACTTCATCTTAAACAAACAAGATTATGAAGATTTCGAACCACATCCCTCCAGAAGGTATCATTAGTGAGCTATATTTCTAAATCACTAATTATCTATATTTCTAAATCATGCATTCTGTCTTCCCCCTTCTGAAAATAGTAGAAGTTTTATTCTGAGTTCAATTGAGCTAATGAGAAATTAACTAAAACCAAAAAGCCTCAAACACTCTTCTGTCTTTGTTTCACTTGCTGTCAGGGTTATGGCTGGAAAACAGCAAATGCAAAATCCATTACCTATTTTTAGATAATAGGGTGTCTATAATATGAGTTATATTATAACATATATTATATATATATATATAATGTGAGTTGGTATTTAAGACTTTGTTACAGTTAGACTTCAGATTAATACAGATTAAGAAAAATAAGGCTAGAATTGTTGTCAGCTGAATATCCAAGCTATGTAATTGTCCAGTGTAAATAAAGGGAAGATTCAATTACCTAAATATTGATGCCATTTTAGCTATATCCAGTTTCTGTTTCAAATGTGGTGGGACCTCCCAGAGGTCCTTGATGTCTCTGACACCCCAAAACATCTCATATGGCAACAGGTGACACACTGAGGTAAAGAAACCACACCATTGACTTGGGCACCATTGGCTGTGCTGCAAGCTTGGGCACGTCTGGACACCCACACACAAACATCTGAACTTCGATGTCTGCAAACTGGAACAGAGCTGCATCTGTTTGTGTATGCACAGTAACATGCTGCATGGTTAAAACCTAAATTCACCTTTATTTCGCTTCTGCCTTCAGCCTCCCAAGGTTTCATTTCTGCATTTGCTTCTTAATCGGCGCTGCCCACAACTCTGGAGGAGGAGGGTGTGAGTCAGGTCTCTCCTCCCAAGGACACAACTGCTGCAGGCTAATTTGGAAGGGAGGGGGGGCTGGTCGAGCCACTCAAGCAAATTCAGCCCAATATTTTGTGAATTCAGAGGGATGGAAAAATAGATTTATAGACTTCAAATCTCAACTCAGCACAGACCAGAAAGAAGTTAATTAGGCAGCATTATACATGTTACATCTCCAGGCAAGGATTTTGAAAGAAACAAGTAAAGGAACTCACAGAAACTTTTTTTTTTCTCCCACAAGCCTGTTTCAGAATATAGAATGCTTCAGATGTTGAAAATGTAGTTTCTTTCTTGTCACTGTGATAACATTAGCTTTAGGTTGCTTCCTGCTGCTGTGTGACAGCTGTTGCAGACATCAGTTGGAATGCACAGAACATAAGTTTGTCATATAAATGCAAGCTAACCAATCTCTCATCTTGCTATAAAACCTAACCCGGCCATGTCCTGTGTAATATGTCATCATTGAAATGATAAAGTTATTATAACAGCATCTTGACTAATTGCATCCATCAATAAAGATGGATTCTACACCAAAAAAAGATCAATTAAAACTATCAATCCACAAGAAAGCAGTCACTTTTAATGCATCATTTATCACAACAACCTAGTATTCTTCTCTCACAATTTTTAGAAATCTTGTTGCCATAACAACTGGATGTAGCCTTTACACAGAATGGGCCAAATCCTGTCCATGGTGACACAGATGTAAATTCAGAATAACTTTGCTAAAATGCCTGGAAAAACAGTGCTGCAAATACAATCTAATGGGGCAGAATGGGACCTACTATTTCTTTGTGTTAACATTTTCTTCTACTGCTTTGCCTTGTCAGGAAGACAAGATGTTTTTCTCTTCTACTCTGAATAAGCTCATAACCTAGTGGAATAATCACACATAATGACTTTGTTAAACAACAAAGGAGTGTTACATCTTAAATACCATATTAACTAAATTTTATATTTGTGCATTAACAGGTCTTTTTAAAGCCTGAGAAGAGACTAAATATCATATAGGAATATATTCTCTCTGTTCAGAGGCTACATCTAAATCATATCATAAAATCAATAACTTGTGTAATAAGAAAATGTAACAAAGGTAAATTCACCCTTGTTTGGCTAAACAGAAGATGCACACTCTCACAGAAAAAAATGCATTGGAGGGTCCTGGGTCTTATTATTTACAGCAGGAACCCAAGCAGTTAAATCCTGTTTTATTTACATGAAATTCATTTCAAAGATATCATAACAAAAATATTGTCAGGCTTGTCCCTCTCTTCAAGGAAATCCATGGGAATTTTCTGGCATGTCATAATCTGTGTGTGGATCACTACAGCCAAACAAAGCAGAGTCTGGGAAGAAAGTGTGGATCTATTCTGCCTGGATTGTTCTACAGAAGCATTTTCCAGGCTACCAACCAAATAACATTTTAATTAGTTATGATAGCAATAAGAAACCCAGTTGAACAAGTACTTTGGAACTTGGCAGAGATAAATCTGGTAGATACATACCCTAATGATAATTTTAACACCCATTCCTGTTACAAAACCAAATTATGCCACCAGGCAAATTCTGTAGGTAAGCTGGAGAGAGGGATATACAGAATTTAAAAGGCAAGGAATTCTTTACATGCAGTCCACAAAAGGACCAACCTGCAAACTTCTATACATTAGAGATATATTTTTCCTTGTTAAATTCAAAAAGTATGGAGCTGCCATCCTCGACAATAAATAGCTCGTCACTTTAGAAGGCTTTCTCTGGGTGCAAGGAGACTCCACGACCTGAAAAACCTAGCAGCAGGAAGGGAGGTGACTCTTACATTCAGAGCAATCTTAGAATAATGTCATTTTGAAATGTAATTTTGCAAGCAAACCTAATAGCAGGCATTACTAGTGCTCAGATGTCACCCAGAAGATTGATGCATCAACATTGCACTGAGGCAGTACAAGAGCCTCAGAAAAATAGATTAGCAAGGCTTACTATCCAATGAAAATATAAGGTTATAAAGTTAAAAAATGCACCTGGCCAGGACATCAAGAGGTCAATTACTTTGTCTATTTGCCCAAAGGCAGGATCATCTCTAACTGCATCATTCCAGGTAGCTTTTTATTCTGCTTCCATTTAAAGACCTTCAACAAAGAGGTTTCACAATTTCCAGCCACTTTGTTTCAATGGTTCGTTATCTTCATCATTAGAAGGCACTGTGGTGCACTTGAGGGTGTGATTTCAGCATGGATAGGTACTGCTGCAAAATCTTTACTGCAAGATCAGGCATTAAGAGCAGAGAAACCATCTTGACACAGGCTGCATTTGCTGAGCTTTGACTGGACGTCCATTAGTAGCAACAGAAGCCCACTACAGTTTTGCTGGTATTGATCAAAACAAGATGATCTGCTGTATTTTTCTGCCATCACCTCCCTTACAGTGGGGGTTTCATTTTATTTTCTTTGAGGCCAAGATGTTTCACAGTTCCCTTAACTGCTGTGGCAAATGGGAAACACTATGGTTTCCAAGCACTTACCTAGAATTTTTCAGATTGATTCAGAATTAACTGGCAGGTGCCTGACTAGTGCTGTACTGCTCAGTGTGTGTACTAGTGAGCTTGTTTCAGCTGGGCTAGAGTTAATTTTCTTCACAGTGGTTAGTACAGGTTTTCTTTCCCCCAGCCCATGCCTCCAAACAGAAACAGAAGTAGTAAGAAGCTGACAAAATAATAAGAGGAAATAGATTCTGTCATGTTTCATGGCAGACTCATTTCTGTGAGTCTGTGCAGTGAGTGTCACTATAGTGCACCACAAGAGGAAAATTGTATCATTTCAGAAAAAAGTGAGCCTAGATTGGGAATCCTACTTCAAAACATTGGATGTTGAAAGGAAACATTAAAGCTCGGAATTAAATTTGATAGAGGTACTTGGCTAGAACTGAGATATCTCCCGCAGTGGGATCAGTCCTTAAAAGCAAACTCTGAATATCAAAACAATACTGAAAGACCAACACAACTTTGAAGTCTGGGAAAATGCATAAATGACAGCAGATGGCTGGCATTAACATGGGTATAAGGCCCCACTGGCAGCAAAATCTTTTGGCATCTTAGCAACTACATGGTGGTTGTGTCCATGCTCCTGTCTGCAGGATCATTTTACCAGACCCAACAAAGAGTGAAGGTAAAGGGCAGTGAGTGGAAAAATTATAATTCAAAATAGTTGCTTCAGAAGCATGTGTTGGTAGGACCTTCATGACAAATATGGTAAAAACAAGGTCTGCACTTGACATTGCTGGTAAAAGACTGAGAATAGAAACATTGGCTGCAAAGAAGCCACTGAATCTGTTGAAAAAATGGAGAAACCATTCTACAAACAAAATTTAAAGACTAAATCCATCTAAAAACCTTCAACCAGGTTTAAATTCCTAGGTTAGGGGTTTTGACATCTGAATTTCCTTACATACTCAGTGTGGTCAGGGAGAGGAGGATCATCGCTGCAAGGCAACACTGACCTCACATGCCTGGAAGATACCTCCCCTTTTCATCTTATCTAGAGGAGAGGTAAGGAACCTCTCAAAATGAGCATCTCAGTTCCAGTGGGATATGCTCAAGGAACAGAGTCAAATCAGCATCACTGACCAAAAGAATGACTTTATTACAGTGTAAGTACTTTCAGAGGAAAAAAATAGGAAGTGCAACAGAGTTCTCCAAATGGAACAGAGCAACATCACATGGACTGTGTGGCATGAGTGTGATTCACCACATGCACAAAGGAGTTTTAGCCCAAAAGCCTCAGAGGAGCTGGCCCTCTAATGCTTGCTGAGTACAACACTTAGTGCAGTGGCACCATTCTTTGTTGGTCATTAGGCACTGCTGTCAAAAATGTGATGAAAGGAATCTTTATTTTATAATGCTCTTAAAACCAGACCAGATTCCAAACAGGAGTCTTTACATTCTGTAAAGCAGCAGCAAGTAAAATTATGAGACCTATAAATTAGAAGAAATCATCACTTTGAAAAACTAAAAATAGAAATTAAATAAAATATTCCTGGAAGAGCTTCAAGACATTCTCTAGCCTACCTTCCCTTCCTAAGTCAGGATCTGCTCTTTTTTTGACATTCCTAAAAAAAGTTTATCTAACACCTACTCTCAAAGACGTTTACTAATAAAGATTTCACAACCTCTGGAGACAAACTATTTCCAAATTTAACTTGAAATTCCCCTGAAGCAATTTTAAATGGTTCCTTCTAGCTGTAAGATCTACACACATTTCCCTCTTTTTATTCCCCTTCTTTTGAAGCCATCTCCCTATTTCAAGGAACACAAATCTGAGTAAGTCAGTAATATACTAATTTATACTCTTCACAGCCCTGCGGAAATTAGTTGCTTCCAACAGTGCAAATCTCAGCATGTAATTAAACCTGTAAAATTCTATCTTAATGCTGAAATAAAGGTTTCAAAGATTTCACTCATACAGACCTGTTCTTTATGCCCATCTTGATATCCCTAATGTAATTCTCTTACAATTTATCCACATTTTTTAATGTCAAATGATTTATCACCTTCTATCTCTTCAATCTAAGTCTTCAGCAATTTCCTATTGCAACACAATTTCTCTTCTGTATTTTTTTAAATGACTTTCAGTTGAACTTCTTTATATGGCCATATGTGTAATTACTGTGACTCTTAGTGAACCAGCAGCTTGCAGATTATTAAGTGGATTCTGCTCCTCCTGGTGTCAATGAGAATTCTGCCATTGCCTTCAACAAAAGGAGGACCAGAGCCCCTGACAGAGTCATATTATTGGATAACTCAAAGCTCTGGTGAGAATTGACACTGGTATATTGACAACAGCTTGTTTCTTTTAGTTTGGGATATCTTAATTAGATTAACCAGTCACTTCGTTTTGTGTAATGATTTTATATCTCTGAATGCAATTTGCTATGATTAAATAAGAAATGTTTCCTTCTTCAATCGACATCAACAAGAACAGTAAGTAGCTTTCAGTCAAAAGTATAAATTCCAACTTAGATCTCTTCATGTACCAGGAATCTTTGGGTGAAAAAGGAAATAGGGTTAGTGTGAGGAGGAAGGAATTTGGTCTTGCAACTGGAGTGCAAGAAGAATTAACCCAGTCTATTTCTCTTTCAGGTTTGTGTCTCAGGCAGAAACAAAAAGAATCCCAAAGGCTGCACCTGCACACCCTGCTCTGGGTAGATGCCAGCTTCACAGGAGTGTCCTCTTGAATCCTGTGTGGTTCAATGTAATCCTCTTGGTTTACACCAGCCAGGGGTGGACAAAGGAAGGCTGGTGAACAGAAGACAGCATGAAGCTGAGGCAGGGGAGGTTTAGGTTAGATGTCAGGAAATTTTTTTTCACCCAGAAGGTGGTTGGGCACTGGAACAGGCTCCTCAGGGAAGTGGTCACAGCACCAGGTCTGACAGAGTTCAAGGAGTGTTTGGACAACACAGTCAGGCATCTGGTGTGACCCTTGGGCTGTACTGCACAAGGCCAGGAGGTGGACTTGTTGATCCTGGTCCGTCCCTTCCAACTCAGAATATACTATGATTCTCAGACATTTGCTGCCTGAGCTGAAGTTCAGGTCCTTCATAAGGCAGCAAGTGAGACACTTAAACTCACAGTTTCTGGGATAGCACTTGGCTTGGCTCCCACCTGCCTTGAATAGCTCTGGCTGATCATTAAGTTGGTCAGATTTAGGTGCACTGCCCTAAAAATCAAGCCAGGCTTCATGTCTCTCATGAGGACAGAGGAACAGGCAGGAGATTGCCCTTACTATGACATAACCACAACTTCCTAAGGAGGAAGTGTCTCTCTTGGAAAAAGAGGATCCAGGCTGGCTCCACAGGACCAGGCTGTCAATGACCACACGAGATTCAGTGGCAGGTGCCAACGTTTAATCCATCTGTCAAAATCCAAAGAAACTGCTTTGAACTGGGCTCTTGGGCTCAGGTTTTTCCCTAGCATAGAACTACGTTAGCAAGAGAAATTCTACTTGTTGGCCTAAAGATTCTGGCATTCCTAGCCAATTTTTATTTATTTTATTAAATACTACTGTATTTTAACTTGATTTTACCACAGAAAAACATTCTCCAGAGCAATTTGAGATCCGGTTTGCATCATCTTAAGCGAGCCTCATACTGGCCAAATAGTTTCTAAATCATCAATATGCCATCTCACTTTGCACCCATAATTTCTTCTGACCAGATTCAGGAATACTTGGCCCAGACATTTCCCAGGCAGTGATCTAGCAAGTAATTAAAACACCTTCTTGGTCATCATTTATTCAGATAACGAAAAAAGAAACAATTTAACATTTAGTCAGATTTGAGAATTATTCAAACAAATTTGCTTGGGTTTTTTGCTCTTATTTTGTTCTCTGTTGAAATAGATCCATTCTGGTATTCGTGACATATAAAAATAATCATCCCACCAGTCTTGCAACACATAAAAAACTGGAATTCTACATCCCCCTGCTGGAAAGATATTTTGAGTATGTGTAAGACATTACACCACCACCTGATCCTTGCTAACCTGGCAGTTGGGAAAGCAAAACAGGCTGATACCTATTGAATTCCTCCACTTTCTCACCTCAGCCACTGCAGAGTCCACCTACGGGAATCCCTTCTAAAGAAACTTGCCATTTTTACTTACAAAATACACTTGTCAAAAAGCAGAGCACAGGATTGCTGCAGATTTTTTTTTTTTTTTTTTTGGTAGGATTTGACAAACTTATATCTTTACAGGGTAAAAAAAAGATAAAAATCAGAGCTACCATATAAAGATGATAAAACTGCCTTCAAAATCTTTATGATGGAAGAAAAATCCTGTCAAATGACTCCCGTATGCTAAACTAAATTTTACAAAGAAATATTTTTTAATGGCTGCCTGTTAAAGGAATAAGAAAGCTGGGTAGTTGTTCTGGGATTTTTCCTCCTCAAAGATACTGCTGTTGCAGGAAATTGTTTTGCTTCTTGTGTAGAGCAAGTTGGGACATCCATCAAGATGAATGTGTTTACGTGCATACCTGGTGGCAAAGTTTGAAGTGGTATATTGTAGATATAAAACCCTGATCAAACTTAACAGACAGGAAATTTTTGTGCAGTCATTGTATTTCTTTGTTCCTTACTAAAATCAGATCTGCTGCCTGGAAGCATGGAAATATTTAATTTTGTCACATAATTCCCTCAATTTCAGGCCATGGTAAGTAACACTTTTGGTACATGTCAGCTGTCAATTCCCATTAGAACACCCAGCTATTACATGGTTTAGGTGTAGCTGCCTGATGATTACTGCTGTATGTTGTGAATTCATAGCTCCAAAAATGGCAGAATAAATTGAATAGTAAAGATTCTGTATGAATTACCTCAACCTGTGAAATGATAATTTCTGAAAGCTTTATCATGTCATCAGGTTTTGCTTGAGAGAGTTTTCAGAGCATGAGGCAAGAGCCTTGGTGGGAGGGAGATTAATCTCCTCTGACCAAGTGAAGAGAGACCTCTACAGGTGTTGGGTTTTCTCAGTCGAAAGACCTTTGGAAATCATTGCCTGAAACTCTTAAGCAAAAGATGTGCCCAGGGTTCAGTTGCTGAGTCAGAAGTGATGAGAGAAGACCCTGACCAAACTCCTGAGGGGAGCTGTGCTGTCCTTCTTGGTGGAAGTATCACTACTAGGGGTGATACACCACAGAGCTCTCTATGTAACTATGTGCCATATGTCACTGGAAAAGGCCTAAGAGGGTATTTTCATTTCCCATCCTTCAGAAACATCAGTGCAGCCCTCCTGTGTTTCCCTGGGGAGCTCAACCACATGACGGAGGATGTGCAGGGGGATGTGTAAGAAAGCAGCCCAGGCCAGCACCCAGAGGGGTGGGAAGCCCTGTGCTCCAAACACGTACTGGACTGTTCCTTCCTGCACAGTGCAGGGTGTGCTTGGCTCTGCAGAGGAGCTAATTAAAGGCCAGATGAGCTTCTAAACAGCCAGCTTCATTGTGCCTGTCTGGGAGGCACACTGGGACTCAAGTTACTTATTATTGTAACTGTTCTGTAGTTCGCACTAATGCCCCAGAGAGCACAAATAGAAGAAAGCACACAGCCCTACAGTTTTGCAGAACATAATTTCTGATGCTTTTAAGAAGCTCAATCCACCTGCATAGGTAGCAGTCCCTACTGAAAATACTCTTTGCTGCTTGAGCAGCAAGGTAGGATGTAACCTTGATGCTGATTTTTTGTGTATTTTGGAAAGCATGCTATCTTTCTCCACTACTGAGACTTATTTACAGAACTAAAAGCAACCTGATGGAAAGCATGAACATCATTTACAACCATACTTGCTGCAGCAGTATTCATGTAATTTTTCTCTCACATGTATCAACAAGTCTTGCATCACTAAAAATGCTGGGAAATTAATGCGAGCTAAGAGAAGAAAAATGCTAAGTGGTATTTCTATGATAGACATAGCAATGGAAATGTAGAACTAAAAGCTGCTGATTCTGTACAGTGATTAAGCCTTTAGGAATTGTATCAGCTTCCTGTCTAAATTTCTCCAAGATCATTATGTTTTAATCTATAAGTACCAATATTTTCCCAGAAATTTTAACTGTGCATAGATGCTGCAGAGGTAAGCCTAAATTAGGAGCCGTATTTACTTTTCACAGTAACAACATGTGCCCTGAAAGATCAGGATTCTGAAGTTTCTCATGCATCAATAGGATCAACAGGTTGATATTGGACACTTTTCAGTCATCAAGTGTAAAAAAATTTATTGATGGAACTGCATGCTGGGGACTACTGAAAACGAAATGTTCTGTTACAAAGATGAAAGATAAAAAGACGGTACTCCAGGGGAAACAGAAACTAAGAAAAATAAGAAAACAAATAAAACCTGAGCAAACAATAAGCAATGGGTTCTCTTTTTTCTAAATTTGGTTTTCTCATTGGTATCTCCACAGGCTGCACAGTGTTGCTATTCCTGTGTGTACACTCTGCCCCAGGAGATATTTAGAATTGCTGTATATATCTGTACATTATTTCTGACTGTCTAGGATACGGCTGCATCAGATAGGATTTCATAAGACCTCTGTAACAAAAACTCATACACATAGCATGGGTGTCTGGCCTTCAGCAGGCTGCCTAATCAATTCTCACCTGCTCAGCTGTAAAATAGATGGAATCATTTTGCCCTGGCAATAGTCAGTTTCTCTTTTCTTTTGTCATCTGAAGTTTTTAGGAAGGGTATTATGAGCACTTAGATAAAGGTCCTTGCAAACTTCCCACAAATTTTATATACCAAGCAGTACACAAGGAAAAAATACTACCATAACAAGACAATTACATTAATATACTCCTTGGTCATGGCCTATATTTAGAGATATGCTATACTTCATATTACCATGTTCTCACAGGCTATGTTTAATGAGTTTGGCTAAGTAAATCCCTCTGCCACGCCATCATTAATTCCAGAATCAGCTGGAGAAAAACATACCTGCTACTGTATAGAGATAGATCTAAATACAAGATGAGGGCTCATGCACGTGGCCCCAAAGCATCAACCTCAGGGACCTGCAGGCATCCCTGGAGCATCCTCTGGAGCATCCCCAGCTAAACTACTAGGGGTGATACACCACAGAGCTCTCTATGTAACTATGTGCCATATGTCACTGGAAAAGGCCTAAGAGGGTATTTTCATTTCCCATCCTTCAGAAAATGCCAGTTTCTGGTCTGCTCAGTCTTGATGCTTCTTTTTTGTGCTGCATCTGGATCTCCGACCCCTCTCCGTCAGGCTGTTTTCAAGCGAGAGCCTGCACTAACCAGTGCCCTGAGAAGTGCAGGAATCTGCTGTTTCCCTACTCATGAAATTTGCGTGGCTCTTGCACCGCCAGACACAGCCTGTGTTTTCAGGGCTGTGAAAGCTAAATCAAAATATTCACTGTAGCGCACTGTGCTAAGCATAGCCATAGCACATTTCATGGTAACAGTTTACCTGGCTGCCTTTTTTAAAAAAAGAGGGCTGAAATTGTCATTTTTAGAAATTAACTGCTGATTTGGGCCTGTTAGTTCCACCTGAGCACTAACAAACAGCTGAGCTGGCCCACAGTGCTTCTTCAGAGATGATTGGGGTCAGGCATCAAGTTGAGCACAGGTGCTGTGAGGAGGGGACAAAGGAGCTGGGCACCCAGTTAGTGCTGTGTCTTTTACAATGCAGTATAAATAAGAACCAGGTGTGTCTCAAGCTTTGGTTTCCATCAGCCTAATGATAGGCTGCTGGAGGGTCTGAAACTGCTCCATCATGACAAAAAACGCTGTGTTCTGTCCCCATCTATCTCTGCATGATGTCCCTGCAAGCAGCAGGGTTTCGATCTGCTTACATATTTCACCATGCAGCAACACTTCTCCAAGCCAGTGCGTTGGCCAGTGGATATTTATAATGATACAATTACTCATCATTCAGAGAGCTCAGTATTTAATTGTACACTGCTTGAAATTCTGCTACTCCATATTCCTGTGGATCCACTCATTCCAGCCCATCCTCTCTATTACTTACAATGAAATACTTGAATTCAATGCCATGTATGTCCTGTACTTTTTGATTTAGGTGCTAAGGGTCAGCAACAAAGTTTTTAGCATCTACAGTGATTTAAATCTAGGACATTATATTTAAAGTGTATTTTACAAAAAAAAACCCCAAAACCTAAGTATTCACAGAATTGAAAGATGAGGGACATGGCTTGAGATGTTGTGGTAGAAATGAGCGTCAGTCTCAAGACCTGATTGAAAATGAAGCCTACATGGGATACATATCTATACATTAACCTCCTAGTGCCTATATATCCTGAGAGACCCAGTCCAGCAGACCCCATTTTGATAACCTGCCACTCAGACACTTACATTAACTTACATTAAGCACTCCAGCTAACAAGCCAGGAGTTACCCTGAATCTGTTTCTCTCTAATTCAAATATATCACCAGTCAGCTATCAGCTAGCTGACTGATTATTTAAATGAATTATACTGTGACATCCTAATATTTATGCATGCACCCAAAATCTCCTTCAGAAGAGCTCAGCAGTGACATGAAAGCTGTCGTAATCAACCAAGGGAGTCAACAGCTAATAACACATGCCACAGCATATCCTGTCCCAGAAAGCCACTTCACTCTAAGTACCCAATCCTGCCCAAACATACTCAGTGGCCATTGTTTACATTTCCTGAAGGATTTAGTATTGACCTGTATTTATAGATATCCCTTATATGGTTGTACAAGGGATATAATTTGCAAAATCTATGCCTTGCAAAGGTTTTACAGTTTAAACCACTCTAGTGAATTTTCCAAGAAAATGTCATCTACCATGGTTAAATGATATGTCTAAAATCCAATTAAATAACAGCCCGGCCACACTATCTTTTTCAAACCACAGTTAAGAGCAAAATTAATGCTCAAGAAGATTTCATATTATTATGTAGAGGATCAGAGGCCTGTACCTGCTAAAGCTCACGGTACAAAAGTATCTGTAGCCCTTAAAAGTTTGAGCATTCACATTCTAAGGAAAGACCCAAAACTACTTCAGCTGCAGGGTGGTAAAGCTCTGTTATTCTATTACACAAAGCATATGAGTGTGCTGTGCCATCCAAACAACCTACACTCATATCTGTCATCCTTTAGATTTACTGTCATATGTAGAGTCATGACTATAGCAAAAAAGTGTAATAAATCTTGTGCATTTCATATCTCATGACAAAATAGGTTGATCTATCTATAGATTGGTTTAAGGGTCCAGTAAACACAACAGAACAGACTGATACCTAAAGCCAGGTCTCTGTTGCTTTTAGCTAAAAATACAAATGGGAATCCAAACTGCATCCCTCAAAACGGGGGATAACATGAACTCAGGATTATGGCTGATCATGAGAAAAGAAAAAAAACTCAAAGGGAAATTGCATTTTAGCCTGACTTTTCAGCCTCACCTGACAGCTGGAATGGCACAGTTCTGGGAGCTTCCCAGCACTCAACAAGCCCAGGACAGGGGCAGAGGCCAGTGTGGGCTGACCTGCAAAGCCATGACAATGTTGGAGTAGCACAGAAAGTTTCTTATATTAAGCATGAACTCAATAATTTTGCTACATTTTTTAAACTTGATTTCATAGTAGCAAATTTGTGTTTTCTTATTAGCAAGTCATATTGTCTCTCAGTCTTGCTCAATGCTGTGACTATTATGACACTGGCTTGAAGTAACACGCTCTCCCCATTTTTTGGAATCATTTTTCCAGTGTGGAAAACATTGTCTCTGGCACACTAAATGTCGAGATTCTCAAAAACGTGCAGTGTTACCAACCCTGAAATGCAGATGCTAGCAAATTTGGAAAAAGTGTCTTTCTCAGCAGAAGTCAGCTTGAGAATCTTAAGAAAAAGGCAAGGTAATGAAAGAATGAAATATATGAGTCACTGTAAGATGAATCTGTGAATCTGCAGCCTCAGAATTCTTACTTTCCTAGCTCTGGATTGTTTATAAAATTCAGAATCACAGAACCAGACAGGTTGGAAGGGACATCAGTGGGGCACCTGGTCCAGCCTCCTGCTCAAGCAGGATCATCCCAGAGTACGTGGCACAGGATTTTGTCCAGACGGTTCTTGATTATCTCCCATGAAGGAAACTCCACAACTTCTCTATGCAATCTGTTCTTATGCGCAATCACCCACACAGTAAAGAAGTTCTTCCTCATATTCAGGCGGAACTTCCTGTGCCCATCCACTTCCTGTGGAACTTCAGTTTCTGCCCATTGCCTCTTGTCCTATTGCTCAGCAGTGCTGAGAAGAACCTTTTGGCACCCCCTCTCTGGATATTTGTATACACTGATGAGGTTCCCTCTCATAACCAAGACTGAGAAGCTCAAAGAATAACAGCATATGAAAGAAAAGCAACTTTTAAAATAAATTCTTCATTGGGGAATAACTTTTTTACCTGCATTCCCAAGGTAATTAGATGTATTTGATCACTGCCTGAGTGTCTGTATCTCTCCTGCCTCATTTTCTGAACCTTTTGGTCAGCTTCAAACAACTCACATTTGATAAAAAATTCCAAAAATCTCCATGAAAGAAGGCAGCCAAGACAGACTCCCTGAGGTCCTTCCTGAGGGAAAAGGATAGCAGAAAGTGGCAGGGCAGGGGAGAAGCCAGCTAATGCTCAACTTCAGGGGATTCCTTTGTGACAGCACCATGATGCCAACCTTCTCAGGCACCTCTTTGGCCAGTCAGGACATGAGGGGTTGTGGAACAAAAGCCTTTGGTGCCGCCACTTATAATTCTTCCTATCCTGGTGTTTCATATTTCATTATTATCATTATCTTTTACCTGGACTATTTATATCTCTAGCTGTAACCATTTGTTTCCAGTCCCCTGGTTCTTTAAATAAGGTTGTCTAAATGTATTACTGTCATTTTTTGCCATTATTATTTCATTTAATTTTTTTTTTTTTTTGTGATGTAAGCTGCAGGCATAGCTCTAGCCATTATATGACTGTTTAATTTGAAGTAGAAATGTACCTAAAATAGTTTCTCCTTTCTTTTGGGACTTATGAGTTTCTTCTAAATTATGAATGCTTCCAGCCTGTTTTTCATTTAAGATGTAATTGACTATCTGAGTAACCTCTCAATTTTCTGTCAGTTGGGTTATACAGGAGTTTTAAAGTCTTGTAAAATGTTTATCCAAGGCTTAATTTACCAAGCGGAATTGGCTATCCTTATATGAAGGTCAAAGGTCAAAATGGAAAAATGCCTCCTTTGCAGGCTCCTACTTTCAGACTGAATTAGATATTTTTCAGCAAGGGGAAATATTTTACCCTGAATGATACAGGACATGTAAATCATGTTTTTAATAGGCTTAGAAACTCATGTGATTTCCCTTGAAATGTTTCTGCAGTGTATGTATGCCAGGGCCACAACACATTTCAGAAAAGGGGATCTGCAACATTTCAAACAAAAATTTCTAGAGAGATGACTTGGCAGAGGGGTCAGAGGTATGGGTGCACTATTGTCTCTCGTCTGTAAAGGAAAAAGAAAGATTCAGACAGGTAACAAAATCCAAGAGTATGACCAAGATGGAGGGTAAGATCAGCCATTTCATGTCAGGGCAAAGAACTCTCCTTGCTCTGCACATTTATCTCACACTGGATGCAACTGAGAGGAAATGTCCCAAATGAATGAAGGCAAAACTGCACATTCCTCACAATGTGCTTCTCCTAAATCTCCTGTGCTTAACTGTAAAACTGCTTCTTGGTAAAATGCAGCAGTTGAGGAGAATAATTTTATTTATATCTGTCCTACTTCATAGTCAAATACACAATTCATTATTCAAATATTCCCTGCTCAAGATGAGGTATAACTGGGAAGGAAGAAATGCTGACTAAATAGGTCCACAACTGCATCTGTTTCTTGTGAGCAGCTGGAGGCAATGAACTGTTATTAATTTTATTATGTATTTTGTAGTTGCCAGAAGCAAGTTGGATGTAAAGCTCCAACTAACAAGGTGTATGGAGTGGAAATGGCCTCCCTGTTGTTGGCTGCATCTTCTCAGTAAAACTCTTTTTCTTCCTATCCCTCTTTAATCTGTGTCAACAGCGAGTGAATAGTCCATTGTGAGTTGTTCTCACAATGTCAAAACAGTCCCAGCTCTGGAATCCTCTCCCATGAACCAACATGGCTGAGCCACCAAGACCAAACATCAAATATTGCAGGAGTGGCAGCTCACCACTCCTTTCTGTTCTTGCTTTCCTCGGATAAAATCCACAGTCATTCCAGTGCTCTTTTTATCATCAAGAGCACGAAGTTCATACTTCAGAGACAATCTCTACGGTATTAAAGTCTTCCATGCAACGCCATCAGTGACTTCATGCCTGTGATGAATGGCCTTGTAACACATTACTGTGTCTTCAGAGATATTTAGGATGCACCATAGGCTCTTGAAGTGAAAAGGTGACAGTAAATGCCAATTTTCTACTGGTTTTATTTCATACCCAATGGACTGTGAAGTGGATTGGAGTCAATGAAACATTATGGAAACCTGTACAAATCATGTTGCCTATGCAGAAATAGGACATGTAAAATTTCCCCCTCCTAACAAATATACGAGCTAGAAATCTTTTGGGTTTGTAACTTGTTTGTTTTGGATAAATGATCCATTGAAATAAAAAAGGAGAAGACTGCCAATTTGTTCAGTAACAGTTTGGAAGCACAGGTTGGCACTTGAATTTGAAAGCCACTGTATTAGTACAAAGTCACAGAACTGAAGACATTAAAAGATGTCCTATGAGATACCAAACTCCCACAAAGCACACAGAATTTAATCTATTTTTGCTCTATTTTTTCTCATAATTGTAAACACACAAAGACATGCAGTTAATCTCATTATTTTACTCTCTTGTGCACTGAATTCCAACATTTTGTGAGAGAACATATACAAGCAAGAACTCTGTGCCAATGTTTTGATAATTTCATCACTGTTTCAATGGACTGAAGCTACTGGAGTGAAATAATCATGGCACCTGCATCACATTTTGAAAGGAGCTATTTTCCTTTTAAGTTCTGAATAGTAAAACATGTTGTTCAGACAACAGCCCATAATCACCATCAGCATCAGAATTTCAACCTTTCTTGAAACAACAGCAAGCAGCAAGAGAAAGAACTCCAAATAAATTTAGTAGTAAAATCCAGGTATGTGTCTCTTCATGGAGCTTGAATTAATTCAGTTCTTTCTCCACCTCATCAAGTAGTCTGGGGCTATATGGAAGAGATGAAAGTGTGGTTAACTTTTAGGTTAACCACAGTGACAGCTATTAGCACAGAAAAGCACAACATTTATGCAACGAGACAACTGGGGCTAGTGACAGTGGGGTGAGGGTAAAGTGACACCCTGCCCCATTCCTGAAAAACTGCTCACACTAAGGACCAGGTTTAAGAGCAGATTATTTGTCTGTGTAAGATGTTTCATGCCTAAGAAAAAGTTATTTTGCGAGGAATTGTGCTCTTAATGACTTGAGCTATTTCTCCTGTTCACAGAATATCCAGAAACAGCTCACCAGAAATTACCTCTAATTTATCCATTGTTGGAATTCACACATCTTGTTGCAAGTCTTTTCAGTCCTCTGGGTTGATGCAGTCCAATATTGAAACTGCTTTTGTTAGCTGATAATACTGGAAAATCATACAGGATTGCTGTTGTTCCTGAGTGGATTAGCGCAACTCATAATTAAGAGAAGGTTTTACAGGGTTTACAGAAAATCTTGAAGGGGTTCAGGCTTTCAAGGAGCTGTGCAGTAAATGCCATATCCTAAGCTGCCTTCTTATCTCTCGTGCTGCTTCCCCAAAGGGGCACTGCCTAGTGCCTGCTAAAGAGATGCCTCTGTAGTCAGCAACCAGCAGGATCAATCCCCAAAGGATCTTTGTCCCTCAGTGGAAAACACATCCTTTTCAGGAAGTTCTCAGCTTCTCCCAGCAGACACCATCTAAGTGTTCTTGTGCACTTTCAGAGCAATTTTCCACTCTCCAATTACAATGACTATGCCCTAGCTGGAACACTCAGAGTGTTTCCAAGCTCCTGGAATAGGACTAGCCAGACAAAGTGAAGTGGTGGGAAATGAAATGGTCCCAGATTGGGATGAATGGAAGGCAGGATTTGGGATGGACACTTCTGAATGTGCAGACCAGCAGCTAGGCCTAGGTGCACTCTGTACGACTTCCTCATTACAAATCTGGGTATAAACATAGAATATTAAGCTTGACTTAGCCACTGAAAAATCAAAATTTAGCTATTAGAGGAAAAAGCATCTAATGCACTTTAAAGATCATTGCTTATCAAATTCATTTGGAATTTGCATTTTAAATTTAAATATTACTATCTGAGATGAAAAATTTTGTTCGGGCCAGTTCTGTGGTAGAAGGCATTGTCAGGACATGAAGGGCTTATCAAATAGTCCACTTGCCTGCATTACGTCTGCAAAATTTGACAAAGTTAGAGAATAATTTTGATAAATGTATCTATTCAGGATTTACGGGTATTAAGCAACCCAGATTCTATCCCCGCCATTTGAGTTTTGGTACAATCATGGCCATAAATTCCCATTTTTTTCCATTTGGAACATGATTAGCTGCAGCATCTTGCTGATCATCAGTGGATGAACAATCTCTACAGCACCTGCAATTGTTTATTCATGGAGATACTTGCCACACTTGATCAAATCATCTCTCAAACTACTATTTAAAAAATAAATAAATTGAACTTCTTAAATCCCTTGCTGCGGGAAGCAGGCTTTCTAGATTTCTGGATTATTTCCAATGCTCTTTCCTAAGCCCTCTCTAAACTCCTCCCTCTTTTGCCTAAAGGTAACCATGAAACTTGTTAAAATAATGAGATCTCTTTTTCTTCTATACCATAAACATAATAACATTTTTTTCAGTCAGAAGGAATTTAGTTGAGTCAAATTTTCCTCCTTTTTGGAAATCCATGGATTAGAAGCCATAAGTGCATTAAGCCTTCAGCTGAAAAATATAAGAAATTAATAAAAAACTAGAAGGTTGCTATAATTCTAAAACTGGGGGTTGCATTCACTAAAAGAAGGAAATGGAAATGAAGAAAATTTTGCAAGCTGATACTGATCTCAGCCTCTTGAACATATTTTAGGCAGCAAAGAATGGATGTTTCTCATCTCACTCACTAAGTGAGGCTGCTTCCTCCAGAGGGACTCCTTTATGTCCTAAGAAAAACTGTGTCAGTTCCCAGATGTTCTCCAAATGTTTGACACAAAAGGGTAAACTAAGGACAGAGAACTTGCTGTCAATTACTTTTTTCTCTCTTTAGTGGATTTAAATGAGATGTTTATTATCGCCTTAACATTCTTACAGTGGTTTAGTTCTGTATAATAGCAAAAGCCAGTACTAAGTTAATTAAAAGAGCTATAAAGTCTGAAAGAAGCCAGCAGGTTTCTATGGGTTGCTGATCAAAGGGAAAGTGGTTCTTTTTTAAGTGTTTTTTTTCTTGGTCCTTTAGAAACACTACATCTCTCTAATCATCTACAATGTTGCTATGATGATAAAATTACATAAACCCAATAATTTGAAAAAAAATAAGGCTGAAAATGGAATTCACCAAAAAAGGAAAAAGAAATTAACTTCAGAAAATCAGACCAGTAATTTACAAGAGCAACCACAGATCAGTCTAGAACAATAATATTCTGTAATCACAGCACTTCAACGACCTAGTTTAAGAATGAGTAACAAAGGACAGAAATTATGTGGATCAATAATTCACTTGAGCGGTAGTAATGCATTCATGTAATAATGTAGTTTGAGTCAATGAGCTGAAGCTATGGCTATACAGTACTTGGAACTGAGGGAGTTGTGTGCCAGGGTTACACCCCAATCAGTTGTCAAGTTAACGTGCACGTAGATATTTTTAATGTTCAGACCAGCGAACTATTTGACTCTAATCATACACCTACTTGCACATAATGGATTTTTGTTTGTGTCTGTAAAGAATGGCAGCATTAATAAGATCTACATTCTGAAGGAAAACAAAGCAAAATATTTATTCATCTCCATAATGCCTAAAAAAACTTTTTTAAAACACATGTATGCTCTGGAAATACCTTTCTACTCTGAATGTTTCAGATAACTTAATTCATTTTCTCCTATGCTTTAAACTACTCTTCCAAGTATAAATTAATTTCTGAAGAAGGGGGATTTTTTATGGGAGAGGGAGAAAGAGAAGGTTGTAATTTGTTGTGCATATTAACAATGGACACAAAGAAAAAAGAGAAATTTTCTTAGCTTCCTGTAACATTTCCTGTAAAAAAACCTGTTGTATTTTAAAAGTACTATTAAAGCGTATCCCAAAGTAAGCTATAGAAAGAAAACCCACAGACTTCTGAATTTTCATTTTCATGTCTTAACATAGATACAACATTGTGTCTGTCTCACCTACAAACCTTTTTACACAGGTATTTTAGTAAACACATAGGACATTTCTTTAAAAGTGCTTGTGTCAGGTAAACTAAAACTTTTGTAAAGAGATCTTAGTTTGAAAAGTGTTCAGTGGGAAGATTCTGAGGTAAAGACAGAAAACACTGTGCTAAATCTATGAACCTGGCATATGATCTAAAAAAAGACCAGTCATGTTTTGAAAACACTCAGGGTGTTTAATGGTTTTCTGATAAGGAATTAAGAGAAATATGAAAGTCTGAAGAGTCAGAGCAAGAAAGAATGGTCAGCCTCCCTGCACTTTTTATTTTGGATTCATTAGCAATTATAAAATGCTTTGCCACTGAAACCTCTCAGTGATGAGCGTCTTTGACATGCCATAGCAATGGGGCAGGACAGCTGAAAGGTGATAAATTTGACATAAAAATTACATGGCCTTTTGTATTTTCTGTAAAGAACCGGAGGCAATTTGATTCTAGCGCAGACATCTTCCAATGTAAATCTATTTTAAGTCAGAGTGTGAGAAACAGAATTTAGGTAGTGAGAAATTTTGTGAATAATTATTCCCAGTAAACATAGCCCTATTTTGCAGTGAAAAGACCTGGCAAATTAGGCAGATTTTTGCTGATCCACTCCATTTCCACAAACATTCACCAAATTATTTATGCAAAATCAATCAGTGTGTGGTGTCTTTGCATACTGTTCACTTTATTCTTTTCCCACAGACTGAAATGGGGACAACTCCTTGACTCTACGCTTAGATACTTCTCAAAAAGGTAAAAAAAGCTTGATTAGCAATAAAAAGGAATAGCAGGCAATGATTAGTGAACATATTTCTTTCTCTGCATGATTATCTTTGATGGCAAAAGAAAATGGGGGGCACACCAAAAGCAACCCAAATACCTATGATGAAGATAATTTTAGAAAGCACTTGAAAATAACAAATATTTAATCTGGAGTTAAGAAGATGATCTGAAGAATTCATAAATATTCTAAAGGTTGGTACTGGTGTCTTTAATGAGTTTAGATCTGTTAATCTATTTCAGACTTTGGACTGATTAAGAACACTGACTAAAAAAATACTTTGTGACTACACTGGCTGAATACTAAACCAGGCTTCTGCCATGAATGACACAGTTTTGAGTATATCTTAAAGATTTTGGCTGCATTAGACAGAAAACACATATTGAAATGGAGCTGTTCTGGAGTAATTCATGAATACAGTATTTTGATCTACATAAAAAAGTGTTCGCTGCAAGAGTACAAGAGGGTTGTCAGGAGAAACAAGCAGTGAGATAAGGAGAATGGCTAGAAGTAAGACATAAATCCAGTGAATGTTTGTGGGCTTTCAAATCATTGACTTTAAAATTTTTGTTTCCTCAAAGAAAAGGCTATAGTAACAGTTTCTCCAGAAAGACCAAACTTTGCAAATCCACTTTAAGGGAAGGAGCTCTACTATGAGCAGTAAAGGTTGAAAAGTAAAGGAAATTGTTCAGACAAACTGGAAAAAAAGGAAGATACTTGTTAATGCTCCAGAAAATTAAATGATATTTGTAAAATATTTGGATAATTATCAGTTCTCTAGTATCATATACATACTATCATATGCCTAGATACCATCTAAAATCCTTCTCTTTCCATTTGCTCACCTTCTGGGTGAGCATGGCTAATGCCTGCACTGCTCTGCAGCTCAGAGTAACACCATGTGAATATCCCAGGTACAATAAAGAGACACAGCCTGGCCTTGAGATGCCTTTAAGGGAGACAGAAAAGCTGCTACCCTGGGTCACAGGTAAAAGATTACCAAGATGAATCGGGGGTGTTCTACAAAATCATAAAATTCCTGCTTAAGACCTAAGTTTTGAAAAATGCATTTGTACTCTTGAGTTTAGAAATGAGACCTACAGCTTCATTTATTTGGAGAACTGCAAAGCCATTAAAAGTGGCACTATTGAAAGGAAGGATAAAGAACTTTCCATCCAAAGCTATTGAATTCTTCCCAAGCAAGCAAGCAAGCAAGTAACTCTCCTCCACAGCTAGGAGAGGTGGCATTTTGCTATCATGACTTATGCCAGTAGTGGGAACTTAGCCAGAGGCAGCAGGGAAAATTGTTGCCGAATTCAAAATTCTCCATACCTAATAATAAATAAGTGCTCCATATATTATACAAATATATTACACAACATTCTTTCTGGAAAATGTCCTCCCCTTTCAGTCAAACTGCACAAAAATAACCTTGCAATAAATATCATAGACCTTGCTAGAAAACCTGTAAGGAAAGTCCCGTCCCCAAATCTGTGGACCTTGCTTTCAGAGTAATATTTCTGTTATTGTACAGGGCACATTATACCCAGAGTTTCCAGAAACTACTGGAATAAATAACCCATTTTAGACTCCCCCTAATTAGAGTCAGGGAAACAATATGTGATTAACAGCCCACAAGAGCCAGTAGAAGCAGGGAAGGCAGAAATTGTGGAAGCAGGGTCATGCAGAGGTCTTGGTGACAGAGAGGTGAAGCAGACCTAAAATCTTCATCATATGCTGCTGCAGTCCAATTACTGTGCATTTTGCTACTAAGCTCAAAATAAAAATTGTAGGTTGTGACAGGAGAACATGGCTAGGAAAAAGACCCTGAGGAAACGTAGACCTTGCCAAGTACTGAGGAAAGTGCAGAGGAGGACATGCCTTGTCACCCAAAATAATAGCAATAATAGGAAGATGCCACCACACAAGAAAACACTCACCAAAACCTTCCTCAATGGCTTCAGACCTGGCATCTGAAATATCACCTTCCTGAGCCTGGTTCTGACACTGCTGTACATTGCAGCATTTAAGGATTTGTTTTACTTTATAGAGATGATCTTAATGAGACTCTTCATACATGCAACCAAAATTAAATCATTAGATTGCTTAAGCTAAATTGCAGGATGAAATGCAAAGATCTTTGAAGGTTTGTGTCCAATTTGTAGACCAAACAGGGTATGCTTACAAGAAGAGCTGAATGTTTTTCAGCTGGCAGAAAGAAGCTGTAGTGTTTCTGCAAGTTAAGTAAACTGAACACATCTTACAGCAGCTTCCAGAAGCCATTGCTTTTCCAACCAGGTGTGTTTGAAATTTGGCTCCTTCTGTATTTCTCTGCTAGAAATCCATATCATAAGGTTTGTGCACAAGAAACTCATTGTTCTATTTTCTGTCACAGTAGCAGCTGTAAGGTGTTTGGAAGCAGCTCTAGTGGGGAAGAAGCTTTTGTGGTGAACAACTGCAGTTACAAGCAGTTCAGTGCAAAAGCTCTGGAACATATTGTGTGCCATTAATTTGAATACAGCAATATGGAAAGTTAGAAAACAGGCAGCTGAATACTGCAGTTTGGCAAGGGATAATCTAGGTAGCCTCAGCACTGTATGCAGGAGCTACTGGGAGCCTTTGGGTTGAATGACAAACCACTCCCACTTCCACACACTTTTAGACACTTCTAAGTTGCTGCTCATGGTGGCACCTGTTGCTGACTTGAGTCTCCTAGAAGCCATCAGTGTAATTTTAGTGGCCTCTGAATACAATTTGATACTCAGAATAGCCTGTATGCATTTGAAGGAGCAGAGAGGGCTGTAGGGGTGGATGGATAAAAAAATCTGAAAATACACCCTTTCTCTGTACAGAGGAGTGAGTGCCATATCTCCCCTGCCCTCCCTTTCAACATCGTTTGCTGCTGAAATGCAGAATTTGTGTCATTGAGGTTCAGTGCCAAGATGAGCATTTGCCACCTATATAGGAGCTTAAAATAGCACAGAGGCTGACAGAAATACCTTGAAGGCTGACAGAGGGTTTTCTGATGTATTATACTCTGTTGTAGGAAGTTTTTATTTATTTAGAATTATATAAGTACCCAGGGGAGGAATATAGCTTAGATTTACTCTGGTCTGACCCAGCCACAGTGTGTCTGAAATGCAAAATTACCATGGAGCACTCCCCAAGAGTCTGGAAATGGTGCAGCCCTAGTGAATGATAGATTTTTAGCAGTTCTCCTGCATGGATCCCACTTGGTTAATGTAATGTTGATTAAAGCAAGTACACTTCTTCTACAGCACTCCCGTTCATCCCTCCATAGTCCCTTACTGCAGAGACCATGCAGGCTCTTAATTATTTTACTAAACAGGGAGCATTTTTCTTGGAAGTGCATCATGAAATTTTAATGATCATGCTTTTAATTCCAACAGGAAGACTTCAAATAGCAGCAAAGTCCATGTGAAATTCCACATATGTTTCAGTTTTCCTTCCACAGCACCAAGCAGAAGGGAAGAGTCCAAGGGGAAGGAGGGAGCCTCAGATAATACATAGATCTGTTACTGTCCTCAAGTCACAAATGCCAAGGATTTGCTTTCTTGCAGGAAGGCGAAGCCTGTTTTCTGGTGCTTCCACAGCCATGGGTGCCCCATCCCACTGCCTGTAGCTCACATAGAGCCGAAGAAACATACCTGTGCAATGAGGTATCTATGTCTCAGACTCATAGTCAAGATTACAAATTAAACTCTTGGAGAAGAGGAAGGGAGAAGAGGAAGAAAATGGTCCTCTTTATTTTGCTATCAGACAAGAATGAGGTTCATCCTGTCTTTGTACTTCATTCTCAGAGGTAAAACACATCTCCAGTCAAAGGCAGCTACTTGGCAAAAAAGAAATGAGGCTCCATCACTTTTCTCTACTAACGCAAAAGATTCCCTGGGTAAATTCATCTCAAACCTGGAATCATTCTCTGTGATCAAATTTTGCTTCAATAAATCAAGAAATCATCAAACTTGGAATGTTTTTCACAAAGATGACCCAGCATATTAAGTTTCTGCAGTGTTTGGTCAGAGGATGCACTTGTGAAGGTGCAATAATTAAGGTGAATTAGGTACCAGCTGAAATTAATTATAGAGAGACCTTGAGAGAAATTCAAGGGGGGAAAAAAAAAGCAAAAACAATTGCGAGATAGAAATCTGAGAATTCACATTTGCTTTATTAAACATTGAAAATTAAGATGTCCTTGCATCATTCCTAGGCAGCTCAGTCCTTTATTACTAATAAATGATATTTTATTTAAAGGATTTTGAAGTGGACAGAGATAACAGTTTAATCATTCTGATGAAAAGCCAAGATTTTTCATCTTCAAAGTGCTGAAATATCAGCATACAGCACTAATAATGAACCTTGTTAATCATTAGCATCCCTCAAATATAATGGGAATAACACTTTTCCTAAGAGCTTGCAAAAGAATTGAGAAAAAAGCGGGTGAGTTTTTTATAGGTTAGACCTTTTATAACTAACTTTATTCATATTTTAATGAGTAATGTATGAATAAGTGGATTTTTAAGTTAACAAATGAATATTTAAAGAAAAAAGAACAGAATGAATTTGTCAATCAAAAGACCTCCAAACCCAGGTACATGCTCCAGGCGTGATCTTGAAAACATTTATGCACATGAGTAACTCGTGACTCATGACTCATCCCAGTAAAGGCAAGGGTACGGAATTAACCTTTTATGAGGAATGCATGTTAGGATGACAATTTGTATTCCACCCAACACAGTGGAAAAGATAAACATCTGCAAGGTAGGGGCCTAATATAAGGGCATCATCTGAGCTTTTCTCCGGGAAAAGATAGAAGTATTGGGGACCAGCTCTGTGGGAAAGGCTCTGGGAGGTGGGAGGCAGCACGTGATGTGCCCAGCAGGAAAGGGAGCCAACAGCTCCTGTGTGTGTGAACAGGGGCATGGCACACAGACCAAGGAAAAACATCGTGCTCCTCCCTGTGGCACTCATCACTCTAGACAGGGCATTGAGTTTTGGGCCCTGCAATGACCTGAACACATGGCAAAACTGGAGGGAGCTTTTAGAAGATTCCAAGGCAGTAGGGGCTGGAGTCCTGGGTGTATGAGCAGAAACAGGAGGAGCTGGACTGCTTCAGCCTGGAGAAGAGGTTACATCAGGGGCACCTAACAACCCCTCAAGGCAGCCTTGATCCTTCCATAATTACAAGCACTTACCATGAGTTACTGGTATCACCATTTCAGTCAGTACCTATCCTCTACTCCTGGTATATCACATCAACAGTGAAACAACAGAAACTTATTCAACAGATCTTTCTGCCTAAGAATAGATTCAGCTTACTTCATCGGCCATTTTGCTTTTTTTAGTTTTCCCAGTAAAATACTATGATAAAAGGATTATACACATCACCATATGAAACTGTGTGTGACCTCTAATATAATACTTTTATATCGATGAATATAAATATAATATATTAATATAAGTATATATATTTATATATTGTCAGGAACGTCCACCAACACATTTGTAAGAGAGTGAAGGAAATCAGTAAATCAGTATATATGAATCCAGAATATATATATATAAGTCTTTTCATTTTTATATGGCCCCTCTTTAGACTGGATGCCCAAACACAGGCTAGGGATGTAATGGGAAATGATAATACCTTACATGCAAGGCAAGCAACACCTGCTCTTACTCTGCCTTTCTGTGAGGGACCAGGTTTTGTGTGTACATGCATGGCACCAAACAAGGTCCCACTGAGAACTTCTGCTTTGCCCAGTACCTGGCCCCTAGTAGGGTTCAGGCAGGAGAGATGGACACATGAACTCTAGCTAGGGGAGCACATTCAAACCTAAAATACTCAGACCTGGGGGACTTTGGCTTTGAAGTGAGAGACATCCAATGAGTTTCAGCAGCCCTGAAGTGGCCATTTTCACTTACAAAGACTCTGGGGATTTATATCCTCTTAAATACTCATGCTTTCTATATCTGGCCTCAAGTTCATTAAAAATGTTTGCAGCAGATCTTGGGGAAGGAACATATACTTTTGCAAAAATAAAACAAAAATAAAAAATAAATAAATAAATAAAATAACTAACTTTCTGGAAAAAATGCTAGAGAAATATCTTCTTCAGCATTTTTCCTGCAAAAAGGTCAAGCTCAAGATGTGGATAATAAAAAGAGCAGGGAAATATCTGAAGAAATTCTCAGCTGGTATCTTAATAGTTATAAATCCTCTTATCTCTCTTGCAGGACACTTGCAACCATTGCAGACTGCTTCTTCCTAATCAAAGGGTGGCAAGAATTACAAAAGAGGACAGATTAAACCAGATTTCACCCATCTTGGACAGATAGAAAAATCAAGTATATCTCTGTTCTGGATACCATCATAATTAGTGAGATGGTCTTGTAGGTAAGGAGAGAGAGGGATATGCTAGGAATATTTCTTTTTACAGTATTGGTATCTTCTGCTTTTTCCAGCTTTCCTTTGGGGTCATGTTAAGAAAGAAGGAATTCTATAATCAATGTTCCAGCATCAGAAAGTCAGCTAGAATAGATTGTTTTCCCACGGCAGATCTCCTTATCTACACAGTAATTCAATATCTACATCAGTTAATGAAATCTGAAGTGATATTTGACGTAAGTTTTTAAACCAAGGTGAGGGAATATCTTGCTGTCCAAGACTTTCTTCTGTGCTCAAGTGCCCATGGCTGTCCTTTGGAAACCGTTCTAGATTTTTTTTTTTTTTTCTGTTTAGCCTTCCCAGTCTAGACCTATATTAGGATTGTAAACAAAGGATTGTAAACCTTTCTCAGTGGATGATAGGGAATAGCCATATTTTTTATCTCTCTGATTATTCTTGAATTCTTTAAAGCGACTATAGTAATAATATGGATTGGTCTCCCTCAAATATGATGATTCCAGAGGTTTATCTTTATCAAATGCTACAAATACAATGGTCTAAATCTAGTTATGTATCTGGGCAACCTGAAGGATGAATAAAGAGTGGCTTGAGCCACACCTGAGTAAGACTGGTGCCTGGAAGAATATTTATTGAAGGACTCTCCCAAGTCCAGCGCAGGCTTCTTCTTTTAAGTGCACACAACCTGTAGCAAGGTCATGTTGTCCTTACTCCTTAAGTGTCCTGGGTGGTTCCCCACTGCTGGATGCTCCCCCAGCAATATCCCCTCTGACACTTGCTGAGGCCTGGAGCAGTCCCTTAGTTCATTCCCACAATGCTGTGACCTTACCCATCACCAGATGCTGCCTGAGGGCACAGCAGGCGATGACCTGCCCCTGCTAGCGATGGAACACACTCAGGTGCACAGCCTGACCCATCAGGGAGCTGGACACACAGCAAGTGCATCTCCTCAGCCACCTCAGCTACCTCAGAGCTTCTCAAAGGGCATGCAGTCATATTTGAAATGAGTAGCAGCACCTTGGACACATTCCATAACTTAGGCCTAAGTTACGTTCAAGGCTAGTACAAACCACAGAATTATACAAGCATGTTCTTAACCAGCTCTTTTTGTGTGTGATGGAATTCACATGATGATGAAGGCCATAGAGAGGACCATACTTTTGCAGGGATCAAAACAGTGGAAACAAACAGTTTTAGGAGCAAATGAATATGACTTTTCTTACCAGCTTCTCCTTGAAGGACTAAAAATATATTCTTTAGAGCATTTGCAACATTTCTTGAGTTATTATGGGCTAATGAGGCATGTGTTACCCCTAAACAGCATGAAAAAACTCTCAACTTTCTGCTGTGAAAATTCAAGCTTTTCAAGGTTGTCACTAGTCTATAGCCAAAAACATCAGAAGCAGAGCTGAAAATAATGAACTGTATAAATACACATGTAGTTTCTTCACTTTATCCTCCTGAGTATGCTCCCTAGGTGCTTCATGCTGTGTCAGTTTTCATCTGCTAGAGATCTGTCCTAACACCTGGAAATTAAGAAATACATTTCAAATAAGACTTCTTGAATAAGTTTAGAAGTGGTAGAATAAAGTACCTGACTGAAGTTGCATAAAAATTTTAAGATAGTGTTTGTTGTACTTATTTTTCTATTCTTTTGCCAAATAGATTGATAGAGTTAATACCTATGGTGTTCCTGATGTTCATGAGCATCATTTTCCAATACTGTTACTCCATTGTGTTCTTTCTCATGTAATTTTTTCAGAACTGAACAAATCCCTGTTCTGGTATTTGGTCTTGTTCTTGTATTCTCCTTCATGCTCCACATGTAAAGGAAGAGAAAATATTTTTACTTCAATATGAAATAGTTAGAATCATAACACTGATAATCCAGAGTCTGTAAACAGACACTAACCAATAAATCCAACCTCACCCAGAATAAAGTTATTTACTGATTAATTACAAAGCTGTTTGTAGGTTGGTTTGTGAGTTGTACATGTCAATTTAGCCTCACCAGATACTCCTTTCAAACAGATAAGTAGACAGATTCCTCCTTCTAATTCTGCCTCATCTTCAGCAATGGTTCTCCAGTTTATGCTTTGGCATTATACTTTTAGCATGGCTGCACAAAATGAAACCTAGGTGGAGGCACTGTGGAAAAAAGCCCTTGGAAAGGTCATTATTGAAATATTTCTCATGTGAGCGTGCCCTCTTCTCCTCCCCAGCTTTACAGCAAGTGTACATGACAATGAAAATACAAAGAAAAGCAATAGGCTGACATTCCAGAATAAGACAAACCTATAGAAAACCATTGACTTTGTGACTCTTGCTATGAAAGAATGATCCATAATAATTTTGCATATGTGCAAGGAATGAAAAGACTGTAATCTCACAAACCTGACACAGCTAAGATGAGCGGCAAGCCTTGATCAGCACACACAGGCTTCTTGGATCCCAGGGACTGCAGGATGTGAGCACAGTCACTGGAGTTTAGCAAAGCACAGATGAGAGCTGACTGCATCCGAGTTCTCTGTTTGTGTGACCCTGCAAAGGCCAGCACAGCACCAGAGGCTTCCCATCCATGCTGAGTACTCTTCAGATGTCAGATGATGTTTCTCTTTGTGTCTGATCCCAATCCAAAGCTACATTTTAGAAGTAATAAAGCACAAAGCCTCCCCTTTGTCTTTCAGGATCATGCAAGACTCCTTCAGAAGATCCTTCAGAAATACGAAAAAGGTAGACAAATCCTCATCAATTACAAGTTGTCCTTGTAGCACACATTTTGGAGAAAATTTTAAGAAAAAGATCAGTCTAGATGAGAAATAGAGATGCCACATCTAAATCATATTTTTAAACTGAAAATCTCTCCCTCCCCAGGGAATTACAAAATTCTCACCACAAAGCAGAATAAAAATATATCAAGGCCAGCTTCTCAGAGTGGGTTTAAAAGCTAGTTTTATTTCTCACTCAAGTTTTTCAAAGTTTGAATATGCCATTTGTGCTTGTGTTGTAATGAGTAATATAGAAGGATTGAAATGCTTAAAAATTACCTGATTATCACTGTAATTTAACACTCAGTTAATGAAGGCTTGAACTCTTGCCCATATTGCCATGGTGTAGCTAGCAGGTATCCATACTGAACAGAGTTTACATTTGCAAAATCTGAGTTAGAAATAAAGGTTAATCCACTGCCATATAAACATTTGATCTTGCAATGATCCCATTAACCTTTCTCATATGCAAGGATTAGGCACAGCTAGCAAAATACTAACCTTATTTAAAATTGCAGAGCTGAGAGAGTACCCAACTTTTTCTTTATTCTTTCACATAGGTGCAAAAGTTTAAAGCTTCCTCTGTAAAGTCATCAAGCCCAAAGTCTCACAGGTTTTATTAATATGTTAAAACCACGCTGCAATCAACAGTTCAATGAAGCAAACTAATTTTTTTTTTAAGTTTTTTCATCTCTGTTGACTTTATTTGAATCCTACTCTTACTACAAGAGTAAAAAGGGGTTGGGAAGTTCCTCTGAGTGGGCTCTTCAGCACACCCTTTCACCAAGAACTCATCCTACAGCTATGACTGAACCTGCCAGCAGGGCCAGTAGCAGATCCTCTCTTGGCTGGTCCTAAGGGAGGAGTGGTCATGCCTGGTTTTATGATGTTAACAAGAAATTTCCCAACACTGATGTCTTCTCATTAGTGAGACCTATCTGCTTCCCAATGGAGGGACTCTGGAGAGCTGCACTGGTGTGAACTTTTCAACTCTGCAAGATCTCAGTGAAAATAAATGCAGTCAACAGTTGCAGTGCAAAATCCAGCTCCAGTGCTGAGTGCAGTAGCTTGGCTGTCTGCATGTGTGATTATTGAGTTACTGCTTCCAGGCAGGGGGAAGGTTGTTAATCATGAGGTCATGGAATAGTTTAGGTTAGAATGGGCTTCTGGAGGTCATCTAATCTAACTCCTACTCAAATAAGAAAGAAGTTTAAAACCAGAGCAGTTGCCCAGTACTTGTAACTTCTGTGAGAGCTTTGTGTGGCAGAGCCTGGCACAGAGATGAGTAGTGTGACAGTAGGAAAGTGACACTGAAAAGAAGAGCAGATGATGGCTTGGAAGCACAGTCCTAAATTTCTATATGCACCACTGTTTGTCATCTTCCAACACTAGAAGAAAGCTAGCAATAATTTATTTGTGTTTTCTTTAAACACCAGAAAACTTTTTTGGCATGTTGTCATGGGAGGTCAGTGTCACTATTTCAGGAGCAGAACATGCCAGGTTGCTAAGGGATGAATTTAAAAACAACAAATAATTTTAACTCTACTTTAGTCAGTTTAAAAAAATATATAGATAATGTGCACCTGTATTTTATGGATTACCTGAATCACCTTTTTTGGCATGAAAATAGAAGCTATTTGCAAGAGAGGCTTTGGGTCTTTCATGAGCTTGTGCAGCATCCAGCTCATCAGAGCTGCTCAAAAAAAAATAAATCCAGAAATATTAAATTATTTATTATAGTAAGTTATTTATTCTGGTGTTTTTTGCAGACCTTTTGTCCAGTGTACCCTTTCAACTCTGAGTTTCAGGAAAAAATAGCTACTCTAGGCTATGCCTAAGGAGATGATGGCAAGGTGAGTTGCCAGGGCACCTCTGAGTCTTTGGGCATTTCCAGAAGCAGCTGTGATCAACAAGACCAGCCCTGCATCTGCTGCCATTCAAGTCCCATTTGGTGCAATACCCCCGCAGCCATACAAATGGTTCTGGAAAAACTGACTCCAGGAGGAGTGCTCCAGGACTCCAGGAGCACCCCAAGATGAAGGCAGCTTGCGCAGCCCACATGGCAGGGGAGTACCTGTGGCTGGTGGCAGAGAGGTGGTGGAGATGCTGCACCACCCCACCAGGCTGTGACCTCCTGAGCAGCTGTGTCTGGCAGGCCTTGTGGCCACTTGGACACCTGTCAGGGCCACCCGTCTCTCTGCATGAGAGGAGATTTCCCTCTGTATGGACAGCCCATCCTGGTCAGGCTCCACCTCCATTTATAAAGGTAGCTGGAGCATATTTAAGATGCCACTTTGCTCAAAGATGGAAATCTGCAATTATGTTTCTTTAAGAACAGTTATTACCACAGATAATGGTGAAAGTGGATAGAAGTCCTTACCATTGTTACGGTTTCACCAAATGACTCATGTTTATTTCTCCCTTATGGCAGCTGAAATGGCAAAAAGTAGATGTCTGGACATTTTAATGTACCTGGCATAGATGGCAAGATATTTGCACTTGCATCTAGCTAATATGCACTTGCTAGACTGCACACTTTATAATCTGCAACAGAAGCTGGCAGCCTCTCCACCTCTCATCTAAGATTTAATGGAAGGTACTGCAGTCTCCTATTAATAGCATCATTTCTCCTAGCTACAGCGCATGGGCTAGTGAGCACAACGTGAGGAATTGCCTTGGTACAGCAGCTCGAAAACATGCCATTGTCATAAACAGCAAATCAGGGACGACAGCATAAATGAGCTGAACACACCTATTGACTGATTGCACATTTCCATTTGCTTATCTACTTGTTAGTTTGCAAATTTAATTATTTTCCATAGAGTTTCTAATCATTACTGCAAATTAGTGAGCTACTGTTGCATTACACATTGTTAGGCTGACCTGACTAGAAGAAGCAGAATTAAATAGCAGAAAATAGTAGAAATTAAAATGGAAAAAGAAATTAAGTTCTCATAACAAGCGTAAGATTGCTGCACATTTTCTTATCATTCAGAAACAACAAACTGCAGGAAAACCCTACACATTAAGATCTCTCCTGAAGGAACAGATGCCCTTATTAGTCACTCTCCCTTGCCTTTTCCCCCCACCAAAAAGAGCAGGGAATAATATATATGCTATGGTGAATGTCAATGCTGACATAATCTATAGCACTTCTTAGGTCAGGAACAACCTGATCACATTTTTCTTGTTTATCCAGCCTGTGGTCATTTGTCGAGGATATCATGCCATGTTTTTAAGGAAACATTGGTCAAATCTGCGCCTTGTCAAGAGCAAGCAGTCCTTGGTAATACACCAACCAGGCTGTAAGAAGCATTTTGCAGCAGAAATAATGTCCCATCAGGAGGGTTGGCTCTGGGGCACGAGTTAAGTCCCAAGACCTCTGGAGCCAGCCACGAGACAAACAGCTCTGCTCTGTTCAGATGGAGGTGTAGAGGGCAGGAGCTGCCAGCCTCAGTGTTGTGACTCCCCAGAGTGCCCATGACATCCCACAGCCACTCCCTTTTTCTTTGGGTGGGTCAGGTGCCAAGTTGGGATCATCTCTGGCCAAAGGTGAAACAGGTAGCCACACCAAATCACCAAGGTAAACTGTGCTGCTGCACATACTTCACACTGTCATAACACACAGTCCCCTGTGGCAGACATTTTTTCCAAAGAATTTTTTAATGTGTACAAAGAAAAATTAGTACATTTTCCCCTCCTTCCTCATTTCAAATTGAATTTTCAGGTCAAAGAAAGGAGAAAGAGCTCTCACATCAAATTCAGCAGATGATTCATAAAATTAATTTTTGAAGTTACAAAAATAAAATGTCCTAAAAACCGAAGCATTGCGTGTCCTTTCACTCATTTTTGATCTCCTGTCTTTGACTGGATCAATAGCAAAAGCAACTGCAGAAAGACTATCCAGGAAGGAAATCTTTAATAGAATACTGGTTCCTATGGTGAGTGCTAACAGGGCTAGGGTGGAGATCACTGACGTTAGCAGCCAGTGCACACAGTGGAGAGGAACTGCTGACGTGGAGGAGAGACAGCCATGCACAGGGGTGAGCTGGACTGAACACACCTGAAGCTCAGTCCACAGTCCATCCTCATTATATTTAAAATGCATTCCCACTGTGTCCTCCCTTGGCTGTGTCTTGACTCGGTCATGAGAAAGGTTCATGAAAAAAAATGTGGTCTTTGAACCAGAAATCATTCTTTGACCTCACCAGGATTTTATCAGGGAAGAGGTTGGGAGAACCTGATTTACACTGCTGCATTTTCTTCCTGCTGAGCAAAGAAGGAGCTCCATCAAGGCAAACTGCTGATTTCTACCATCAGGTTTGTGCTCGTGAGGCGCTGTTCACTGGTGGTCTAAGGCTGGTGGATCCCCTTGGTAGAAAATGTTTTGATGTCTAAATACAGGTAAGACTTGTCTAGAAGCAGATCATAATTTCTCCCTTTTGTAGAAAATTAAGATAAACTGAACTTAATTTCATATGTGGAAAAGCAATTAAGCATCAAGGTTTACAGATGACTGGGTTCTTTGAGGCTGCAGACTTGTTGCACTGGAGATATTTTTTGGTGGCTTCAGTTAATCTGATTCTTCTGCTAATTCAGAGATTATATCCCTTTTTCAAGGGATGCAGCACATCAGCCTGGCTTCATGTGCACTTTGCTTCCCAGCACCAGAGCCCTCTCCAGCTGTGGGAATCCTTCATTCCCTTTCCTGCACATCACTCTTTAATGTTTCTTCTGCTTATTACACTCAATTAAAGAAATAGGCTAATGCTGCAGGATTTCCTGATACAGCTATCCAGGGCAGAAGCAGTACCAAGTTTGGAGTGCAAAATACCATCTGAAAATTTCTCTTGGTTTTATGCTATTGTTGGGGGTACTTTGGTGCCTAAATTTAAATACAATACAACTAACTGAGAAAGGAGCAGAGTCTTGGTGCATTAAATAGTAAATAGAGAGCCATAGGTACAAATTAGATGTCCTGACTAACCTGTATCTTTCTGCAGTCCATACAAAAGAGCCATAGAAGTTGATGACCTAGTTGCTCACATCTAATATGTTAATGCTAACATTGTCCTAATCTCATGCTGAGATCCCATACTAATCCTGACAGATTTTTATTTAATTTGAGTTTTAAGGCATCCTTTGATGGACAATATGTCTTCCTAAAAAAGCATCCTATTGAGCCTGACTGTTACAATACTTGGAAAAAAAATCAATCTCCTCTGATGGTATTTAACCCTCTTTCATTTTCTTTCCTGTAGCCAGTTGTGCTTTTTCACAGAACCATAGAATGGTTTGGCTTGGAAGAGACCTTAAAGGTCATCTTGTTCTTCCAACCCCCCTGCCAAGTGCAGGGACATCTTCCACTGGACAATGTTGCTAGAAGACCCAGAAAGCCTCATCTTGAACACCTCCAGGGATGGGATCCACAACTTCTCTGGTCTTCTGCTTTGTCAGTGAGTTGATTTTGCCTATGGAGGCGCAGTACTTTTCAGTTTTCCTTACCAAGTAGCACCCCATGAATTCCACACCAGTTTGTTGCATTGCTCAGTTCATGATGAGTGTTCTGAGGTACAGACCCAACTTCCAGAATGTTTGCTACCTCACTTTCCCTACCCCCTGCCACCCTGCAGAGGGGTTGTGTTAGCCAGCTTTGATCTTGCCCTCACACCTTTAGAACAAGATGGAAAAACATTCAATTAAATCAGCTTCAGGGCAAACCTTGTTCCAGGTAATGGGCGTCTGTTCCTAAAGATCTAAATCCCAGACAGCCACATCAGATGCTCTCAGCAAAACAGGTGTTTTCAGAGCAGGCTTCATCTGTTCTGTTCTTGGCACCTTTCTCCAGAATTGTGAGTCCTTCCAGAGATGTGTGCTGCTCTCCCTTTGGATTTTGGAAGAGCCCAAATGAAGAGCTGGAAGCTCTGCTCTGTGGTGGTGTGACTTTGGCATACATTTTATTTCTTCAGAAGCCTTAACTACAGATCCCTCACCACCACATCACCTGACATAAACCCTCAAGTTTATGTGTCCCCAGTCTGCGCCTTCCCAAGGGCTTTTGGAGAGGGGGACACCAGGAGCACATGCCACTGCAGGTCATGCAGCCTCCAATTTATGGCCACAGCCACAGGCTACAGGCCAGGATAATGGCCCATCCCATGGGCACTGCATTTGAGCATGAGGCACAAGTGACTGCCTCAACAGAGTCCAGTCAGATGGTTTGTCACCATCTCCCTTCCCTGCAGCCTGTAAATCTGCCACAAGGGAAGAATCCATAAGGGCTGTGCCTTGGAGCTCCAGTCAGTGGGAATCTACTACTTCCTCCCTAAAACTTTGCTTGATAAATTTTAATGTAATTTACCCTTGCTTTTATTTTTTTCTCCTTTCATGCCTTTCAAATTATGTGCCCCAGCACGGGCTTATAGCATGTCAGTACTGCTATTAGGTAACTGCCTAATGAATTTCAAAAGCCTAAAAAGGCTTCCTCTTTTTTGTTTACAGAGATGAAGAGGTTGATCAGCTTTTCTGGAAAAATAGGATTTTTGAAAAATGGGGCTCTGTAAAGCCCCTCTATAACTTATTTGCTTTTTAAACAAAATGAAGCCTTTAAGTAAACTTGTAAGGTGCTATAGTGTGCTGCTTTCTGAGTTGTTTCTTTTCTCAATATTATTATTAAAGTGAGGAAAACTGGTAGGTTTAGCCTGAGTTAATCCATCTAAAGGAACTGGTGAACACTCTCCTATAGGCTTTTGAGAGGGAACAACACAGGGGAGAGATTTAAAACCTCAAATGAGCAAAACCTTGCAAGTGTATCCTTAATCCTGAGCACACTCATCTCTTTGGGAAAAAACTAGGGACTAAACATTTCTTTGGGAAACATTAGTCTTTGGGACTAAACATTTCCTTTTAACCTCACTGACATTTTCTAAATCCTGTTGTCTCTCACTGAGCCCACAGGTACTACCTGAGTGCTTTTCTGAAGAATATTTGCCCTTCCACAGCATCACTGATTGTTGAAGTTGTGCTAGCTCCACAAACTTCTGTTGCCATTCCCCTTTCAGTATTTCTGTTTATAGTTTCTTGGGTGAGAGGCCACTATTAAATCATATATTAATTGCTGTCTTCCAGATTATTTTTTTTAAATCTCAGATGCATTCCCATTATTTTTTCTAATACATACATTTTTCCACCTCTGATTCATTCTGTATGATGTCATTTATGTATCTCTAGTATGTGCCTCTTCAGCTATATTATTCCTGCTCCATACGAAGAGCAGCCCACCACTGATCTCACATAGCTGAAGGAAACCTAGACTCCCACCTGTGAACCTGGAATAACTGAGGTTCCTAAACACCCAAAGTATTTCACAAAGATGGCTGAAATCTAAGAAAGTCCAGCAAGGACTCTGCTGGCTCATTCCTTGCCAAGCAGAAAGGCACAGAGCTGAGTTCTGGCAGATGATTTGCTTTTCCCTTTGTCTCCTGCCCATCTTGCCATGATGAGGAACCAGAGTTCCCCAGATGGGTGACTGTCATGGGTTGCAGTGCAAAATGTAACCAAAAAGTGTGTGTGTATTCCACCACCATCTGTTGGAACTGGGGTGGGGGGTTATCTCTTCAACGACCCATCCTCCCTCCAGGGAGAGATCTTCTGCTCATGGGCCATTGAGTCTCACTGATAAAATTTCATCATCTCATTGGGAAATGCCCCATCCAGGGGGAGGAACCAAGCCTTTCTATCTGGATAAAAACCTGAGA
>VYXF01011623.1:779821-821416 GCA_013397295.1 Polioptila caerulea
ATCAAACCAAGACAGTGACCTACCTGAGCACTTGCCTACTGGGGCCTCCCTCATCACCATCTCTCTGCCAGCCTACATGGCAGAGCTATTGCCTTATTTTCCATCTTTATTTTTTTCTTTTTCACACAAAGCAGTTACATCAACAGTTTTCAAGTCCAAATCCAAGACAAAGCAAAAGCAAACCCCCACATTTTAGAACTCTAAAACTTTCCTTGAAAATATGTTTTCCCCAGCTTCAAATGTAGTAATGAGTTACTTTTTCATATGTGTGTATCCTAAGCCAACACTACTGAAACATTCATCAAAAGGACAGCACGGCAGGGCTTTTCAGCCCACCAGGATATTCCCCTTGGCTGTGTACTCAGATTACAGATGTCTACTACAGCACACAGAGGGTAAGTTCATTTGAGTATCATTCAGTTTAAAGAGAATGATGATGGGGGAGAATCCGACGAGAGGAAAAGAAGAGGGCAGTATATTAATGAACTCTCCTAATTCAGCGTGTGTAACCATCTAGCCTCTTCAAAAAGACAGCAATCAGTGCTCAGAAAATAACTCATTGCAAAAGAGATGTCTCGTTTTCAGCTGTGGTTATTGCTCTGCCTGCATGGGCATTGTGCGCAGTGCACTTGGAGATAACATCTGACACATTTTTCTTTTCTGTTAAAGAAAGTGTATTTTAGTCAATGGAATCGATTTATTCCTTTCCTTGCTTAAATAGGAAATTGTCTTTTAACCAAGATTTCTCTGTCAGCTCAGAAGTAAAGTAACAAACCATTTTTTGATGTGTTTTTCCTTGTAATAGTTGTCAGCAAGCCCTCAGTTTCACTATCTGGAATACATTTTCCTGCATTACTACCTTTTTAATTAATTGCATTTGTTCTATTTTGCGGCAGTGAGCTGATTTTAGTTTTAATTTTAAACAAAAAAACCCTAGCCCATTCCCAAATATGTATGAGTGTGGTAAATGTAGGAACTGTTTTCCATCCTTCCACGTAGAGCAGAAAAAAATGCTGCAACAAGAATTTCAGTAATTAAATGGTACAAGTGATTTTCACAAATATGCTCCTGCTGAGAGACCTTTTGCTGCAGATTAACTTTTACATCCACTTCAGAAAAAAAAAAAAAAACAACAACAACAAACCAAACTAACAAGCAGTTCAATAACCTCTCTCCCCATTCCTGCAATCAAACTAAGCTTTTCCTGCAATCAAACTTTATTTTTCTGCACCCAGTCATTGTGGGAAAAGGGACCAGTTGGAAAGAAGTAAGATAAAACATTGTAGAGCATTAGTTCTAATTTTCTGTTTTTCTGTTTGAGAAAGATTTTGGCACATCCCTGCAGTTTCTGATGTAGATTACTGATTTGCAATGGGACTTTGCAGTCAAATACTCATTTTCCATGTGGTTAAAATTGCTTCCTGATATTTCTCAAAGGAGCACAATGGGGATTACAAATTGCTGCAGCATCTCATTTGTGGAGATCTGCTGGTGAAGTGTAATTGTTCTGAAGTCATGCATGCCCTCTGCCCAAAAGCCAGATCCTGCATGTTGCATGAAAGAGACATCCATATGTCTGATCCCTGTGTGCATTGGAGCCTCCCCTTCCCTCTGCCTATGGCACAGTTCTGGCTGCAGGACACTGGGTTCAGTGAACCAGAGGACAACCAACATCCCTCATGGACCACATGCTCAAGGGAATGTATATCTGCTCCCACAGCACACACACAGCCCACAGCAGAGATAAAATTCAGCTTTATGTTGGACAGTCTAATAGTCTCTGCGTATCTTAAGGTCTTATCTGCCAGAAGGAGGAGGAGGCTCTTGGGTGCTGTTTTGGCAGGATGTGGTCTTCTAGGTTTTGGAACTGCAGATTAAAGCTCAAAAATGCAAAGCAAGCAACCCCCAAAGTCCAGAAAGCATTTGCTCATGAGAAAAAAACAGACCAAAAACAAATTTTAAAGCCTTATTGAGCCACTCCCATCATTTTGGAAGGGGCAGGTCATGATTTTGGAATGCCTCAAGAGAAAAACAGGGAACTCCTGTTCAGGGAAGAAATGGTCTCTTGACCTCCCCACCCTGCACTAGCACAGCCTGGATGATTCCCCATGCTTCCAGTGGAGCCAGATTTCACCCACCTCCCCCAGTGTTTCTCTGTGGCATCTTCTCTGTGCATTAACGAAGGGGCACAGGTTCACAATTAGGGAAAAGAAATCTTTGGTGTAGCTTTTAATGGCATAGGAACCGACTAGTGACATGCTTGAAAAAAAAAATAGAAAACCCACTGAAAGATTCAGATAACTCTTCAATGCTCTATGTATACTGTAAACAGGATATTTATGTAAAATGTTGTTTCATTACTTTTTATTTAGATTGCTGTAGGCTGTTTTTTTTCTCTTCCTTTCCCTTCTCTTGCCTTTCTCCCTTCCTTTATTTACTCTCCTTTTTAATTCCTTTTTTCTCTTTCACCTTAGTATGGTTTTACTCTTGTTGCTTGAACCATAAGTCTGTAAAAGCAGTAGAAACAATACATGTTCTGAATTTTCTTCAAGCAAGGGCTTGTAGATTGAAATGAAAGCACTCTTCCTGTTCAGAATCAAATAATAGATGTCCTGAACTATGCCAACAGGAGAAGACACATGCCTGACTCTGAGGTGGCCTAGGCAGCATTCATGTCAGAACCAAAAGATCTTCTCCTCTTCCATCAGCACAGCTGTTATTCCTGCATTTCTGGCAGTGTCAGGTTTAAGATGAGCAGAGGAAATTGTTGATAACACCAGCTACAGAAAGTCATGCCACACAGTGCCACAGATGCTAAATGCCTCAGGACAAATTCACTGAGGACTATTTGGAGCAAAATTGCCACTTGTGGCTCAAAGACTTCCTAATTCTTAGATCTTTGGAAACCAACAGAGTACTGAGGATACATTTGCCTTATTCTTATTTTCCTAGGCATCTGCTGTGGAACACAAGAAAAGGCACAATATTGAGCTAGATGGGATAATCTTGTGGGGGGTTTTTTTAATGTGCAAGTAGTAAGGCAAAAAGAAAGTTGACTGTCCTCAGAACATGAAGTCTTGAAGCTCCTGGCAGCAGGATCATCAGGGTTGGTGTTTCCCAAACAGCTTGCCATGCAATCCACAAGAACCTTGTGACACTGTATGGAGAATTGCAGGATGTTTAGTTTTGATTACAAATGGGAAAGAAAGCAAATATCGAACTCCTCCATGAATCAGAAATGCCACTGCCATCCATCTTCATTAACTATTCATGACTTTGGTGTGCAGGGAACTTTGTTTGACATTCCTTTGGTGCTCTGCTTTTCAAATTGTGCTAAATGTACCATAAATGCAACAGAAACAGCCTCAGAGCAGCATGCCCAGACTGCCCAAATATTTTCCTGTTTCTTCCTCTTCTTGACAACAACAGCATTGCCAGAACAAACGCAGTCTGGTATACCTGCCCTAGGATCTGTCATTCCACAGAATTCCTCATTAAGAAACAGAGCTAACCATGAAAGACTCTGTATCAAATAAATTGACTTCATCTGATGAGGCAAATAAGACTGATCTGGGCTTCAAACAACATCTCCAGAATACCTGATATCTTGGAGGATTTAAGAGTTGTCTCCTGGATCACAGCACAGGACAGGAAATGTCCCACACTGAGTGGGTAGGAGTTTCTTTTCCAGACCATCCGTGAGCAGCAGGCGCAGCAATGCAGGAAGAACCCCCTGAGAAATTAAGGGGAGATGGAGATCTAGCTGGGACTTACTTTAATCTGATTTGAATTATTATCATTCAGCTCTTTGTGAGATATTTTGCAGCCTCTTTTGAGTAAGGCAGACGTCTACACCTTAAAAAAATGTCGGTAGAAACGAAAATTTTGTTTGAGAAATGCAGATTTGCAGAAAATTTTCTGAAAACAAAATTTTCCAAGAGACTGAGCCCTCCTGTCAAAGGTCCATGCTGCAGAAGTCCATGCTCTTAAGATAAACTTATCACTGTGCCAGAGGCCTGACCAGGGAGTGTCTTAACCTTGGCAGGAAACGTGCATCCACAGCTCTCAAGTCCCTGAATTCTTTGCTGTGAACACGGAGCAAGTAAACCAATTAAATTGTGTTATAAGACATTTATAGGAATGATTTCTAAATTACACTTACTAGGTGAAAAAACTTTTTATCAGTACCAACCTGAGAAACATCAGAACCATCGGCTGGACCTAAAAGGCTTGGTTCTATGAAGTAATCTGCTTATCAGACTCTGCATCCCCTTGAGCATCTCTGGAAGGAGGACAGCTGAGACCCTAAACAGATTTTTTACAAAAACAACATTCCTCTACTTCTGCATGTAACACTAGCTCTAGTGTTCTATTATCCCCTTCTCCTTTGTCTTTCGAGGATTTATATTCCTCCTCTTTAAAGCCCTTCCCTCTAACCCTGCTAGCAGAAGGTTATTTCCCCTCTGGATGGAGTGTCCCCAGTCCACACCAGCTCCTCTTCCAGAGAAGTCTCACATCTCCCGAATCTAACATTTCTTCTGCCAAAAATTTGTTCTCAAAATCCTGTTTGGTCCCTCTCTGCTTTTAGTATTTACAGGACTTGTAAGAAAGTCAGCCGCAGCCCTCTCATCCAGTCTTAGTCTTCCTGTGAGGCTGCTAATTGTGTCACCAGGGGCAGCTAAAGAAAAGCAACCTTCCCTAGCTGGGAAACTGCCCATCCTGAATTCAAACTGTCCATCTTGATAGCCATGTCATTTTTTTTTTTTAATACAGTCAGTCGTGCCTAATTTGGGATCTCCTTTCAGAAGTTGCTATTTTGCCAGCTTCCAGATGGGGTTTCCCAGATTTTGGTATCTTTACCTGCTGCTGCCCTTCATCCTCATCTCCAATGTTTCTTCAGGGAGTAGCTAGAAGCACCCAGCAGCCACTGGCCATTAGTTCTAGCTTTCTTCCCCAAAATGGTGTATTCCTCTGTGTCATGTTCATACCTAAAGCCTTCTCATATAGAAATCTTTTAAGTCCAATACTTCCACTTTGCTCTTTGAATGAAAGCATAAAAATTTGCACCTGAGTCCTTGCAGGCAAGGAAAAGCTGTCCTTCATCACATTAGAGACATCATAGTGTTCAAAATGACAGCCAGAATGCACCTCCCCTTCTGGTCCATCAGTCTTGGCCCTGAAGGCTGAGAGGACAGTGTACAGCACCATGGGCACCAGTGCAAGCAAAGCTGTCAGAAGGGGACTGATGGCTCTGTGACTTCTTTGCAAACTGCACCTCAGACAGTGACACCTGAATTTTCTCTCATAGACTGCTTGAAACTGCATGTTTTCAGTGGGGTTTCAGACTCATAGATACAAAAAAGTGTAACTTCTTTCTTCTCACTTATACACGGTGTCCAGCTTTCATGCTTGCTCGCTGGATGTGGATTACATAGGCTGGCTTGTGGCTGTGTCCTCAGAAGTAGATGGGTTTCAGCCATCTTCAAAAAGCCTTAAACCCATTAAAATCACCATTGACCAAATAGCAGCTACAAATTTAAATACCACTGTGAATCTAGACTTTAATTACTCCACTCCTTTCATGACTCACAAGGAAACAGGTGGCAGGAATCCAATTTATATGCTCCCTTCTCCAATACATAGATGCCTTACAACAATGCATTTATCACTATGGACCTTCATAACTTTGACACCTTACACCTTTCTTTGATGCCTTGATATCTGCCACTTTAGTTTCCCAAGGTATCCTGCCTTCGGCTGCTGCTGTCTGCATGCTTTGGATTTTGGCTGTAACTGAGCCCTTTTCTTTTTCCATATGGTTTTTCTATTACCTTGTCATTAATATCCAACTGAACTTTCCTGTTGTGCATTTAGCAACATGATGAACTTTAGCTAATCCCCAGTAGATATTCAGGTCTATTTGTCCTAATTCTGTTAAAAAAAACAAAACAAAACAAAACAAAAAACTACCTGATATTCTGGCACCATCTAAATATGCCAAACAGTGAAGGATGTGGACAACATTTATTCACAGACTATTCAGCTCACATGCTAAATTGTCTAGTACCTGCCTGCACATCTGCTAAGTTCCTCTGTATGTATAATTTGGTTTATTACCATTATATTTGTTCTAATTTTCACAGCCCAGACCAAGATGTGAAGGCCAGACCCAGAAAAGACTCCTGCATCCACTCTGCAAGAGCTGTTATTTCTAACTTCTTGGTGCCTCACTCCCAGGGAGTGACATCCAAAAGAAGTTGTTCACTGGGGTTAGTGGGAATGCTGAGCCAGGAACACAAAAAAGTCCATTGAGTGCGCAGACCTAAAGCCAAAATCAGCTTTAGACCTTTCCACAGCTGGGCATCAGCTAAGGGAGGGGAGATTGACATAAAGCAAATTGACCCTGTTTCAGGTATCCTAATCCTCTTTCTTTCTGTCATAGTTAATAAGAAATAGCAATTTATGGTTAATATGAAATTCTGAAGAGCAGCAAAAACAAGCATGGCACTGAAATGGTGCCTCCTCTTAATTTTTTTTTTCTTCCCAAAACTTCTCTTTGATTTAGGGGTTTGAGTTGTTTCTTGTTCCTTTTCCAGGCTCATGAATGCAGAGGCTTGTATTCCTTCAGGTGCAACAGGAAATAAATGCCATATTTTCAGCCTTCTTGGTCTTTCAAGGCATAGAACATGTAATTCTACACTCCTGCAATATTATATTTGGCAAGGTCCAGAGCACCATCACAACCCATAAACTAGAAAAGAAGAAAGAATTTGCAATTAGGCATTTCTGAAAGCAGAAGCCAACACATTTTGGAGGTGCTTAAATTTCACAGCTCTGCCTTTTGAATATTCAGCATAAATTAAGGTCCATTTTACAAAAATCTCTGCTCCATTGCACTTCTGATCATTTGGCAAATTAGAATTAAAAGTAAAGTTTGCTGGCTTTCAACAACAGTATATTGCACTATTATCATCTTGGTTTAACACTCCTGCAACCCAGAACTGTTTTCATTTCTACCACATACTGTTTGTGATTTTTTTTTTTGCTACAAAACAGGCAACAATCTTTTCCAACTGCATTTAATGAAGTCTCAAGCAACAAAACATTCCTTTTTGATGAGTAAGCCTTTTCAGTTATTTAGGACATGCCATGCAGGATCATAACTGATAAACAGTGAGTCCTATGCAAATTTTTGATAACCAAAGCATACTTTGTTGACTTGGATTAGAAGAGTTGAGTAGGTTCACTAGTGAGGTTTCTTTCCAGTGTGAGACCTTTTCATAAAAAACGTTCATTACAGAGAGGGTGGTGACTCCCCATTGACAAAGGTTTCTGTTCTGTGGCTATACATAGACACAGACCGCGCAGACAGACTGAGACTGTTTGTGTGGTCTGCAAACTGTTTGGGCCTGAGCCAGCTCTGCTCCAGAACATGGAAAGCCAGGTTAAAGTAAAACTACATCCAAGCCAATAAAACCTCCTGGGAGCTTTACCATTTCTGTCACATTCAGTATCTGAGTCTTGCTTGTGTCTGCCTACTCTGGTGCATGAGCAGAAGTGTCCAAGTCTTGGATGTCTCACTTCTTCTAGGAATAAAACATAATTCATTATGGGCTGAAAGAATCTGCTGTAGAGTTCATCCAATGCTGTGAGCAGAAGGCAAATCTTCATTTCTGACAAACGAATAAGGAAACAGAAATGTCTTCTTTGTGTACTGTGCAGCGAGAACACATCTCGTAATTCCCAGTGCAGATCTTGCAGGCTTGCACTGCCCTGGGAAATGAGTTGGAAGTTTCTACCCAGCATGGTGAATCCAGGAGTCCAAGGCAGGAGAAAGAGGAAACAGGTCACCGTGCTCCCCCTATATCTCCCTATTAGCAGAACAAATGCAAGGCACAGGGTAGCAGCAGGTTATGTCACACTTGGCCTAAGATGCAGCATCCAGCAGTAGCTGCAGCTGTTTTCCCAGGGAAACAGCCTTGCTGGCTCAGAGACTGTTGCAGTGACCCCCTCTAGCCCTGCCAGGCTGGACATGGTCTCCAGAAGGATAGTTTCCAATGAATTCATCCAGGTTTCAAACCACAAATGCTGGTGAGCTTGATATGGTGGGGGATACGAGGCTGGAGGAATGCCTGCCTGCTAGTAGGAGTCAGCAGCTGCCCAGGGGAGAACTGCAATTTCTGCAGGAGCTGCTGGGTAGTAACTAAACATTTGAATCCCAGGTGTAATTGCACCACATCCAGCAGAGTAAAATCCAGGTCATTCCCTCTTGTCTAGTACATTTAAGCTGTAAAAACCTGTGGAGGAGACTGCTACCAGGTGACTGTACACAGCATGCTGATCTACACCTGCCATCACACTCACGATCACAAATCACAGGCAGCTGAGGGTGAGGGCTGCATGCAGCCCCACAGGGCTCTCAGAAACAGCGCTGTGCTTCCACCAGGCTCTCAAGCAAACAGCCATCCCTAGAGGAGGACATGGCCACTGTGTTGTGGGCAAACTCTGCCACTTTTTGGCATTCATACACTTGTGGCAAACTTCCCATAGCAAGCAGGATGAGAGCATTTATGCCTGGACACCAGCAATTTAGTAATGTAGCATTTAGTCCAACCCTTTCTGAAAAGCCATGGCTTCATTACACATTGGCCAGTGCAATGAGTGGACACAAAGAGAAAAGACAAGGTATCAAGTCTAACTCCTGCTGTCTCAGATTCCTCTCATGCAACTCGTGCCAGAAGTCATTGTAGGAGTGATTAGGGGGTTTGGTCCTCTCTCCTCGTTTTTCTATGGTGAAGGCACATCATGAGACCAGAAGAATTTACTCTGTCCTTTTAATATCCCACTTACCAGCATGACAGCTTTTCCAACACCAGCATGGTATCCCTGTTTCTCATGCAGTTCCTTTTTCTTGATCCTTGGTGTCTGTAGCTGCAAACTCTGTCCCACATTAGGTTACACCAGAGTCCTGTGCAGTGCTTTAATACTTCCTTTGCTCTTCAGCCAAACTGGGATGCCAGATTATTTTTCTGGTTTGGCTACAAATCCTTCATTTAGTTTTCATGAAAGAAGGTCATCAGAGACAGAGCTTGCTCTCGGATATTTTCATTACATACAAAATACTTCTGCCTTCCCTGACTGCACAAAACCACGGCTTGGATGGTAATGCATCCTCAGAGCATACAGCTCCCAGCATACTAGAGAAGGATGATTTTGTGGCTTAGATATGGATCTGAACAAAAGGGTTGCAGTCACACATAGCTGGGCTGGGATATCCTGGGAGTGCCTGAAGCCACAGGGCACTCCCAAGGCAGCAGCTAATGTTCAGTTGTCTCTCCTGGCAACAAAACAGCCACTATACATCACACTACTTATACATGCCTCGAAGGAGGCATTGTTACAGTCCTTGTAGCTGAGATCCAGACTATTGTGATCATGATCACAGGGTGGTATCACAGGGATAATGAGAGTGCAGAGATGGGCACAGAACATCACTGCAGGCAGCAGCAATGTTGTAATTCTGGGTTTCCTGTGGGAGTCCTGGGTGCCTGGAGCTGGTAGGAGGGCAGGCTGAAGGACAGTGGCCCCTGGGCCAGCTTATAAGAGACAAAGATCCCATTGCCACCTCCACTGCCAGCATGCCATGAAAATCTGGATAAGGCTCACAGTGAACTCCAGCTGTGGTTGGGACAAAACACCCCCAAAGATGGGAGAAGTTGGTCACTGCTCTGGGTACAAGCCAAGGCACAATAGCTTGTATCAGTGGCCAAGTGCACACCATCTTCCACCTTGAGTAACAGGTGATTGTCTTCTTCCACAGAGGCTCATTTCATCCATTCTAAAGTATTCAATTTCTCTAAAATGTTTGGATTTATTGGGTTTGAGGGGCTTATTTTTTAAAGAACTATTATACCTAGAGGATGTAGTAAACTTGTCTTCATTCTGCAAGTTTGTAGGAAAGGTGTAGCTGGGCAGCAGAAAAAAATTCCCTGGGTGGACTTCAATGCATTCTTGAAAATAAAGTCAAAGACCCTCAGCATTAAAAAAGAAGGAAAGAAATAAAATCAGTCATGATTCTTTTAGCATAATTCATATCACAGCAGAAATATTAGTAAAAAAAATAAGTATCAGCAGAAAAGTGTTCACAACCTAGTACTGATGATTTAAGAGTAGTCAGGGATTCAGAAGACATTTTAATGTGCCAGCAGCAGGGGGCTTAAAACTACAAACAAAAAAAAAAGTGTTTGTGATTTAAAGGGGAAGTTATCAGTTAAAACATCAGTTTGTGTCTCACTCACCTTCTCTCTATTTTGCTGGCTCTGTCTCTTACCTGGGAAGTCCAAGAGCAGGAGTAAGGGTGGGAGTTTTTGTCTTTTTTCCCCTCTTTTAACAGAAAAGTGCATCTAAGAGCAAGCACATTCACAATCAGGGTGAATTCTGTTTCCCCCTAGACAATAGAATGGTTTGGGCTGGAAAGAACCTTAAAAATCGTCTAGTTCCACCTCCCCTGCCACGGGCAGGGATACCTTCCACTAGATAAGGTCGGTCAAAGCCTCATCCAATCTATCCTAGAACACTTCCAGGGATGGGCCATCCACAACTTCTCTGGGCAACCTTGCTAGTGCCTCAACACCCTCAGAGTAAGGAATTTCTTCCTAACATCTGATTTACATGTCTCCTCTTTTAGTTTGAAATTCTTCCCTCTTGTCCTGTCACTCTCTGTCCACATAAAACATCCCTCCCTTTTCAGCCTTCTTTACACACTGCAAGGCTGCAATAAGGTCTCCCCCAAGACTTCTTTTCTCCAGGGTGAACAACCCCTGCTCACACACCTTTCCTGACGGTAGTTACCCTGGAAAGGGCAGGTCGGATGTCCTTCACTCTGTGACAGCACAGCCGGGCGCTGCTGCTCTCCCTGCGCTAGCGGGCACACCGNCGGGCGGGAGCGGCGCCGGCCCCGCGGGCGATCCGAGCCACCCGGCGGGGCCCCGGGTCGCTGCTGGAGCCGTGAAACACCCTGCGCTCCGACAGTCCAGTTTCCTCCGCATGGAAACAAAACCCTCCAGTAACAGCAGGGAAAAGCCGCCAGCTGCCGACGTGGTGGGAGCGCAGCTCCTTCTGATTCAGCGGGAGAGGGCTGCCCCTTTGCAGGCCGTATCTTGCCCCAGCGAAGATACGGCCGTGTTTAAGAAGACAGCGTTTTGGGTGTCCCCCTGGATGTTGGAAGACACCCACATCAGTAACAGTAAATCCTGAGTTACCCCCTCTTGATCGGCAGTACCAGGGGACCACGCACACATACGGCTGCAGCAGCAGAAGAGCAGCGTGGTCTAGTGGAAGTTTCCCTGCCCATGGCAGGGGGCTGGAACTAGGTGAACTTTACCCAACTATCCTATGATCCTGTGATCATTTAGTTTAGATAAAACTTCCAAATTTGTAAAAGCTCAGCCCACCTACATTTGCCAATTCCTTCTGCAAATTTTCCAGTCTGCCTGATTCCCAAAAGTAACTTTAACATCTGACCTTCGATTCCTTCTGCAGGACCCCTCCAGCAGCCAAGAATTATCTCTTGAAGGTAAATTGGTTCCTTTTTCTGTCCTTGGGACACAACCAATGGTCATGCAGCCATACAAAACACTTGTCATTTACCAGAGGTGCAAAGGGCATGATGTGCAAAGATTCTCACAAATTTCAGAGCATAAATTTCCAGCCTCTTTCACTTGGGCTCTGCATCTTTGAACCACACTACCTCTTCTGCAGTGCTTTTCTACAGCCTTTTAGGGAGAAGGGAAGAGGAGAGCAGAGGCAGAATAGCCAGGGAAGGGAGAAGAAAACAAAAGAGAACAATCCCAGGAACCTTTTGTATCAAAACCTGCCTAGCTGTGGAGGCAGAGGAGGCAGTGCGGGGAAGAAGTGAAAAGAGGCAAAGGACAGAAAAGTCCAAAAGTTCTGTGTGGTGAGATAAGGAAACTTGGAGATAAGTTTGGATGAAGTGTCAAATTTTTAAGTGCTTTCTGACCTTTCTAATATTATTTGCAGACATGGTTTCATTCTTTCTTTTTGGGGCCTCTGGAAGAAATATTTTTTTAAGTAGAAAGACATATTTGGTGTCTCTGACAAGACTTCTCAAACTCATCTAAGCTCATGACCTCTCAGTCCAGCATCACGGTCTCTCCACTTTGGAGGTCTCCTTGATATTTCCTACAACATCCCTGTACATACTGCAGCTCAACAGAACATCCCTTCTCACTGAACAGGTGTAATGTCTTTCCATCCTGGAGGAATGGGGCTTTTTACAGCAAATCAGCAAAATGAATGTAAGTTTCCATGAACTCCTACACTGGAGCTGCTGCATGACTGTCACTTAACCATCCTCTTTTCAACTCTTTGCTGCCTTGTCCTTCTCCCCTATATGTACCCCAAGTGGTAATGATTCAATATCCAAGAAACAACTGAGTAGTACAACAATAACATTAATGCTATAGCAAAAATGTATTTATTTTAAACCTCACCAAAATCTTGATTAAGACATGACTATCCTCTGAAGTAGGCAACAATCCAGATTAGACATGGGCTGAGACATTGCACTGGAATGTTATAGTATGGTAATATGTTTGTGATCAATCAAATTAGAGCATCTTTAAAAATTGCCACCTGTAAGGTGATCAAAGCTTAAAGTGATCCAAATGTGAAGTAAAAGGAGTTGAATTTAAGCTGCCAGTGTTGCCCACAAACATATCCCTTTAGATCTTGATGCCACAGATCATTCTGTGGTCTGCCATTAGCAGAGATGCAGAAACCCAGTGCTGAGTTAATTCGTCATTAAGGTGGCTTTTAGGAACCTCAGAATATTCTAACTCCTTGTTTGAAAATTATCAGGAGATGATTTAAAATATGCATTGACTAACCAGTTATATGACAGTGTGAAGCTGACACACAAGCACCTTCCATGTGATGATGAATGATGAAAATGTAGCTTAGATCTTGAAATTACCAGAGAAAAGAGTGGTTCTACTTCAGTTTAGGAATTCAATCTTTCTGCAACTCAGAGGGAGCCAAATATGTTTGCATTATCACTAAAAATGCCTTTTTACAAATGTAGGAGGACTTTCAGTTCACATACTTTTCTCCCAGAGATGGAATAAGTCTCCAGAGGGCTGAAAGCCAGAGCTGACTGGATTTTACCTACCACCCTTACTTACTGCCCTCTGGGAAAGGTTTTATTTTTTTTCCTTCCCACTCTTACATTGACCAAAATTGCTTTTTGAGGCCTTTGGGGAGGAAGTATACAGCATCCCAGTTTAAAACAATGAGGCTATGTGAAATCAGTGTAGACAAACAAATGGGTTACCAGTAAGGTATCTGATACATCCCAGACATTAATGGCAAAGGGCGGAACATTCCCCTACTGAACCTTTAGAATTCCTAGCTCCCAGACATTCTTAGCACAACACCGTTCATTATCTTTTCATTAGTACTACTTTCTGGAAGGAATTGTCAAATAATTTACAGTAAAAATGATGAAGTGATATATCATGATGAGAGCAGAAGGTTTATGTGTGAAAGCTCACCCACACTTATAAAGGGTGCTTAGATAAATAACAAACACAGTCAAATTTCAAAATATGCTTTAAGTAATAAGAGTTTTATCCCTGCTGTATTTCCTATTGTGAAAAAGAAAATTAAAAGAGAAAAGGAAAAAAAAATCCAGGGATCCTTGGACAATGGCAATGTTTGGGAATGCAGTAGATAATATCACTACAAGCTCCAAGGGCAATCAAGTGAGATTGTAGCGAGAGTGTAGATCTGAAGGCATGAACAGTAGATAAGAATAAGGAACTAGGAGGTAGTGTTCCTCTCTCCAAATGCAGCATTGTAAGGCCACCCCAGACTCCTGCCTGCTCCTCTGCACTAAGTCACAGGCACCCTGTGCTACCTGCTAGCACTGAGGAAGGCTGGCATGAAATGGTCCATATCTGTGCCTGTAAACTGTCCTAATTTCTAAATCATTGTGACTGCAGGTGAGCTGCTGGCTAGGAATGACTTCTGGCTTGTGCTAAGCCCAAACTGTGCTCAGACATTCTCAGGGATGAGTGGATCTGTCCCATTGATCCAGGGAAAAACCACACAAGGGCCTGTGCCAACGATTTAACACCAGGGACAGTCAAGTTCAAGCATTCAAATGGTTCTCTGTTTAATTTATTATTCTAGATGTAGCCAGTGTGTCTAGGCTTGATAGATGCATTGAGGGGACGATGGTGAAAAACGGGAAAAGGTTCAGATGAGGGCCACAAAAGCGATTTGTTGCCTATAAAACTTAGTGAGATGCTCAAAGAGCTGTATTTATTAATGTTATTTAAGGGATCAAAAGGTGTGAAAGTGATCTACAAGAACCCATATACAAAAAAGATTTCCTGCAGCTTACTACCCCATAATCCAGGAGTTAAAAACATGCTGATATCCAGGATCTAGATAAATTCAAGCAGTAAATAAGGTCTTTTTTAAGTATTAGGAGAATTAACTATGGAGCAAATTAACAAGTGCTCTGGTGGATTCTTCATCATGTGTGATCTTTAATTTTTTTTTCAATATCTTGCGAATACAACAGATGCTTTGGGGCTCATAAGAAAAGAGTATCTGGGTTTCTTCAACTTTCTTACACAAAAAGCCAGTCCATTTTACTGGTGCCTTCTGATCTTGAATCCATGATTTGATGAAAAAGACACTGTCAGTGTCTCTAAAGTGTAAGTGAGTAAAATTCCTGCTAGATCTATGAAAACAAAAAAAAAAAAAAAAAGAAAAATTCTTACATATGCAGTTGTAATTAAAGCTATGCAACCATTTTAGCAATTAGCAATGCAGCAACGAAGGCAAAAATTGCTGTCCCTTATTGGAGCCAGATATCAGCTAGAGTAAAGCTGCTGCAAAATAAAACTGCTGTGAAAAACAGAAGTCATTCTTGACATAGCTGAAACTAAATGGTCTTAGAGATCTGAATGTTTGTGTCTCCCCTTTCTAGCTGTCTGAAGAGAGCAAGACCCACTCTAATTGGCACCTCTGTTTCATGGAGAGCACTGGAATTTCCATGCAAAGGAACTTAGCAGAATTTTTGCCAAAGAGATATTTGCGTATTCCAAACAAACCCAAACATAGCATGAGCTAATTGGCATGCTCTACCTTACCCTCAGTTATAAAAATACAAATATGATCCATGTTATTGCTATGTAAACACAACAGTAGCAGAATGTAAAATAAGATTCCTGTGTGGATAAGGAATGGATGACACAGACATATGGGTTTCCTTAAGACATCAACTTATTCATGAGACAAAGGTATGGAAGAGAATTCGCTGCAGGGAGTTGGTGGAGCACAGCTCCTTCCCCAGCCCTTGGGGCTGAGTTCCATTACACATCAAATAGAACTACAGTGCCTTGTCTCCCTCAGAGATATGCAGTAACAAATCTATCTATTCAAAATCTATTTTCCTTTACAGTAAAGAAGTTACCTCTAGGTGCTGGGAAGATACTTAGGTCATTTTAAGACACACGTCTTTTTGCACTGACAAATCATTTATCCCACTGTCCAAAATACAATGTTCAAGCCACAAATTAGCTGGATGTGTAATGATCCTGCCTGCAAAACCTGAAACATAAAAATGGGGCGGGGAAGGTGAAATCTCTGCAAATTTTGTGGGTTTGGAATGGTTGGATTATTTTAATTTGGTTATTGGGATTCCTCAGCTTGAAGTAACATCCTTCTGGGAGGAAAGGTATCTGTGATGCTGTTCCTGGTTCTGCACACTTCTTCAGACACCCTCTGTCCAGCACTCCACAATGATGAAAATCCCCCCACACCCTGCCCTGAGATCAAAAATATTTTAATGCTGTAAACAGCTTTTCAAAAACAAGATTCCTCTGAAAGTTTACATTTTCTGTTGGTGGAAAGTGTCAGGTTAATGATTAATTTAGAATAACTAAAAGTCACCTCAGATGACAAATTTTCATCCCATTATTTTTGTAGCTGTTATTGCACAGAACTAATCCAGGATTTATTTCCACAAGTATTCATCATTTTTGTAGTTGAGTGTAATCCACTCAGTCAGTAATTAAATATCTTAATTTATACACAAAGATGTTGTACTCTTGGTATTGTGTGACTTACACTGTATAGATTGTCTTAATTTTGTTTCTTATTCCTTTTACTGGTTGCAGTAGGTGTTTCAGGATTACCCATCCTCTTCTAATGTGGTATTATGGGGAAAATTATTTCTGATATTTCCTAGATAGTTATTTCAGTAACATAAAACGTATACTGAACAGTAAGGAATTAATCTCTCAGGATTAATTTAGCATGAAATGATTAATGTTAACTAAACTCACAACCTTCTTCCCAGGGACTTCATGCACCCAGATGAGGTTTCCTAATCTGCTCTTCTCAGTAAGCAGCCATTAGAGGAATCTAATCCCAAGTGGCACAGTAGAAACAGCTTTGCAGCGTGTTCTTAAAGACATTTTTTGTGCAAGTTTCTAAAAACTAACAAATCCAACAGGAAAACAATATTAAATTACTATCATGTCAGTCGAGGAACAAGCTCCATCAGCCAGGGCAATGTGAGTCAGCACCAGAGGAACTTCAGCTCTTCTCTGGGGAGCTCCACATCATGCAGAGCACCAAATTTTGCAGTTCCTTACTAAAGTACTTTATTTGCATTCAGCAGGACAAATTGGTGACCAAACACCTGTATTCCTCCAAAACCTCTCCCTTTTCCAGGATCCATTGTATGCATTTTGTAATGTCAGCCAGTTGACCTTTCAGTCTTTCACGTGGCTACAGTACTTCAGGATTTGGGTGTTTTGCTGTAGGCATGACAACAACCTCCAGGTTGACTGAGAGCACCCTCCCACTGCCACTCTCAGCCAGGCACTGCTGCTGCCCTCCTGTCCCCAGCAGCCTGTGTGCCCCTGCAGGCTGTGTGCCAGTGCTGGGAGAGCCACCAGCTCTCTGCAGGGCCTGAAACCCAGCCTGAAAAATAGGGTTTGCATGTTTGTGGCACCTCAGGGAATTCTAAGTCAGGTTCAGCTCTATTTGCTTAAACATCTTCCCCAAGAGAACTTGGATAGAGAGAGTTTGATGGGGCCATACATTCTTGGACTATGCAACATTTTATTCTATTTGTTTATTGTATTCATAAATAAAAATGCCTCATTAACTGCACAAATGAATTTCCTCTCCAATTATAGTCACCCTTTATTATATATTTCAATATAGAAAAACAAGTAAGAACTGATATAAAACACTGCACTCTGTTGAACTCTATATTTATCTAAAGTATTTTTTAGAGTCCTTCTTTGTGAAGCCTTAACACACTCAAGTTATAAACACTCAAGTTTATTCTTCTCCAGAAGAAAATAAGTTTTTAAAATCTTCAGCAGACTGGAGCATCCATCCTTCTAACTACTGGTAATATAAATTCTGCAAATACAGGACTATTACTCATCACAAAACTCTCTTAGCTCTGCAGAAATGAAAGAAATAATTTATAAAACCACACACATAACCCACACAAACCCATAACTTAAGAAGATGAGAACCTATGATAATATAATAGACTTAAATCTGTTTAGAGGGAAGATGCTATTGACACATACTGATTTTTGGTATGTTGAGACAACAGAGCAAGAGGATGGGATGGGGGCTAAATTTTCCCAGATCTCAGCATAGTTTTCTTTCAGTATTTCTAGTACTGTCGTACTAGACAGTGATCAGTTGAAGATATGAGAGAGGCAGAACTGACAGGGAGAGATAATATAATTATTTGAAAATCTTGCTATTATATCACTGTATTCCCTGTGGCAGTGTCCTCAGGAAAACAAGTTGGTAACTCTTTCTAAGAATTGCTTCCAAGTGTGAGAATGTGAACCTCTGTTACACTTCCATGGACAGGGCTGTGTGGAAAACAACTTGGTAAAGATGCTGCAGTGAGGTGCTAGAAGGGCTGTCTGCACCCAGACCTCCCTCCTGCCTGCTGGTTTAGCACAAGCCTTTACTGAGATCCTTTACAGCTTCATTCTTACAAGTAGTTCCAGTCACTAAACAGCAGCCATGGGAGTGGTCGCACTACAGCCAATATGCATAGGTGCATGCTTCACCTTCAACATCTTTTTCAAAGAAGCCCCAAACCAGCCTAGACATCGAGTCCAAGTTAAGAAGATCATACTCAGAGTAGTGTCCCTAATATGGACATCTGTTGTTGTCCCTCTGCTCTGTGCCAATGGCCATGAGAGCCACTGGCAGGCTCTGAAGCACTGCCCCTGCCAGGATGGTGTCACTTGGGGGTGCTCCCTTGCCAGATGTTGGGAAAACTTTAAAAGCCAGAATTACATCATGCAAGGGACAGTGAAGGCTCTGTAACACAACAAGATGGTGGGATTTGTCCTTCCATCCCTGAGTCTGACAGAGGCCCAACCTCAACAGCTCTGGAGCCCACTACCATCAGCCAGTGAACCATTGGGTGAAAGTTGTGGGAACTGTGGATTTTAATATAGTGATGGTACAGGCTTGGACACTTATCTCTGCTTTTCTCATGCTTCTGGCCAGCTATCTCCTGCACACGCTGTTATTTAAAATAACTGATAGAGATTTTAGACCTAAAAAGCTGTATTTTTTTACTTAAATGTAAAGATCTTCAATACATCATTAAATGATAGATAATGGAGAAGTAGAGAAAGAAAACACATTCAAAGGCATCTGCGGAGTGCCATTAGTGATTATCATTCAAGCCTAGACATGATGAGCCAAATTTTCCTCAGTTGAACCCAACTAGTAGTTAATGGAACTGCAACCATTTTGGTTATGTAATTTTAAATGCATTTGTGAAGCTCAAGTGTTAAACGGCAAAGTTTTCTTTGTGAGTACCCCTGACACAAACACAGTTATATTTCTTCAAATGTCAGTAGGATGAAATTGATGGACAAAAGTGAGATGGACACAAGTTAGGCTACTTTATCCCCCAAACGTTATAGGAATCTGTTGTACAGCCACTGTACAACACAGTAGTGGAGAAATTTCAATCTGTTTTCTTTCTTTACAGACTCAGGACAGTAGAGGTAAATTGAATTCATCAGCCAAATCCACCTACCCATTTGCATTATTTTTCTACTCAAGTTATATTTTCTGACATTTTTAGATTTTGCTACAAATAAAACTCATCTGAATGTAGGAGTTATATTTATTTTGAACTTTTTTTTTATTCTCAATCCACTGATTTGAAGCAGTTTGGGTGCAGGTTTATTAGCATTCTGTGAATTACTTTGTTGTGTGGCAGACTGCAAAAAGACCATTCTGAAGGATGTATTAATAATAATAAAGTTGATACTGAGATGTGATGTGGTAGTAAAAGGAGGTTTAGACAGTGTTATTTGGGGTAATTAGAATTAGCAATAGCCATTTAAAGGTCCCAGCACATGTTTTGTTAGAGAAGAAATGTTAACCCTAGTGCCTTGGCCAGTCTCCAGCATAAGCAATTACATTCTTGCTGCAGTAGTTAACTATCCCTTGTTGCTTCAATTAGATATGGTATTCTTCAGTTTCTCTCAGAGAGCTGCTGAGTTGTGTTACTGGCGCTGTTATCCGGCTGTCTCGTTCCAGCCGAGAGGTCCCAGTATTTCAGTTATAAATGAAGTCTTCTCTGCTTGTAAAAGGCTTCTTGAGTGCAGTCTCAGAGCACTGCATAAATCAATAAACAACAGATGCACTTGATATTGTACACTGACTTGAGGGCAGGAGGAAAAAAAAACCAAAAGCAAGGAATGGTGCTGGCAGAAAGCTACCCCCAGGCTATGAATAAAACATGCACACCTATAACCATGAATGGTGCACAGAGCAGTGAAAGGGCAAAGGCAGTAACAAAGGGCTTGGCCCTGGAGGAGGAAAACAAATAAAACCCAGAAAAACTGATTTACCATTTAATCAACCACAGATCCAAAGACACTTTACTCCAGATAATTTTAGTATTGGAAATAAGGATAGGTAGTACCCAGGCTTCCCTCTCTAAAGGGTGAAAGCAAGAAAAGGGATTTAAAAAACAACATGACCAATACCAATGCAACCTTGCATGGTTAAAAGTACTTTATAGCTGCAGTTAGATGGGATATACCTCAATTTCCAAAAGACTGCTTAAAGAAACCTTCCCACAAACTAAGAAATTATTGCATATCCATTCCATATCCCAGGAGTGTATTACAGCAAAATAACAAAGTGACTACATCCCAAGAGATCTCTAGACAACTACAAGTTATAGCCAGGATAAGAATGTATAGAAAGAACCTGACTCTAGAGGGCCAGGCAGACTTTCCCAGGAGATGCTGTGGATGGACCTGGGAGAACCCTTTAAAGAGGTAAAGAGGTACAGGTGTATGTGTTTGGGATCAGAAGAGCATTGTTGTGAATTCCTGGCTCTGGTCAGAGATCAGAAGCTGTATAGGCATGAGAAGATGAAGAGGTATCAGTGCTATGCTGTTCCTGATAAAAAATTTTCAAAAGATAGAGGAGAGAATATGGGAAATAAGCCTCTTACCTTGGCTGGTAGCTCTGTCACTTTTCTGTGGACACCTGAGAACTAAGGGGATTCCCAGCCATTTCCTTCTCTCCCTCTGGACTCTGTTCCTTGTCTTTGGATTTCCCCTGTGGTGATCAGGAGAACTGGTTCTGTTCCTGACCTCAGGAAACAGCTGCTCCTCACTTTCCAGGCTGCAGTCAGACATGCTGTAGTGCAGGCGAGCTTTCCCTGCCCTGGTGCCAGGTCGGCCACTGACAAGCCCAGTCCTCTTGTAAGTCCTCAAAGGGCAGCTGGCCTTGCCTCTGGGCCTTTGTCTCACTGCTTTTGCTGAAGCATCTCTGCAACTAGGTTTCAGAAAGTGGCATCTTGCTGCAAAACAGCTTTCCTAGCCTGATGCCCAGCAGAACTAAAACCTCTGCCTCTACCTATCTAGTCAGGACTCCATTGGGTGAGGCTGGGTCAGGAAGATGAGAATGTTGTATACACAGTGTGAAGATGCCTATTGCTTTGGCTGTTGAAGGAGGTATTTTGGAAAATCCAGTCTTTCAGTGGTGCAGAATTCTACTACGAGACAGGAAGTCTCATTCAAAAAAAAGTAACCAAGGAAAGGTGCGTTGCAGGTATCAGCTGCAAAAGGAAGTGCAGACATAGTTAATGAAAGCCCAGGTGAGGAAAATAGAAAAAAAAAAAGTGGAATCACAGGGCCCAAAACTTGCAGCAACTGGAGAGCATGATCCTGGATGGCAATGAGCAGGAGTTGGATAGAACAGCAAAAATTGTTGCAATAACTGGATGGTTGGATTTGGACAGGCAATACTGACCAAGTATAAAGTCTACTGACAGGAAGTTAATCCATCAAACTGCTTTGAACATATATGGAACAGGCAGAAGGAGTTTATAAACACCTGAAATTTCATCTTAGAGGTTCAAGGCATTTTTCACCAAGTACTAGACGTGTTTGAGCTTTAACACATCATCAAACCACATCTCACATTGAAGGATATGCAATATGCATATATACATACATATGTATGTACACATATAATAAAACAGGAGGGATCCCCAGTCCAGAAGTCAGTGAAGGCAGGTATTGCAGCTCTCCAGTAATGTCTCCTTCATTATCATCAGCAGATAGAAATATTCTCTCCCTGAAAAAAACAAAACAAAACAAAACAAAACAAAACAAAAAAAAAATAAAAAAAAAAAACCCAAGCAAACCTATACTCTGCAAGGAAAAAGAATTGTAGTAATCAATTTGAAAGGAATTTTTTTGTAATAAAAGCATTTTAAGCTCCAAGGAAATACCTAGAGGCTTCATTAGAAGTCCCCAGATACATGGCTTTCAACTAGTTACTGTAAGGGAATGTGGAGAGCACTAGCAATTACACCACTGGAGAACCAAAAGCAACTTTCTGTAGTTTGGAGGCTAACTTTGAACTGGAGAAACATAGGCAGCCAGAACAGGAAGAAATAAGGTGTTTGCTTTTACCCTTATTGTATGCATCCTATATTGACAGATTTCAAGACTGTTAGGGGAAAGGATTTATTTTATCTGCCAGGATTCTCTGCCTCCATGTAGATGTGTCAACTATTTTTGCACTGACAAACATTTTTGTGTCCACTTCTGCCTCTTGCTGTGATTCTGATGTGCAATGTGTGTACTACAGTTTGAGTTTGAGTTCAGGCCATTCTAGGATAAAGAAAATAAGGAGTAGGTAGAGTGGCTAAGGGGGCTATTAAAAATGGCTGAGGGAACACAAGGGAATAAATATGGCAATTTCCTTATAATGAAAGCTTTGAAGTTTGATTTGTGTACACTTAAATGTATCACAGAATCACAGAATAAGGTGAATTGTAAGGGACCCACAAGAATCATCAAGTCCAACACCTGGCCCTTCACAGCAGCTTCTCCAAGAGTTACACCCTGTGCCTGAGAGCATTGTCTTGAACTCTGTCAGGCTCAGTGCTGTGACCACTTCCCTGGGAAGCTGTTCCAGTGCCCAACCACCCTCTGGATGAAGAGCCTTTTTCTAATATCCAACCTAAACATCCCCTGACACAACTTCAGGCTATTCTCTCAGGTCCTGTCACTGGTCAGCAAAGAGAAAAAAATTTTACCTTGGAGGCTTATGAGTCTTGTAAATAGAATGCAAGTGTACTGACAGAAGGCTGGCTTAATCGGTCGTAGTAGATCCCCTAAGGAGCAGTTTGCATGTTCACAGAGATACCTTGGCAACAAATGGAAAACTTTCACTTTACACTATGGTTTCATTATGTCCAAGTGGGACTACCTAGGACAGAAGGGAACATGCACACTGCAAAGTCCAGCTCAAGTTTCCAGATGCCCAATTGCAAGGCAGCTGGGTTAGCAGCAAGACTGGAAGTTGAGTGTCTCTCCCAGACAGACATGCATGCTGAAGGTTGAACCATAATTTGACTCAAGGGAGAAGCTTTTGTCTGCAGATAGGATGGAGTTTGGGTCAGATCCACTACTGAAATGCACTCTAAGTGCTTGGAATAAACCATATTTTAAGGCTGATACTGTCATTGCCTATCCTCTGTTTCACGTTTTATTTTACCAAAAACTTCCTGAGAGACTAGGGTCAAAATTTTCTGGGTCTCTTTGACAGCAATGACTGTGGTTTCATGTAGCCTCTGTTTCTCTTCTCTTCTGGGACTAGATGACAATCCAATTTTTATGTTACTTCTTCAGTGAAGCTGAGAAAATTATGTACTCAGAAAAATTCCTTTCCCATGCAGTTCCATTGAAGGGACCATGACCCTAAATGTATTCATTAGCTCAAATTGTCAACAATTTTCTGTAGCAATTTATTCCTTGACCCTCAAGTGGCCAAGAACTGTCAGCACATGCAATGTGAGGTTAGCACTTACTGAAATACAGCAGTTAGGCTTCTAGAGGGCTTCCTTTTTTTTTCCAGTGCAAATGTCTGCTGGTTTGAGAGACTTTCTATGGCTTACCATCAATTCCAACTGTAAAAAGATCATTCTGCCTCAAAATGGGAAAACCAGTGGAACCAGAAATTTTCCAAAACAGAAAGATTATTTTCCAGTCTAGGTCACTGATAAAATGACCTTTAGATCTTAACAAACATTCCCCATGGGAACTGGGAGTCTGAAATCTAAAATTCAAGATTCATGTATGGTGACTTTAAATAGAAAATGGGATACATAAGTTCACAGTTCATAGTACTATAACCTTATATGTAAGGATGTCAACAGGTGCACTGATGATGAGAATAACCCAAAATTTTTGAAGACATTTGGTAAAGACAGCCGTATTTAGGCAGAAGAGCTGATGGACAAAAAAAATTATTTGTTTTGAAATTGATTTATCCTTTTCTCTCCAAGCTCACCCTTATGTGAATGTCTAACAAGGGAAAACCAGACTGTGATTTTTAGCATCCGCAACAAGACCAAAGGAGCAGTGTCTGGTCTCCTTTAGAAGACTTTCAAAATACAGTGATAGATCAGGACATGATTTTTCTGAGTCTCAGATAGTTTGGGACTGGTAAATTTCACTGGCACCATTCACCTTTTTTCCATATCCTGCTGGGAGGCTGTCTTAATCCTTTTCTATTCATCCTCTGAAATGTATTTCTCTGCTCTCTGAAATGCAGTGCTGGTGTAGGAAGGGCATGAATACACACGTGGGTGCCTTTTCTGCAGCTCAAATCTGTTCTTCCTCAGGCTGTGGAACCACTTGGTATACGGCAATAATAGGCTGCAAACATTACATGTACTCTGACAGCTGTAAAGCCACATTTCAGAGATACAAATTTTTTGTAATTCATATATCTTTTCCCTCCTCCTACATACACACGTTTTACCTTTTTGATAGCAAAATGGGCCCTGCAGTCTATGTAAAAGCATTGCTCACTAATGCTCTGTGGCAGGATAGCATATGACACATATTCAGCAAGCACACCCATATCCACCCCCTTGGCATAAAGCAAACCAGGATTCTCGGGAAGGGATAAGGTTAAATTACTCCAGTGGCAAAGGGGAAAACATCTAAAAGAGAAATAATTTTAATGATGGTTTACCTCTTGCACAGTGAGAGGCATATTTAATTGCTGCACACAGAACTGCATGCTTCTCTGATCCTATTAAAGAAGTAACTTCCTTCTGACCAGAAAGTCAGAAGTCTTTCCCCAACCAAGTCTCCCACTGAAGCAGACAGTTGCAGAATGAAGACTTGGTTCTCACTGCATGAGGCAAATAATCCATATAATTCTCTAAGCAAGGCAAGCATGCATGAAGTAAGCAAATAATTAATGTTCCCAGGATTTAGTTGTTCTCCTAAATTCCTGGAAATATTGGTGCTTTGGCATCATGTCATAGTAGAGCATAAAGATATGCAGATTTCTGAGCAGTGACCGTGCCTAATGCTGGAAGTAAATATGAGAGTAAATGTTATAAAATACCTACATCACTGCTAATGGCTCCTCTGTATTTTTAGGGAAAGCACCAATCCATATTGTTTCAGTTCTGCGTTGTTAGTGTATCTATGGACAATGAGAGAATAACCATCATCTCTGGCAAAAAAGAAAGTGATTTGCACACAACACCACCCTGCACAAAACATCCCTGATTTCTAGATCAAACTGGTCAAGTTGCTGGTGTCCCAGCCATGAGGGCAGTGTTGCCTTAAAGCCTTGCTTGGGTAAAATATTAGGATATGACCTTGTGCAAATGTAAATATCCAGGACTACATAGCTCTCTTCAGATTAAGGGTTTTGAACAAGTAGACATGTAGTTGATTTCACACAGTCTCACTATACTCTCCTATGAATATAAGAAACAAACATAAATATATAAAAGTAAACTTCCACAGTTACAGACATGAAAAAAAGTACAGAAAAAGCATGAGTTTCACTGATTATATGCAAGAGAGGAGCCAATGAAGTTTATCCAGGGAAGAGATAACTGAAGAATAGTTACTTTAGCATTTATGAATCAATGTGTGACATCACCCACACACTCATAGAGTTCAATGTGTAGAGATATATGTCACAAATATCAGAGAAACATTCAGTTTCAAGTATTTCTTCTGCACATGAAAACTGACAGGTTGTGTGGACTTGAGGAGGTTGTCCCAGAAGACCTAAGATTTTATATCATCTGGTCAGAGATGGATGGTTCATCTGGGCTAAGCTAAGACATAAAACTAGAGTTTAAGAATTAATTTCAGTTTTTCTCCACTTCCACCTGAGATAGGTCATCAAAAAGAATAATTTTCTGTTACATTTCTGGATGCATTAGAAGTCTGAAATGTAAAAATTTTTCACTACTTAGCCTGTAAGTGCTAGAATAGAATAGATATCTATTGATAGAATAGATATATATCACAGGGGCAGCCCCTAAATGAAGCTTCTGGCAGAGAAGGAAAAGGAGTCTGTAGAAGAATTTCTTTCTGTCATCTTCATGACATCTAGAAGGGTGTTCCAAAGTAGAAGTGGTTTTTTTTCTTTCACCTCAGAGAAAATGAAGGTCCATTTCCAGGTATTTTATCTTTCACCACAGGTGGTGCACTACTTCTCCCAATCCCAGGACTCTGCTTCCTTGTTTATTCCCAGATGCTCAGGTAACACTATCACCCAGCCAACAGGTTTTCTGATAAATCTACCCCTTATAATTAACTTGCTGAAACATACAAACCCAGAGATAAACCTAGGGAAAAAATCCTGACTATTCTGCCCTGTAAGAGTCATGGGGGACAGGACTTTTATTGCAGTGGTGTGAAAAAAACTAATTTCAGGAGCTCTAAACTTCCCACAGAAGTAACAAGATAAAGCTGTGCATTGCTTGTTATCATAAGGATTTAGCACACCTATTAAATTATCCACTAATTTAATCCAACCACTCAGAGTGAATACTATAACTTGGTCTGAACATCCGAGGCGGACCCAGATATAAAAGTTGACTTACATACAAACTTGAATAGCCTGTTTAGAACCACAGGAGAGCCCAGTTCTGCCCAGGCAATGCCTGGCTTCCAGTTGCCTGTAAAAGGGGATCAATGCAAGAGTCATTTTGAAAAGTAAAACCAAAAATCCATCTGCAAAGTAAAAAGCAAAAGGTGTGAAAGCGGAGACAGCAACAACAACATCCCTCCCATCCACACTGGTGTCTCTCCAGGAAGGTGAGGTGCCCCTGCAGTCCCCATCCCCAGGCTGGGCTGGGTCCCACCCAACTCACACTTTGATGGATGCATCTGGCCAGGCAGGAGCCATTCCAGCCCCAAGGTCAGGAGTGAGGTCTGAGCAGTGCCCCTTACACCCACTCACCACAGGCACACTTTACTGGCAACAGGCACTTGTTTATGGGTTGTCAGACTCTGTGGAGTGCCAAATCACACCTCAAAAGCATTTTCCATCACCATGAGTCTTGCAAGGTACTTGCAATGTCTGTGTTTGCTCATGTAAAAACCATAGTGGAGTTCTGCCCTGGTTGCAGACTTTCTCTTTTGCAGGTAGGTGACACCAGTCTTACCAATAAACTCTTGCCAAGAATGCACTGAGTACCTCTCTCCCCATTCCCATGACCTTTTCCATGCTGTGGGCACCTGCCCTGACTGTAACCAAGCTATATTTGTATCCACAGACCTCTGGGTAAGGCAAGTGGATCTGTACTGCAAGGACAGCTGAGGATGGCAGGGATAGAGAGGTTCAGTGATGCTGAGAGACAGGCTTTGGTCCAGAGGGTGTTTGGTGAGGAAAGAAGCATACAGATGCTTGTCCAGAGAGAGAGAAGAACTCTCCACACTCCTTCTACCACAGAGGGCTGGAACCCGTGTCATGTTAGGATCTACAGGCTCATTTTAATTCAGATGTGAAATGGGATGAAGAGCAACTTTACTCCTCGGCCCCTGTCATGATCCCCCATAGCACATTAGCACATGAAAGCAGAGGGAAGGAGAGCTGCCGGAAAGCCAGCAAAGATTGCTTGAACAGTTATGCAGCCTTTCCTGAGACAACAGGGACAAACTAATGTAGGAAGATTTTCCCAGCAGATAACAAAGGCAATCTGGCCATAAAAGGCTACAGTTCCTACACATTAAAGGCAGTTAACAATTGCAAGTGTTTTCGGCAGCCTTCCACAGACACAAGGAGCTGCTCACACACATGAACATGTGCAGAATCAGAGCCCTACTCCTGTTAACAAACCTAACCATAAGCTGGCTGGCATGTGTCTATTTTGTCGGGGTTTGCAAGGGTTTGGCCAGTACCAAGAAAACATTTGGCAGAAAACTTGCTTGTCTGCTGTGTTCTGCATTGGGTCGCAGTTTCTCTATAAGACTCTTTATTTCTTGCCTTTTTATTGCAGCACTGGTCCTAATTTAGGCAAAGAGGTTTTATAATGAGAGAGGCTTATAATGAGAGAATGAGAGGCTTTATGTGGAAATCTCAAAAAAATCAGTGAAATGGGGGAAGTGGTGGGGCAGAAAGGCAGGGCAGTTCCTCACTCCTGCAGAGGTGCAGCAGTGAGAGGCAGGGAGGGTTGGGGGTACTACTTAAAAGATCTGCTGAAACATCCATGTGAGAAACTGCTCAGCCATCACATTAACTCCTGAAAACTCTCTGCTCCCTACTTGTGATAAGTGGAGGTCTCAGGCTGTTTCCATGCTCCAAGGTGCACCATGGCAAAGCACAGGGCACAGGCAAGCTGAGGTCTGCCAGGAGAGCTAAAGGCATCAGTTAAGCAGCGAGGCTGCACCTGCCCAGTGTAAAAAAGAACAAGAGCATCTCCGAGAAATGCTCCTAGATCTGGCTTCTCCAAAGAGCAATCCTCTGCTTGACTGAGCCCTCCCTTATTCATGCACCCTCTAGTTCCTCTACTACTTTTACTTCAATACACAGAGGCTTTTCACATGTGCTTTTAAATAAAACATCAGTGGCTGTATATAAACAATCCCTATCAGGTGCCTGGTAAGCCAGAACAATTCCTTTGTTGCTTTTTAAAAAAATATTAAAAGCAGAAGCTGTAGTGGAGCTGAGAATTTCAAATGCTCAGGCCCTAAAATCCTAACTAAAACACTTGACAATAAGCAGCTCACAGTGAATCACTCTACCATGTGATAATTTTATTGAGGTTTTGTTTCATTTCCACTGAAACTGTTCATGGACCTGTAAATAATTTTATCCAATCTGTTATTTACTGAAATGAATTAAATACAGTCTTTAGGCACAGATAAAGTGTACCTTATACTTACTACTAATTTCATTTCCACTTGTATATCAATACTTTGGGGACTCAATTTTTTTCTTAGTAGGATATTTGCACTGACCCTGTTTAGTTTAAAATGTAAAAAGTGTTTGTGACTAAAGCCTGCCAGTTTCCCTGGAATAAAGTTTAAAAATCCTTAACAAGACTGTAAAAAGTTGTAAAATAATCCCCTGACAGGTTACAGAGGGAGACTGTTACTAATCACAGTCTCTGCAATTAAAGCCAACAGCTGTCTTGTGTTTACATAGTGACTTAGAATAAATAAATATTTCTGTGGACAATGACTCTTGTTCTACTTTCCTGTGCCACTCTTCGAAGTTTCAGCTTCTTCCCTCTCCTTTCAGTCAGCCTTGCACTTCCTCTTCTTGCCCTCAGCTGGATGATCTTTTTTCACGCAGTCGCCCAGAGTGAGGAAAGTTTTTGAGCAATCACTGAAAAAGAGTAGGAGTATGTGCTCTTTAGCCTTGAGAGAGAGGAATAGAACATTACTAAAACATAAGGACCAGACAACAGCTATGCAAGCTTCTGCTCTCAGGAGGGAATTGGCTTCATCTAAATTTATCCTTTCAGAAGTTTCTGCCTTCTCTAAAACAGTCAGCTGGCATCCATCTGCAGCCAACAAGGAGAGACGAGGCATAGCTGGAGAAGGAATCCTCTGCAATCAGCATCTAAGACTGGTGGAAAGATTTCCCACTGCCAAGTGTTTTTATCTCTCCCCAGTGGTTTAGAAGAAGTCTTGTTTTAGTAGGTCCAGGGTTTGACTGTGGACACAAAGCTGGGGGCATCTCTGTTGTCATGCTGGGTGAAGTTCCCTTCCACTATCCCTGATGTATGAGGCTGTGGGACTGGTGCAAGCATCCTTCTCAGAGGGTAGTAAAAGAACAGAGTGAGCAGGAAGGGTGGACATTAAAACAGCATGCAGCAGCACTGCCCTTTGTACTCATGCAGATTGCAAAATCACATTCTCTGTAACCCATATCAAGGAAGCCAGTGGGCACAGAGCCATATTGCTTTGGTCTCCTCATGGCCCCAGGCCTCTGCAAAACAGGTGGAGGTCACCTGCCAGAGGCAGCCATCTCCACCCTGCTCTCTGGGACATGGGCTTGGCAGCATTCTGTCAACTCTACATTGCCTGCCCATGTGCTAGAGAACAGTCCAGCTGCAGCTCAGCCTCAAAACATTCCCTTAGCAAAGAACAAGCTCCCTCTGCCTGCTGGGCAACTGCCTGTAAGGCTCCTCCAAGCTGCCCCTATCCAACCCCACCACTTATACCCCAAGATCCTGAGGAGTGGACTGGCACACCCAGGGGTCTTCCCTGTCCTTGAGAAATGCTATAAGCCCAAACAAAGTGTAAGCAGAAAGAGGCCAAGCTGAGCACTGGGGTGGAAGACTGACTGCTGCCAGCATTTCAGCTGCAGCACTTTGAACAGGCCAGCCACCCTGGCATCACCATGGCTGCACATGCCAGCCAGTGTCTCAGGCACTTCCCCAGTGGAGTGTGAAACCCTTGTCTCAGTGTTCTGCTAACTGCCAGCAGGGCACGCAGAGCTCAGCTCAGGGTACAGGACTTCCAAAGTCACCCTGAGCCATCCTAACCATGGTGCCTGACTGCTTCTGCAGCTCCTTCTTCAGAAGGACACTGCTTGTTGTCCAGATATTTGCATTCAGTCTGGGCAGAAGGAAAAGCCTGAAATTTGTCTTCAAATCTCTCAAAGGCTGAAAAGGAATCACACTTCACCATCTAACCATTTGTGAGCTGGAAGACTGTCAGGCAGAGATATCTCCTCCTATCCAGTTGTCGTGGGGCTGCAGAGGAAGAGTGTTGTATGACATCCTGACCTATTGTCCCATAAAAGCAAAGTTCTCCTCAAATTAACTGCTCCTCTGTGAAAAGTCAGTGCCATCACTGTAAACAAAAAAGAAATATGGTCTGACTTTCTCAGCACCAAGTTTTCTCAGAGAGCAACCTGAGGAAACATTGAGGCTTTTAATCAGTCATCCTCAGGGGCCAGGCACTGATCAAAGAGTGTAAAACATCTTCTCCACTGAAACCCTTCCATGAAGAAGCTATTTATTCATAAGAGGCTGCAGCTCAAAACGTTTGAAGGAAGAAAGGATTTGGAGCCTTGCACCAAATTGTACTAAAGATTAGGGGACCACAGGGCTCTAGAGATAACAATGACTTGCAAGTGAGGTTGAGTGCAGAAATAACCCCAGGTGAATGGGCAAACTCTAGCCTTCTCATACTGTCTGTGACATCGCTGGCACTTCATTTCCCAGGGAATTATTAAGACTCAAGGGGTTGCATCCTACTTTCCTGCACCAACAGAGATCCTTTTTCCCTGCGGATTGCAGTGTGAATTTCCTCTCTTTCTGAGAAAGACTAGACATGCTCCAAGGGCTGCCTTTGTCCTCACCACAGAGGCGAGTGTAAGCAGTGCCTGGACTTAGGCCTGCTCTCCCAGAGCCAGACACAGTTTGGCTAAGATGAATTGATGATACTTGGCTGCAGGTAAGCGTAGATGTGGATGGTGCTGCAGGCATGCCAGGGGCTGCTGGTAGCTCTGTGCACACTTACGTTGCATGGTTAAGTTCGGCACAGAGATCCTTAGGCACAACACAGCCAGTGTGAAGTGAGTAAGGTTTTTGCACGGTGCTGTGCTATGTCAGAGAGACATCACTCGGGGTAATCTTGGCTGCTCTTCACTGTGTGACACTATACAATGTGTACACTTGCTGTCAGGCATGCCTTCACATTTCTGCCTACCCCAGATGCTCACACTACAGGCTTGAACTGATTTTTTATACATTTCTGGGTTGTGTAATGTTCCTTCTCTCAGCAACTTCACCACCCAGAATCCAAAGAAAAGGCTGGAGAAAGACAGAGGGTAATGGAGTAATACCTGTAATATCGGCTACAGTACACAACAGAACTATTGAGACCATGTGCTATTATTTTAGGAGCATAAAACACTGAAAAATGCATGTGTTTTCCAGGATAACTAGTTCCTCACTGCTCAGAGTGAACCATGACTTCATGGGAGACAGTGGGGTCTTCAGAGGGTGAAGCACAGATTTGGGTCTTGAAGGGAGGTATCTGAGTTCTGTCCATGGCTTTATTGTCCAGGTCATGTGCAAGCTTCTCTCTACTCAGTAAGTTCTGCCAGTGAAACACAAATGCTCATCATTTTCAGAAAAACTCTTTCTTACATACTTGTAAATAGCCTTCTCCAAGACCAAGATGTTAATTTGCTAGCTCTGTTCTGGGAAAGAGATTACCCTGGTGATACCCTAGAAAGTGTCTGTCTTGGTTTTGGGAAAGATTGCTTCATTTAGATTTTGTGTGCCCTATCTAAGGCAGTCCAAAAAGAAGAGTAACACAAGGGTCTCAGTGCTGCTTCTGAGATAGCTCATCCAGAACCATTTCGTCCCAGAGGCAATGCCACTGCATCTTGCAGCACTGAACAAGAATTGTTGGGAAGGCTTCAGTCCAATGCAGTCTGCAGCTGCTGAAGGGTAAGTGACATTCAAGTGAGGACTGCTACCTGCAATAGCTGACCATCGAGTTCAGGAGAATCATAGCATCAGTTCCAATTTTTTCCTTCTCCCCCTGCATTCTACCTGCTGTTAGTCTGTACCCAGACATTGTGGGTCCGGATCTGCTGGGATTTTATTTCACATTTTTGAAGAAATCAGGTTTTTTGACTTCTGCTTCTTTGTTGGCTGGTGAAGGGGGATGAAGAAGTATGGGATTCTTTGCAGCATGTCAGACAGTGCTGCAAGCCTTTGCTTGGACAGCTGTCACTTGAGGTTGACAATCTGGCAAAGACAGACTTGCACGAACTTCCATATTGTGGTTAAGGCTGTGATGTATTAGAAAAGCTTGATGTTCTCATTTAGTTGGCTTCAGCTTTGCTTACATCCCTGAGATTACACAGATGGCTCTGGCTTGCAATCTGCTCCAGGCTGTATCTGTGAATGAGCTCCCAAAGTGGTATCTGTAGAGCTCCCTGATGACTTTGGCATCTTTGATCACCAGGTGCCATCACCTGTCTGCCTTCCCCTGGGCAGGGATGCCTTGGAAGGACAGTTGGGTTTGTTCCTCAGAGAACCCAAAACGCCATGAGGGATACAATCAGATTTAAAATTTTCAAAGTTGACAAAGATGCTCAGTCAAGCAAACACCATTCATTTCAGCTGGGAGCTGTGATTAAAACCCCAAATCACACTGAACCATCAGGGCTGTTAAGTAAAAAATTATTCTAAAATATACTTTAACATACAGGCTCCTAAAATGGAATGTGACTGGGGTTTTTTACTATACTAGGTCCCTGCATCTTCATATCGTTGTGTTGAAAGAAATACACTGAATCCATACTTCTAGTGGTTAAGGGGTTTTTTCCACTCTTGGAAACTACACTGTTTTAAATATGGTTGTGCATGAATGTACACACACATACAGATAATATTATATATACCTTGTCTAAAATGGGTTCACCCTGAACTTTTACCCAACCAACTCTAAAATGCTGCAGCATAAAAAAGCAATCACTAAGCAGACAGCTGTAGAAAAAAAAAACTACAGACACTTTGGGATCAGGTGGCACCAATGTGTGCAAGTTAAAACTTTATGTATGTCATGGGTTGCAGTGCAAAATGTAACCAGAGCTGTGTTACTCTATCACCATTTGTTGGAAACTGGGGTGGGGGGTGGTCCAATCTTCTGTAATAGGCCAGCTGATAAGAAACCAGCTGGGGCAGTTTCTTATCTCTTCCACAACCCATCCTCCCTCCAGGGAGAGATCTTCTGCTAATGGGCCATTGAGTTCNGACTCTGTCAGTGGGTTGTTTTTTTATTTTGTAATACTGCATGCTTGTTTTATTTTAGTTCTCCTAAATAAAGAACTGTTATTCTTATTCTCATATCTTTGCCTGAGAGCCCCCCTTAAATCCAAAATTATAATAATTTGGAGGGAGGGGGTTTACATTCTTCATTCCAAGGGAGTCTCCTGCCTTCCTTAAAAGATACCTGTTGTTAAACCACAACGATGTTCTATGCAGCATTAGGAGAAGAGTGAGAATAAAAATATGAGAGAAATCTGTAGTGTAAGTATAATAATGTGTTAGTTTTGATATTTAACAAGGTAAAAAACCAGTGCCCATGTGGGCAGAATGGCAAATTGATGTACTAGCCTTTTGTTTCCAAAATAATTGTTTTCTCAAAGAGCACTCAAATATATAAGTTCTGGTAGTGCATGTATAAACAAGTGGGCACTGGTTTTACCTTGTATATGATTAGAATCTCTATGGCAAGTCTTGCCAAAATAAAATTTAAAAATTATTAATACATAATTTGGAGTGGCTTTGCTGTTTTGCTAGTATCTAAGATAATAAAAAGAACATTAACTGAAAGCTGGGCCCCAACACAATTTAAACTGTTCAGACTCTTTTCATTCGAGCCATGTTGGGCAGCTCAGTAATCCTCCTGCAGGTCCCTCTGAAATGGCATTTGTTCTTCCACCCAGCAATAGATACTTTAGGGATTCAAGAGAGCTGCAAAAATCCTCGAGAAGTTGCACCTCATTGCCCAGGTTTGATGCACCTCATTTCATGGGGTAGTTGTTTCGATGCCCAAGATTCCAGCACACTTCTGTAGGGAGCACACCTATCCAACAGAGGCTACACTGCTTTGGCACTCTTCTGGATTCCTCTTTTCCCATGCAATCACAGTAAACAATTACCAGAGAGCCTCATGTACCCAGTTTGTAGGAGCGGTGCTGCCATGTGCCATGAGTAACAACCATCCTTTCCACTACTTCTTCAAAGAGGCTCTCTGGTATGTTTGCCACTGGTGGACTCTAACTCTGATCCCAGAGACTGCTGCCTTCAATTTCATGTTTTCTTGACCAAGCCTGCATGTAGGACACAGGTCAGTCTACAATGAGGTTCCCGAAGTTCATGACTCACAAAGAACTCAAAATTATTAAAAACCATTAAAAACAGACTAAAACAGTAACAAAGTAATTCCTACAGTTTGGCTTCCCACTGCAGACCAACTCAGCAACAACATTTGTTTCTCATTAGGTTTCTGCGGTTTATTTTTCTTAGCTCAATGGATAACCAGACAGAGGAGGGTACAGAAGGGAGCTATGGTCTCTGAATGAATCACAGTCTCAGATATCAAATTGTTATCCTGCACTAAGTCTCTTGCTACCCAGACCTCAGCTGTAACAAACTGAAGCCATTGTTTTCAATCTGCAATCCTCCACAGTTATTCCTGAGAAGATGTAATACTGTTAGAAAATTCCCAGATGAGCTGCTGTATAGTTGATATATTCATTTATTTTTCTTTTTAAACAGACCCTTCAGCAGTAAATTCACAAATAACAAGAACTGAGGTTTCTAAACTGTGAACTGGAGCCAGTTGCTTCTGTGGCAGACAGATGAAGAGGTCAGTCAGCTCTCTCAGCATAGAATCATAGAATTGTTGTGTTGGAAAAGACCTTTAAGATCATTGAATCCAATGGTATCATCAAAGAAGGTGACAAGGCAGGAACTCTTTTCAGCATTCAGAAAAGACCACTCCTGAAGTCGACAAGCACTAATGGCAAGCAGGCAGAACAACACAAAAAGCTTCTCTTAGATCATGCTTGTTTTCAACACTATTATTCCTTCACTATACTAGACACAGAAAGCATCTTACACCAATGGGTATATCCAGGGTTTGCCTACATGGAATCTCTGTACACTTAGCTGGAGATGAGAAGTTATCTTATTTGCTGATATGGCCAACTGCATGGATCTGCAGATCTTACCAATCAAGGTTTAATGCCAAAGGTATTTGAGTCTGTTTGGCTCCAGCTAGTCTGACCTAGAGTTTACTTCCAATCTACTTCGGTGCTAGGTTGGTTATTGATGAGAGCCTATGTACAAGAGTGCATAGTGAGAGAACAAGGGCGAATGTTTTTAAACTGAGAGTAGGTTTAGATCAGATACGAGGAAAACATTCTTTACTGTGAAGGTGGTGAGGCACTGGAACAGGTTGCCCAGCGTTCTGAATGCCCCTCTCCTAGAAGTATTCAAGACCAGGTTGGATGGGGCTCTGAGCAGCCTGATCTAGTGTAAGGTGTCCCTGCCCATGGCAGGAGCATTGGAACAGATGATCTTTAAGGTCCCTTTCAATCCAAACTGTTCTATGATTCTCTGATTCTGTGATATCAGCAACCACTCTAAGTAATGGAGACATGCCTTAAAACAAGCCACAGACACTGTATTACATCACCTCCAGCCAAAATGTCATTGACTAAATTGGTTAAGATAGAGAAGATCAGAGTTGAAAATTTTATTTTTTTCTTTCAGGCTCTGCTCTTGTAAAACAACATTGTATTAAAGCACTTAACATTCCCTTCCATGCTGAAGGGAACCACCCTGTTCACTGCCTCCCTGTGTGGCTGCACTTCATGCTATGTAAATTTGCTCTTCCTTGTTTGCTTTGGAAACTCGTTGGCAGGAAGCCATCTCCAACTGTACAAGGCATCTGGAGCTCAGGCTTTGATTCAGTGAGTTTGTCTCACACTGCTCTGGATGAAAAGGGCAGCTCAGTCAAGCAGGTATTTTCTTCTTCAGTTACCAGTTCTATGGCAGCAGCCTCCTCCTCTTGTTCAAAACATATCATTTAAAGATGCACTTTCAGATTTCTATGAGGAATGCAAAGGGGGAGGCAGTTAAATTCACCTCCTTTATCAAACTCCAGAAGAAAAAACTTGATGCAAAACACCCAAATAATGGTATGCAGCAGCTGCACATTTTTTTTTGGGTGGTACTCTTAATTTTTCATTCAATCTCTAGTAACGGAATTAAAATAAAAAATGCCAAGAATCTAGAAATCATGTTCTTTCAGAGCTTGTTACTATCTATTTTTTTCAGCCTGGTTTCTAAAGAAAAAAACATTTTGCAATCTTGTTGTATTAAACTGTTTGGTTCTGTGTATCCCCTTGTTTCTTACCTCCACTACACCACCCTCCAACACACTAATTCTCAAATGATTAGTTATTTCAATCAAATTTGATATGAAGATCAAAACCACAGTAATACTAAGACCCAACCAGTTTTTATGGGAGTAGCCTAAAAAGTAAAGGGAGCGATTGTTAAAAACACACTAATCAAAGAGAGGCCCCTGGTGTTAGCTCAACCCATCACTCACAGGCAATTGCACCTGATAAATATTACGAATAGCCCACCTGAGAGAATAAACTCAGATCACTGCTTCTACTTTATTAGACACCTGAGAATCCAGCCATGAGACCCAAGTCCTCTGGCAAATCATGCTTTGCTGCTCCTCCCACTGCTAGAGCTGCCATTTGAAAACAAGCATTAAGAAAATTTCTCACTCATTTCATCCATCCATGTGTCTTCTTTGACCTCACTGAATTCCAGCATCTGCACCTATCCTTCACTCTTTCAGGCTCATTTCTTTACCTGATGCTATTGATAATAGTTAGGCGGGTAGCAAACCAGATAAGGCTCATTTCTTTCCCCAATGCTTAATGAGGGACAAACCACAAAAAAAATGTTCAACAGAATCTATGTTCCCAAGTTCTGCACTCAGATATCCTATGAAAAGAAAAAGTGCTGTAGGTTTTTTATGGGTAGGTGGAGCCTTTCCCATTTAATGGTTTGGATTTTTTTACAGGATTTTTCTAAATGAGCATGCCTTTCTGAGGACAATAACTTAATTAAATGCTAAGGAAAGCATTTCCTTTGCCTTTAGCTCTCCCCCATACATTTTTCATTATTTCTGAGTACCTTACCTAAGATTTGTTTTGTTGCTATCTTCTATTCTCTTGCACATTCTTTGCCTGCTTTTCATGCCTGTTATTTACATTTTAACTTCAAACTGATCAATCTGTCCCACTCTTAATTCCTGGGAAACTCCTGTGCCACAGCTGAGCTTCCCATGCAAAGATTTAATTTCTGGACACCTTCTAGCTCACTGGGCCTCAGGAGTGCACCTACACTGGCAGTTCAGATCCAAAGTGTGCTTTTGGTGCTGATCTGGCTATCTCCTCCAACCATGCTTTTCCTGTCATACCACTATGACCTCTAATGGGCATCCAGACTGTGGGACAAAGGTAGAACCAGTCCAAGGTAAAAATTCACAGCAATGCATCCTGTGTGGCTGTCATTTCCTGAGGACCAACTGTTTTGCTCTACAAATGCATTTTAACACCACCTCTTCCAGTGATAGTACACAACACTGGATGCAAGCGGAGAAAATAGTCCTAGAATTTCCGAGGAGCATTTCTATAATTTTAATACATCAGTGTTTATAACTAACCCATGTATATGCTCAGCATATTTTTGCTATTCATTTGACTTGCTTGCTGTACATGAGGGTGTTTGCTGCTGCCTGAGCCCACTTTGTGACTACATCACTCTCCCAGTTCAAGTTCACTAATAATAGTCAGATTTAAGATTAATCCTGCTGAATGGGATGCAGTCATTCTGGGAGGGTTAAAGTTATATTGCCTCCAGGGAAATAAAATGCAGAAAGCAAAAAAAAAGAGAAAGATTTCAAAATTGAGGTTAGTTCTGCAGCTTGGGAATGTAAAAATGGCACCCTTGTTCCCAGTATCAAATTGACTGGCTGAAGAAAAGGTTGGGCTGGGTTTTGTAGTCTGCTTGATCTTGCAACTTGGATGATCACACATGCATCAAGTTATGCAAAATATTTTAAAAAGGACTGTCAGAGGCCAAACTGTGATACCAGTACACTACTGTTACACTTGTGATACGTTGAGAACCTACATTCTCTTGACTTCACTATTACTGATTCTGACACTCATTGAACTACAGTGATAACAAAGTACATAAAATAAAACTCAGTTTCAGTACTCAATTTCTCTGGGTAAAATATATAGTGGTGTTTTAATTATTTGTCAGTGTGTGATATTGCTGTGTAACATTTATGAAGTTACAAGGCTGATGACAAGACATGAAGAGACATCAGCATTCTTCAGTGCTACTGCACAGAAAAAACCAGACTCCTAAAAGCACTTACTGTGTTACTCTTCTCAGGTTTATTCTCTTTTATATGGAACTAGAGTCTGTAAATAACAATTCAGAATATCAAATTAAAGATATTGAAAGGAATTACGGAGGCATCTCAGTTATGCATTCATCTAACCATATATGAGTTCCCCTTAAGTGGCACTTTACATTTTTGCAAATTGCATTAGACACAATCTCATAGTGTACATTAGCAGGAATTAAATACTGAACTAGTTCTAGAGAAGCTATATTCACCACATGCCCCCCAAACCATTTTATTGATGAGCATGAAACAGTTTATGTAGGTTCAACAATAGCCATGCATCTTTATTGAGATGAGTGAATTTTATACAAGAAACAAATCATAATTACAGCAAACATGAATTCTCATCTTTATCTGACCTCGTCAGCCTGACCTCCCCAGGGGCCCATGAGGTTAGCTCTAGGTCACCGCTGAGCTTCACATGATATAAAATCTGGGGAGGAAAGAGATTTTTATTCATGGCTTCAATCACAAGAGCACACAGCTATGGCCTGAGAGCCAGGGAGATGGCTGCAGGACAGAAACACTCACCACAGGCCCTTCTCCCCGCAGCCATGCATGCTCACTCTGTGGCTTAGGACAGCTTGGCATAGAGTTGCCATAATTAGTTTGCACTGACTTAAAATATATACTTTCTGTAGTGGCTTTTTTGTTGTTGTTTGGTTGCTTTAGGGGTGGTTTTGAGGTTTGTTTGTTTGTTTGTTTTCCAGAACTTATCCATCTAGTCTATGTTTACAATCCTTACCATCCACCAAGAAGCATGGAAGGGCAAAAAGAACACAGCAGATGACCTACCCTCCTGCTTTTAACCTCTGGTCACATGCTCACTATAACTATGCTCTGAAGTTTAAAAACCAATAGCTTGATAAGATCATGAATGTGCTGAAGTGAGTGCCTGCCTCCCAGCAGATGACAGCTAGTAAGAGAAAGGTAGGGAATTTTTCCATGCAAGAAGTCCCTTGGATATAACTTATATTGAAGCCTTATATTGAAGCCCTCTGTCCCTCCATTCCCATTTATTTATTTATTTTGCATTGTTCTGGATTGTGAAGAGATAACCAGTGCAAGGAAATACTTAAGTTGGGCACAGAGAAAAGGGGGCTTCAGTCAAAATGTACTGGACAAGATATTACCTGAACTGAAACTGGAAGGTAACAAGAAGCATCGGGCATTTAATGTAGCCATAGAAACTTTGTAATAAAGGAAAAATTGCTCCTGATGTAAATATCAAGGCACCCTGGTCAACTTCTTGTTCTAAATCATAGACTTCTGCCAAACTGGCAAAGCTATATGGACTTCAATAATAACTAAATAGCATGTGCCAGCATCCATTCACTTTGGTAGAGGTGTCTGACAGAAGTGGAGGTGCAGGCAGGAGAAATTATAGGCATGATAGAAAAAAAGACAGATACTGATACAGAATATAGGTTCTTCACCCTGTAAGAATCACCCCTGCAAAACTGGGAGAGCTTGAGGGCTTCCCAAGTGCAATGGTTTGTTCCCCGAATGGCACTTTTTCCTTCCAGTGTCTCAAATGTGGACATAAAATATTTTAATAAAATGGGAATTCTAATAATGTCCTGTCAGACCTGTCTTAAAAGTGATGTGGTCAACACCCTGTTGTTTATCTAAAGGAATTCAACACAAGTCTGACAGCTTTTCCTCCCAAACCTCATTAATGGGGAATCTGCTCCAAATGAGGCCATTCCTGCTACACTGCCTCTTACATGGACAGCTTTGAATTTTAAATATTTTATTCTTCTTTATATGCTTCCACATTGCAGCCAACGTCTTGCACAAAGCCAGCTATATTCCTGCATTATCAAAGCAGATCCTGAGTGATCTATCAGGGGAATAGTGAGCTTTGTCCACTCCTGTCAATGGATTAGGTTCATGCACATCTCTTGGTAGCATTTCTCTATAAATGTAACTTCTCAATTTTTTTTCCCCCTATCTTTGGACCACTACTCCTGTATGTTTTCCTGTTCTCCCACAGGTGTTCACTGAATCACCATGTCCATTACTATCAGCAATGTACTACTTGTAGAACTACCAGTACTATTCTGAACCCAGTGGTCCATGTGCACCCAAGAGGTGTAAAATAGGAGAAAAAGCAGAACCATTTTGCCTTAAGTATCTGTTGTGGTTTCTCTGGACAACTGTGTAAGTTGTGGTTTTCCCTGGATTTCTCCTGGGTTCTCAGCTAGCTCTGTTCTCTGCTGTCACTTTTCTTATGTTTACAGGTGACAAACCACTAGTTTGCATGGGCCAGAGGCAGATTTGCTGTTGTAGCTGCGTGAAGCTCTGAAGCTCAGCTGCTACCCTTGTGCTGCCTCCAGACCAGATGCAGTACAAACACTGATGAAAGCTATTTCATAGAGTTTAGACAGCAGATAAATGTAGCTCCATGAGTTGTTCCTACCCCATCTTGTCCCCAGTGCTTGTCACCATCTCTCTGCTGAGTCCAGTTAGCAGAAGAAAGCACCAAGATCTTCCCTGAAATATCAAGATAAAGACAGCTGCTGCATGGGGGGCTGAGTTACATGACCAGGCTTCTGCTGAAGCTCACATGCCCTGCTCAGCCATCTTGGTTTTGGGGCAGGTGACCTACAGCAAAGGAACAGGGACAAGAGGCTGGTGAAGAAAGGATGGGAGAAGCAGCACAAGTGTTACAAATGAGTGCCATGTATGAACATGA
>VYXF01011624.1:0-60540 GCA_013397295.1 Polioptila caerulea
CCGCGCCGCGCTCTGCGGGGGGATGGCAAGACCCCCGTCCTTTTCTCCTCTCTCCCCCTGCGCTTACCTGCGCCCCACAGCCAGCACGGCACAACTCTCCCCTTTGCCCTCCTCTACCTCTGCACCTTCCCCCTCCCAGGCGGCCAAGTCACTGTGCAGGAGGGGAAACTGAGGCACGGGTGCTATCCCCCCCCTTCCCCTCCAGACAAGTGATGATGATGAGAGGCAGGAGCGTGTCCTCCTGGTCCCCTGCACCTCACAGACGCAGCGTGAGCTTAAGTGGCAAATTCCTCCCCAGCCGCAAGCACGGTCCCCGCATACTTTTTATCAGCTCATAATTTAACAAAAATCACATTTGCTTATGCCGAGTAATTCCTCCTTCCCTCCACTAGTGGCTAAACACATTAATATTTCCAGGCACAGTTCCATGCTGGTAAAAAAGTGCCGGGGAGCATCCTCAGAGCAGAGAGTCCTGGAGGCAGCAGTCACATCACACTTTTTGGGGTGCTGCCCCCTCAAACCCCTCAGCTGCCGTAGCCCAGCCTTAGGGAAAACCAGGTCTCCTCCCTTGCTGTGCCCAATGACTTCCCTGCTTTGCCTTATCCAAAAAATCCTCCCTCCATTCCCCCCACCGTGTGCTCGGCACCAACGTGGGGTGGTTTTTTTGCTGTTTTTTGAGTTCGCTGCTGGCAACCTGAGCTGGATTCAAACTGGTGACCTAGATGTGAAAGGATCCATAGCCCGTTACTAATCCCTGGAGTCTCCGAATCCCCTGTAAACTACTGCTTAATTCACTAACTGTGCTATTTAATCTCTAAAACATTATGAGCTGTGCCGGGCAGAGGAAACACTCCATCAAATAAAGCTTTATTATTATTGTGCATGCTCACTGGTCATACGAGAAGGGGATTGCTCTGCAAGTCTCTCTGCTTTTTCCTTGTCTGAAGGTTCTCTGCTCCTTGAATTTAGCGCTGGTGGGACGTGCTGCCTCGAGTCCCGTGTTTTCCCAGAGGAAACGGCAGCTTTCCCAGCTCTTGGCAGAAGGACTTTAATCCCTGCAGTGAACTCGGCTGTCAGAACCGGCAGGGGAGGGGGGAACGCTGCATTCACTGGATCCTTTGGGGGCACAAATTATATGGGAGGGGTCTCTGAAACCTCACTGCATAAGGAGACACCGTCAGAGGCAGGGGAAAAGACGCCGTGCAGGGTTGTGTCATTGCACCGGGGTGTACAAGACAGGAAAGAACAAAACACACCAATCCTGCTGATTGCTGCGGCATCCAGCCACCCCGGCAGCAAGGGGACCCCGCTGGGATACCTGCAGGACCATCACACAAGAGCTTGCTCTTTGTGGGGCCGCTGCTTTGAGTGGGCAGAGACCAACTCCTGTGTCAGCAAAACCGGAGGGATTCCAATAACCACAGCCAGTTAACCTTTGAACATGGAATTCAGCCCCGGATCGCCAGGAGCATCTTAAATTACGAGGAAAAAAAAAACACCTCCCTGCACTGAAAGCACACGAGGCTGGGGCAGATGTGACCTGCAGAGCTGTTTCAGGCCTTGCCAGGGCTGAATTTGGCCCACTCTTAGGAGANACTGAAAGCACGCGAGGCTGGGGCAGATGTGACCTGCAGAGCTGTTTCAGGCCTTGCCAGGGCTGAATTTGGCCCACTCTTAGGAGATCATCAGCAGCATTGTTCAAAAATCCCAAGGAATTTACATCCAATATGCTGCTGCATACTAAAGCCCGGCAGAATCCCTGGTCTCCCTCCCTCTCTTGCATACATACAATGTACATATAAATCAGCCTGTCACAGCTCGTCTCTTTTCTGACAGCTGTAATTGCTTCGGACTATAAAAATATCTATAGACAATAAACACAACGCGGGAAAACAGCAAAGAGAAAACCAAATCAAGGTTCCTTTAAATAATTCAGTTGCTCCAGCAGCAGTGGAGCCAGCAACTGAGTCCAGCTGTGAAGGTTCAGCAGCGAGAGAAAGAGAGCTTTGTAGCCTCCTCTGGGGATGAGAGAGTCTTTTTTCCTTCATTGGGTTTTGACCACAGCAGCAGCAGAGTTTGCTGCACACGGGCTGAGCCCATCCGAGCACCGAGCAGCCTCCCGCTTTCAGCTGCTTCCCTTTCTTCCTACTTAGGTGAAAGTCTTTTTTTTTTTTCCCCTCATTTTCCCCATTTTTTTTTTTCCTGCGAGCAACAGGCAGGAGACGAACAGAACGAGCCAAGCACGGCACACTCGAGGTGTATCTTTATCTCCGTATCCGTCTCGCTGCTCTCCTTCCCAGCAAGGCTAAAGGCCCCCCTCTCCTGGCAGAGACCACAAACAGGGCAGCAGCAGCAGCAAGGGTGGGAAGGGATGCAGCGGCAAGGATGGAGCCAGGGGAGGGATTTTCCCCGTGGGGGCTGGCAGCTGCAGGGGAGGATGCTGAAAGCCTGGATGGAGAAGGGGTTAGAAGGAGCAAGACCCTGTGGGTTCGCTTCCCAAAGGAGCATCTCTACTGACAGCTGGGGAGGAGGAGGTTCAGAGGCAAAGCAGGGAGCAAATCAGTCCCAAAAATGTCCCAAAGGGAAGAACGACGGCATTTGGGTTGCTGCAAGGACCCTTCCCAGCAAACACGGCCCCAGTCTCGGGTTTTTCATACAAAACCAAGCCTTAAGCAGATAATCTGCAGATCTGAGTGGTCCCAGAGGCCGATAATCAGATACAAATTTGCAGTTCAAGTTCCTCCATCGAGGGAAACAACAATATTGCAGCATTTTTTTCCTGCTTCCTCCGAACTATCCAGCAAGGCTCTATCTTCTATTTTATTGCAGCTTCTTGCAGGTCCAAGTTAAAGATCCTCCCATCCTACAGAGCTGCCTGCAAACCTATATCCATACAATCCTACACATCCCCACACCAATGGATTTCATTCCTGGAGAACAAAAAACTACTTTCAATAAGTAGGTCATAGCAAGGCAATTCGTACAGCCAGATTTTCCTTTTAATTCCTTTTTTTCCCTTTTCAGGGAGTTGATAGATGGCAATCTATAGCCCCAAAGTGGAAATTTATTTTTAATCTGAAATGGCCAAATACGATCAGAAACATAATTTATGCTCGAGACATTCTCGTTCCTTCAAACTGAAAACACGAGTTTCCAACGCCAGCCATGCTATCGCATACTACATTATTCTCCAATAAGCTCAGAGTTGCACAAAAAGTGCTTAATTTCCTTGGCATTAGGCAGGTGAATGACACACGAGTCCGGAGGAGCTGTTCCTGAAAAACTGCGGAGCCCTCCGTGTCTACAGCCATTCAGCGAAGCCACAAAGCTCCAGCTCCGCTCGCTGCCTCATTTATCCCCTCGTTAGCGCTGGCCCCAATTAAAGAACAATGATTGGGAGCCCTACTTGGCCGGAGCCGTTTTGAGCCCTTCTCGCCCCAAAGGCATTCCCGCTCCGAGCTGGAGAAATCGCCTGTTCAGGGCTGTTTCTAGGGCAGATTTTGGAATGCAAGCAGCATCCTCATGGGCGCTCAGCCCTCAGATCCCTCTCAGGCAGGGACTCCCTGCACCCTCTTCACGGTGCTTAAAAACAACGCAGGAAGACCCCATTAATCCCTGCTAGAGATGCTGTTAATATTTAACTGCAGTTTAGATAAACTTGCAGTAACCATCCTATTAAATTTAAATAAAATGTGCTTTTGGGAGCCTTCCCCTAAAGCCACGCTGCCCTGCTCTGCCTGCACTTTGCACCAAGCGCCTCGCAGTAAAAAAAGGAACATTTTGTTTGCCCTTTAAAAAACTGCCGGGCTCGGGTTTGTCGCTTGCTCTCATCGTGCTCAGGGACTCCTGAATTTTCAAGCATGAATTAACTCCTTCCAGGGCACCCCCGGCTGAGCTGCAGAGCCTCAGCCAAGGGGCTGGAGGAGCAGGTGCCCTGGAAAAGGCTGCAAATCTGTCCCAAACTGCTGCTGCAAACCCAGAACAGGAGTGATTTTGAGGTAACCTGGAGTGTACACCCATAGGAAAAGGGAAGCCAAAATGTCCCACACAGCACTGCCAGCCCTAACACGCAGCAGCATCCTTGAGGATACTCAATACCTCACCCAAGGCCAGGCTGGACAGGGCTTGGAGCACTTTGGGACAGTGGAATTTGTCCCTGCCCATGGCAGGGGGTGAGACTGGATGGGCTTTAAGGTCCCTTCCAATCCAAACCATCCTGGGGTTCTTTGTACATTCCAGAGGGGCCAGGCAGTGCTGCAGCTGGCACATAACATCAGGAGGATTCAAAGCAGCCCTCAAGGCCTCACTTTTCCCTTTGGATTAGTCCTTTCCCCCAGAGCCCTCAGAGTCTGGCACACCCCAGCCAGGCACACTCATTTATGAAGTGACACCTCTGCAGGTCCAGACTCCGTGTTAAACATCTACACAGAGAGTTAAAAAACTGATCAAAGAGCTCCCAAGCCACGCTGGCACAGTGAGAATTATGAACTGGGACTGATCCTTTGTACAAATCAATATTGATTTTACACAAATCTGTTTCTCGTGGCTTCCTTGTGAGTTTATGGTGCTGTAGAACCGCCCTGAAAAACTTCTTTGATACAGACTCTGCATCCCCAGCAGAGTTTGACTGGCTCAGGTGCCAGGGACAGTGATGACATGGGATAAAGCCATGCCATTATGCATCTAATGGCATTTGATAAGTGTGTGACATTAACCCAGAGCTCTACCACTCAATCCCTGCAGTCAGTGAAGGGGGGGAAAAGCTGAATAAGCTGAAAAGCAAAGCCAGACACTCCTCAGGTCTCACCATGGATATCTGAGAGCTCCAGCACAGCTCCCTTAAATGTGAAAACACAAGGTTCTACCCCCTCTGAGGCTCTGCCACAGTCTGGGGCTCTGTGCTGGATAACTGTTTGGAAAAGCAGCTCCAAGAGTTGCTGTGCCTTCTCCTGGGATGGTCACAAGACAAACACACTGAGCCAAGCCTTCCCCAGCCCATCTGGATATCACACACATCCTCAGCTGCAGGGAGCAGCAAAAAGCCTGCCTGGTTCACCCCCTCCAGCTCAGTTTCCCCCCCAAACCCTTTCTGAACAGAAAACTGCTCAGTACCTCCAAATCCAGGGGAAGCAGAAAACAGGAAGAGAACATGCCTCAACTTAAATGACCACGTGCAACAAAAAGCAGATACCGAGAGCAGAGCCCCTAAAATCCCTCTTTTAAAAGCAGAGTGTGCTCAGCTGTGCTGGGTGAAAGCCCAGCCCACTGCCAGGTGTTCTGCATCCTTGCAATCAGCCTCTCCTGCAGCCACTGATCTCCTTTTTGCCTGCACCTGCCTCCACACTGGGATCAGACACCTCCAAACCAAGCTTTCCTCTCTGAGTCCCCACCAGCCGCTGCCAAAAATGGGTTTTTCCCCGTTTCCACCTCAAACCAGCACCCATCTTTTGCCAGCCTGCTTCCCTGAAGTTGCCAAATTGCTCGAGTACATTCCTTGGGAAAAAAAGTCCAGGGTCGGTGCTGTCTGCCTGTATCAATTTGAGTTTTGCCACTGGTCCTCTGACCCTCACAGCTCTCTGCATCCAAGAATAATATTAATAATAGTCATGCCATTAAGCAAGATGCTTTGTTTGAATCTGAAGATTTTGAGAAATGATCTCATAAATTTAATTCCCGGGGTACCATCTTTGAGCGTTAACAGGCACAGTCGCCTCTGAATTCTGGGAAATGAGCATAATTACATGGAGATCGACAAGGCACAAATGCCAAGAATTCTGTTAACCTTTAATACTGCAAAAAAACTCTCCCCTTGTAATTATCTCTTTCCTTTGTCTTAAATGTTACTGATGAATATTTAGTGGGATAAGCAAATAAAAGGAGGCTGAGGGGTGCAAGGAGGTGCAATTCCCTGTGGGATAAGTCTGAAAACCTCACAGAATCATTGTGGGTCAGGACAGGATGGGAGCCTAGGTCACAAAACTGCTCCATGGGACAACGATACCCCTGTGGTGACACACAGCCATGACAGAGCCAGCAGAGAGGAATCTGAGTAACACCAAAACCCAGATTAATGCCCAGCACTGCTGCGAATGCACCTTCAGCCAGGTCCATGAACACTGATCCCACAGCCCTCAGTGGGATGGGTTCAGGTGCCCTTTCTCCAAACAGAACTTTGTCTGGGAATAAAACTTCCCGGGTAAAAAACACATCACCTTTCAAACACATCCTCCCTAGGGCTGCAAATGGCACTGCCCTCTTGCTGCACATGGAGCCTGATGGAAAGAAGATTTTCTCCTGGTGTGAACTGCATTAATATCTGTCAGAGCTCTGGCATTTCTGCCTATAATGATGAAAAATATGTGCCGAGAATGCGGGGTGCTCTCAGCATCGCCTCCCTCCCCATGAAGTGAAATTAGAGGCAGCTGCTCCTGCTCCCGTCCTCTTTACAGCCTTACAACATCATCTTGGGAAGCTTATTATTTGGGAGCTGGCGTGGGGATGAGGGAGCCCCGTGACCTATCCGTATTCCAGCAGTGCTGTGCTGCAGACAGGGCTCAGCTCTCCCCTCCCTGGAGCTTCAGACCGGTGGAAAGGTCACTCTCCTCTCTTAATGTCGCGTCAGAGCCACTGCTGAGGGAACAAGGGAAAGAAAAATGCACATCTCCCCCACCGGATGGAGAAAATCCAGCTCTGTCCCAGGAGGAGTGTGCCAGCAGGAGGTGGATGGGCTCTAACCACCTGCAATGCCAAATGCTTTCGGAGCGCTGTGCAGGAGCTCTGGAAGAGGTGGATGGAGCTTCCTCCAGGATTTGAAGATGCTGCTCTCAACCACATCCCAGGCAGCAGCTGGACCTGTTGATTTGGATGGGCAAGGAGGCAGCGAATCCTGTGCTGTGGAGGAGAGGGGTTGCAGCACACCCTTGTGCTTGTCCCAAAATACTGAAGGCATCAGGGGGACAGAGGATATCCCACCCATGAGTGTGCCAGCCCCAGATCCCAAACTAACCAACACTTCCCAGGACACTGAGGTTGGAGCAATCACAGAACAAACTTTCCTTCCAGTCTCAAGCCAGATCTGTACACATTCCATCCTCCCTCGTTCCAGGAGAAATGAAGCCAAAGCAGTATTTATCCACAGAAAAATGGGGAGAAAAATGAAGGGAAAGAGGTGAGTCCATTAAGTCCAACCCTCCCAGGATGGCTCTGCACTCGCAGAGGGGAGGAACAGCCCAGGGCCAGGGCTGTGAGCAGCAGCAAGGGCTGCAAACCTCCCCAAGACAGGTGACACCACAACCACCTTGGGCCTGGGGTCTCAGCAGCTCCAGCCAGCCCCCTCAGAACGTGGCAGATGTTTGTTCTCCTTCTTTCCCTTTCCCTGCCTTCCACTGGAGCGAGGTTTCTGGTCTCCAAGCTGCTTTTATGCCCCTTTAAAAGGTTATAAAAGCTGTCTTTATATTCCAATAAAGGGATGTAAAAACAACCTTTTTCGCAGTTCAATAAACGTGGTTAACTTTTCCCCCCATTAATACTTTTTTGCCTCACTGCCACGTGCATGTGTGGGCTGCTCCAGGACATGGCTTTGGGCATCACATCCCAAGGCAGGAGACAGGTGAGCATCCAAAGAGAGAAGGACCAAGAGGCTGTGCTGGGGACACCAGGCAGGTCTGATGCCAAGCAAAGATGGGCATCATGATCTGAGCTGCTGCCTAAAAAGTAGAGAGATGAGGATACAACCTCACTGGGAACTGTGCTGATTCATTTACTCCAAAGAAAATACTTCCTGGAAGCAGGTGTGAGCTCAGGGAAGGGCTGTGCTGTGGCATGAGAAAAATTCAAGGGATGAACTATAAATCAGAGGGTAAAGAGTTGCCCAGCAGGGTTTTGCCTCTCCTGGTAAAGGCCCGTGGATGTAAGAGATGATGAACTGCAGTCACCCTGCACCCCATCCCTGCACGAACCAGCAGCTGCAGCACCCAGGGCTGTGCCACCTCTCTCCTGGGTGACAAGGGACAGGTCACTTCACCCCATGCTGCCAACCCCCTGCTCTTGGCAACATCATTTAGACCTTACAGGCCATGGGTCAGGAATTGTCCTGTCCGGAGCAACAGTGCCACACGAAGCCTGACAGGTCCCTGCTCCCCATGCAGCCTCCAGACACAGCTCTAATTATTATTTACCGTTTGTGCAGCCAGCCCGTGGCTCGCAATCCGTCTTTCTCAAAAGCGTCCTTTTCCTTGGAAGAGGATCTAAACCTGTCCTGCTGCTCATCCAACAGCTCTCCAGGCATTAAAACAAGGAGCTTTATTATTTTTGGTGACAGCCTGTTCTGCAAGGTGAACACAACTCGTATGAATCAAACCGACTTGGATTTCATACATCATCCCCCAGCAGCACACACGTGAAGGGCAGGTGGGGTTTGGCTGCCGAATGCAGAGCAGAGCAGGGAGTTTATCAGTGCTGATCTATCCGTGACGGGGAGCCTGTGGGGTGCTGGGACCGTGGCTGCTGGAGGGACAAGAGTGGGGAAGATGTGAGTCCATAAATAAGGCAAGGTGGAGAGAGCAGCTACCAGGAGCTGGAGTTGAAGCCCAGCACCAAGGCAATGAGAACCTTTCCAACCATGTTCCCCATTCTCTGGCCTCATTTCTTCCCTTCCTGTCCCTGCACAGGTACTGTGGGATGGAGACCAAGCTCTGACCAAGGAAGGAGCAGGGCAGATGATCTTATCATAGAACCACAGAATAGTTTGTGTTGGAAGGGACTTCCCACCATGAGCACCTTCCACTATCCCAGGCTGCTCCAAGCCCATCCAGCCTGGCCTTGGACATTCCAGGGAAGGAACAGCTTCTCTGGGAACCCTGTGCAAAGGCCTCACCACCCCTACAGTTAGCAATCTCTTCCCAATACCCAATCTGCCCTTGGCCGAGGGGCTCCTTGCCCCCACCATGCACCCTGTCCCAGCTCGCTCCATCCCACCCAGGCTGAGCCCTCCCTGCCACCTCCAGCTAATTAACCCAGCTAATTGCCTTTGCCAGGTTCCTTTTTAAGGCAGCAGGAGAATGATGAGGGTGAAGGGACAGGGTGAACATCCAGGGCTCCCTGGGGAGTTCAGAAGCATTTACGGTCCCTGGCACAAGAAAATCCATACTCATCTTGGCTGTGGGAGGCAGGGCTGCCCTCCCACACTCCTATTAGCAATTCCCAATCATCTTTTATTAGGCCTGCATTGATTTGCTGCTCATTTCGGTGGGAACAAAGAACTAAGGGCCTCAGCCTGGCCTCAGCTGAGGAATCCAGGCACAGAGCGGATGGAGCCAGAGGAGATCTTGGGGGACGCTGACCCAGGTTCAGCTGTGCCCTTACACAGCAGAAACAGAGCTGTCCCTTCAAAACAGCCTTGCCCCACAAAACTGGGAAGCGTGAGAGGAAGAGGGATCAAGGGCAGGAGGGGTTGAGGCTCTTCCTGGTCTGTATTTAGGGTGCTCCTTTCATATTGGGGAGGGGAATATTGTCTGGCAGGGATTTCTGGGAGAATTCACCTGGATCCCACGCTCCAATCCCCAACCCTGCAGAGCAGCTTGGGCCAGTTATCACCCCCTGGGAGAAACAGTCTCCTAACACTACTCCAGTTTCCAAGCCAACATTTTAATGTAGCTTGTGAAACACAAATTCTGTTAGGAATCATCTGAATATTTTGTTCTAATAATGCCATAACACCAGCGTACCCATTAGCACATACACGGAAAGGAGTATTTGAATATCAAAACAAAGCGAATTTACAGTCTTTTTTTTCCCCTCCTGGCAAAGGCATCACTGCTAGTTATCAGTTTCCAACTGTTTGCACCACAGCTTTTCCATGCGTGTCCCTGCTGTCATCAAACCTGCTGCTCCCTGCACCCCGTGTCCTGAGATAACCCAAGATGTGCAACCACGGCCACAAAAGGGCTTCACAGCCCCTGGGGAGGGGAAGGGCTGGGGATGACAGGGAGATGGTGGGAGATGCAAATCTGGGGTGGTGTGAGCCCCAGATAAATCCCTCTGTACCCGGCAGAGCTCCACCTCATCCCATCACAACGCATCACAACAACATCTGCCTCAACCCATCCTAGCACCCACCTCATTCTATTACTGCTCTCACCTCATATCACCACAGCACCCACCTCATCCCATTTCTCACCCCAACCCAGCACAGCACCCACCTCATCCCATTATTGCTCTCACCCCAACCCAGCACAGCACCCACCTCATGCCATCACAACCTCCACCTCTTCCCATCACAGAACCAACCCCATCCCACCACATCCCAGCAGACTGAGGTGGGGGGGACGCACTCAAAGCCACGGGTTTGTTGCATTTAGAGTTAATTATCTGTATTTTTTTTTTTTAGAATGCCCCTGCATTTGGGAAGCCAGAGCCACTCTGTAAAGCACCCCAGGAAATACGGAGCCGGGAGAGCGGATTCAGAGAACAGCTCACAATGCCTGCGGTGAGGCGGATGAAAGCCGAGGGCTGCATCCTTGGATGTGCCTCACTTCAGACGGAGCAGGAGGAAATTCAGACACTCTTAAAATTCTGCCCCAGATCTGCCAGCACAGAAACTTTCCCTCTGCTTTGAACCAGGCAGCTGAATCCTCTCCCCAGGAAGCAGCTGCCTCGGGGCAGTGTGCGGGAGGTGGTGGAAGGGGATGTTGGATATCGGCAGGGTCCAGCCCTGCCCTGGGGTGGTGGCCGAGTTGAAGCTGCAGGAGTGACTGTCACCCACGCAGGTGATGCTGGGGCTGTGGTACCCAGGATCCTGAGTGAACCAGGTGTAAACTTTGCCACCAAGAAACAAAGATCTGCTTCCACGCACACGATCTGATGCCAGTTACAAGCATATAAGGAGCTTGGGTCTGATCCAGAGGGTCTGAGAGCAGCAGCTCGTCAGAGCTGAGTCAGACCTCGCATTATTTAAGGATCCACTGTCCATTTTTTCCCCCTTCTTGCTTTTTTTTCTCCCTGTCTACCTCCAGGCAGTCAGGGAACAAGGCAGGAAGATGAAATCTGGAGCCCCGTGAGATGTGAAATCCTGTAAGGAATGCGCTGCTGGGCTCCCCTTTCCCTGCCCATCGGTGGATGCTGGTGTCACACAACAGACAGAGGTGCAGGAATTTTGTCCCACGCTGGAATGGGGCTGTCACAGCCCTTGCTGGCACCCGCTGTGCCTTTCTCCTGGCAGCAGCGTGCAGCTCACAGACAGAGTGGGCCAAATTCCTCCCTGGGGTAGCTTAATTAAAGTCAATGATGGTACACCAGGGATGAACCTGGCCCACTGGCCTGAGCTGGAGTCCACAGCAAGTCCAGCTGGCAACTCAGAGGCAACAGGAAGGATCCCTGGCACCGGGAGCAGCGCTGGGAGCTGTGGTCGACATTTGCGAGTGGGAGACAGACTCCATAAACCCAGGGCTAAGTAAACCAGATCTGTAATAAATAACAACCAGCGTTCCACCTCTTCCAAATGCTGTGGAGATCCGCCCAAATTGTCCTCCCAAGCCCCATGAGCGGTGGGGACATTTCATTAGCCCTGTTACACTGACAGGAAAACAGGCACTGGGAGCCTAATAATAATAAAAATCCATTATGTCACAGTGCTTGTTGTCTGTGTATCCCAACTAGCAGCTCCAAAAGGCAGGGAAATGGCTGGGCTGGTTTTATTGGAGTCATGGGGATGGAAATGTGCAAGGAGGGTGGTAATTAGCTTCGGGTCACTCATCAAGATGAAGTTTGCTGAGTGGTGCCACCAGGCCATACCCAGCCCGGGCTGAGAGGCTCGAAGCTGCAAGCAGGATGGATCAGGGCAAATGCTGTTCCACAGCTGCTCACTGAAGGAGAATCAGGGAATTCAGAGAATCCCAGAATCATTAAGGTTGGAAAAGCCCTGCAAGATCATCGAACCCAACCTGTGACCAATCCCCACCTTGTCACCCAGCCCACAGGCCTGAGTGCCACATCCAGGTGTTCCTTGGGCATCTCCAGGGATGGGAACTCCACACCTCCCTGGGCAGCCCCTTCCAATGCTCAACAATCCTTTCCATGAAGAAATTCCACCTGAGATCCAACCTGAACCTCTCTGGCACAGCTGGAGGCTGTGTCCTCTTGTCCTGTCACTTGTTCCCTGGGAGAAGAGGCTGACCCTCCAGGGAGTTGTAGAGAGTGAGATCCCTCACCCATCCAAACCCTCCTCAGATCCCTCTACCCATCCAAACCCATGCCCACAGACCCTAGGGAGATCCCACCAAAACTTTAATGAGGCTTTATGCTGAGCTTGAGGGGTGTGATTGCCCAGCAATTGTGGTGTGATTACACCACAGCTCTGCTTCCCACACCTGCAATTTCCACTCTATTCCTACAACTCCAAGGCTTCATGGCTGCAAATTAATTAAAGTATAAGTGCAAAATCAGTGGTCCCGCTGAATGTTAAAAATACCCTTCCATGGTGACCAGGAAGCCAAAGCCACAATTTTGGAGATGGAGGTAACGTTAAGAGCTGAAATGTAGTGAAATTCCAGCTATAGGGACAAGTGGGAGGTGGTGAGGTTATCCAAAAGCTTTACCACGGTGTAATTACATCGTATTCGTCAGGTAATTACAGCCCTGCTATTATATGCTACAACTCTCCGTTCCATGCCTAATCCCATGAGGTAGATTCAGAGGGATAAAAGGCAGCAGCAACAGACACCTGATCGCTGCAAGAAGGAATGATGGACGTGGACTGACAGGGACAGCCAAAGGAGAGGAGGTAGGAATGGAAATGCTCCAGGTATGCAGAGCAATCGCTCACACCCAGAGCAGCCCCATGCGCATTCCCACTCTCTGATGCTCCAGGGATTCACACCATGCAACGGGGAAGAGCCAGGCTCAGCTGCTTAGGATCTATTGAGGAGGTGAAAGCATCCATCAAAAGCCAATCTGCTTTAGGAAAGCAGAGAAAGAGGTTACTCCGGATTAATTTTTCACTTCCAAAGCTTTATGGGGAGTTCTGAAAGTGTCAGGTCGTGACGCTTCAATATTTTCTGAACGAGAAGCTCAAGCGCTGGTTCCAAACTGCTCTGTTTGGATTGTCAGGTAATTTGTACCCAAACATTTCAATTAAAAATTTCTGTTGGCTCATCTGTTTGGGTTTTTCCTCTGGGAAGAGAGAGATGGAGAACTTTGAGGTTTTGCCTATTTCCCAATTTCTGTTATTTGGATGTTTCATGAGCTACTCCAGGTTGAGCAGGGAGGGGAAAACCTAAGAGCCCATTGCAGAGAGAGAACCCAGCCCTGGCTGAGGGGTGGGGTCATCCCTACAGCCCTTCCCCTGCCCTGTGGCACATCTGACTGTCCTATGGTCCCCACGGCACTTTTTTCTGGCAGCAAGACACTGATGGAATCCCATCCCTGGAGGAATTTAAAAGCTGTGTAAAGCTGGTGAGTGTGGCAGTGCTGTGGAAATGCGTGGACTCAGTGACCTTACAGGGCTTTTCTAACCTAAATTATTCTATTCTATTCTATTCTATTCTATTCTATTCTATTCTATTCTATTCTATTCTATTCTATTCTATTCTATTCTATTCTATTCTATGCTATGCTATGCTATGCTATGCTATGCTATGCTATGCTATGCTATGCCATGCTATGCTATGCCATTTTTTCTTCTATTCCAATTCTATGTGACTCTCTTTTAAATTTTATTCTTCTCTTCCTTTCTCCTCTCCTCTCCTCTCCTCTTTCTATTCCATTCCATCCTGTTCCATCATTTCCAGGGCTTGCCTCTACCCAGACCAGCACAGGGTTCCTGTTCCACAAGGCTGGATAAACATTCACTGGAATGCAGCTCCATGGGGTCTCATTTGGAGCTCCATGACCTTATTTAACACTACTCCATTCCCAAGGCAGCCCAGCCCAGCCCTGCTATTCCTGGCAGGTCTCCTGCTGCTCCCTCCTTCCACCTGATCCTGTTTTCCTGGTGCTATTTGCATTCATATTTCCACAGCAGGTGGGCACAGGAGGGGATGTACGGACCTGTGTCCATGGGGGAATTCAGTAAGGTCTGGAATAACCCCAACCCTTCCTGTGGCAAAGCACAGCACAGAAAATGCAGACAATTCCCCTTTGGTGCTCCCAAAACATTTATGCAGAGCAGACGTGAGCATGGAAATAAAATCAGATGGGACACAAACTGTGTTTTTGCTGGGTGTTTTTGTTGTTTGGGTTTGGTTTTTTCCTTCTTTTTCTTTGTTTTAAGTCAAGCTGGACCAAATTCTTTATCATCTGCTCCTGCAGAAGCCGGGCAGGATTTGTGGAGCCACAACGACAGAGAAGGAGCAAATCCCTGTGGGAAGCCAGAATGCCTCCCAAGGGAGCAACTCACGGAGTTGCATCCACGTGGACTGGCTCTAATCCCTCTGGGTGCAGTTTCATCCACTGAAATCCATCCTTTGCAAGGTGCCAGCACAGCTGCCATGGGAAATAAGGGCCGAGCCGTTGCCAGAATGATCTTACAGGAATGATCCCCATCTCTATTAGGGGCTCAGCTAAGCCATGAAGCCTGAAAGTTGATTATACCTTTCGTTAGGAATGACTGAATGATGTTTTAAAGCTGGAAAATGAACTCGCAGCTAAGAGGAAACACTTTCTTGGCGAGGCTGTAGAGTAGGTTCCCTGCAGAATAGATGCAGCTGTGAGAGTCAAAATTAAATTGATATTAGAAAATTTCCTGAGGGTGGGGAAAAAGTCATCTGGTGCCTGCAGAAATGGCATCATGCAGGGAGCTGACTAGGAAATGGAAAGCCACTGAAACTCAAATATATATGTGTGTGTACATATATATATATGTTTAAATAAAAAAGAAAATATCCTTTAACTTACCCGTCTCAGCAATTTCCAAAAAGTAAAATTTTCTTGAAATAGATTATTTCCCCCCCCCATTTACCTAATACAAGGACATTCCAGTGACCTCTTCCAGTGACCTCCAACCCAAACGAAGAGTCATCTGTGTCCTGTAGATGCAACACAACATGGCAAGTTGCTTTCCAGTGGGTTTTAGGGTTTGGGGTTTTGGGGTTTGTTGCTTCCCACTGCCTCCCAGCAGGTCTCTCTGGCCAGCAGGGATAACTCCTGGCTTAGCCATCAGACAACCAAACCACTGAGCTCCTTCCAGCCAATCACCTAAATTTAGATTTACCCAATGGAAAATCAATTTCTCTGGACAAAAGTTAAAAGTATCCCAGGAATTTTGCAATAAAGGCACTTTTTGTGCAGAAATGTACATTGATGGGAGACCAGCGGACTCTGACCAATATGGTCTCGTTGAAGATGTCTCTGATCACTGCAGGGGATTGGATTAGGTGAGCTTTAAGGTCCCTTCCAACCCAAACCATTCCAGGATTCACAGCCAGAACGCCAGAGGTGGCTTTCTCCATCCCTCCTCGCCGTGCCCTGATGTGTGCTTGGGAATGGGCAACCGGAGCAGAGCAAGAAGATGCATATGCAAAAGCACAAAGTCCAAGGGGAAGCAGGAAGATCCCTCTTGCATCCCCCTTCCTTGTGTCCATGCAGACAGAGGCACCAGGAGCCTGCACATCTGCACTCCCGGCTCCAGCCGCATCCTCAGCGGGAACCTTCGGATCACATTAACAAAGAGCCGCTGATGGCGACAGCTCCTCTGCTGCCCCCGCCGCCTGCTCACCATTTACTCTGACAGCCCGCAGAGAGGGACACGCATTCCTCCGGCGTTTATCCCAGGAAAGGTGGAGGCTCCGTGGGGAGCGCAGCCTGGGGGCAGCTGGGAGGGCGCTGCCAGCACCCACTCGCTCCCACCCTGCGGCATCGCTCCCGGACACTGCTCTGCCCAGCCCAGGGACACATCCACAGCCTTGGCTCTGCCTCAAACATCATCCCTCCCTCACTTCCTTAAATAAAAGCTTCCAGCACGGCCGGCTCCCTCCAGGAAGGAGTCGAAGCTCCCTGCAGCACAAGGCCACCCCTCCATCACCACAACCCAGCACAGCACAGCGCTGGACTCCTTCAAAATTCCCGTTGGGAGCACTTCCATCCCTCCACTGCTCCAAATTAGACGGCCCCAACTTTCATTCTGACCTCTAAAATAAAACCAGTCATAATTAAGATGAGCTGGATTTATTAGCTGGCAGATTCCAGACATATTTCCATACTTTTTTATTCAACTCCAGCATCTCAAAGCTGCTGCTCACCCAAAGCCTGGATTCCTCTGCAATTGCATGGTGCCAGTAACATTAAAGAAAACATCAGCTCTGATGAGACCACTGAGATCTGCAATAAAAACAGGAGGGCTGGTTGTACCACACACATCTGCTGCCAGCATCCTCCTCCACACCTGACTCCTGGTGTCCAGGCTGGAGTCCAAAGGGGTCACAACACCCTCGGGGAGCCCCTCACCACCCACCCATCTCCGACAGAATAGAACATTGCCAAATCAGAACTCAGAGGATGGAAACTCCAAAGGTAGCTTGTGAGAATCTGCAAGGCAGCGGGAATGGAACGAGGTCAGAAAGGGAAAAATCAGTGGTAAAGAGGAGCCAGGACCTCGAGTCCAGGCTCTGAGAGGGAAGATAATAAAAAGGCATCATCCCTTAGCAGCCAGTGAATTGTTGCTTAAGCCCAAGGATCACAGACAGCCCTCTCATCTGAACGGAGCAGTCAAGTGAAGACATTTCCCAGCCATTAAGCCGAGCGATAAAGCACCCGCAGTAAAGTCTGGGAAGTGGAATTTATCATGGCACCGTACAGATTGTAGGGCCAGGAGAGAGCTGGCTCGGGTCAACAGGCTGACCTCTTGTGTTGTCTAAAGATCCTTCCCTTCATCACCTCCATTAACATCCCGTCTCTGCGCTGTGGCCGGCGCCAGCGCTCCCTCCCTGGGGACTGTCCCCCTTCCCTCCCAACTGAGGGGAACTTTCTTAGCTGACAAGCAGAAAGACTTTCCCTTCCTCAGCTCTGGGCCATTACTCCTTGTCCTACCACCTTCGGAGACCAGGAATAATTCCTTTTCTCCATTTTTAACGGTGCCCAGAAAATCTTTAGAGACTGTGATCCCTTCCCACCTTCTCAGGAGGCTTCTCCTCCTTTGCTAGACTGTAATTTAGGGCTGGAATGGGGCAGCCCAGCCTTGTGACATGCCTGCTCTGAGAAGTCATCTCCACCTCCCAGGAAAGGAGATTTATCCTGCCAGTGACTTTTTTTTTGTTTGTTTTCTTGCTCAAATCTGCACAGGGATCATCCTGCTCCTCCCAGCCAGTGCTGCAGCTTTAAATTCTCTGTTGCTCACAGAAGCTGTGGCTGCCTCATACCTAGAATTGTTCAAGGCCAGGCTGGATGAGGCTTGGAGCAACCTGGCCAAATGGAAGGTGTCCCTACCCGTGTCAGGGGCTGGAATGAGATGAGCTTTAAGGTCCCTTCCCACCCAAACCACTCTGTGATTCTTTGATTCTACAAAATCCTCTTTGGTTATGGTGTTCAATAAGGAAATGAATAAATTTTGAACAGTGACATGCAGCCAGGAAGGACAACTTGGGGCAGTCAAGGACAGCAAGAGTTCCTCCAAATCCCTGTGATCTGAGATCTCAGCCATTCAGCTCACATCAGGCAGGTTTTTGTTTGGGATCGATGACCTTGTTTAGACCAAAACCATCCAAGCCCAGCAACCTGCAGCACAGAGGATGTTTTCTTGCTGTTGGTAGGCTGAAGTTATTCTCATTTCTGCCTTTTTCTATTTCCTAGCAGAGACAGCAGAATAACCGTCGGGAAGACAATTCCCAGGATGATTCCTGCCTTGTATCAGAGGAGCCAAAATGCGCAGATGAAAACTCTGCAAATGTTTTGCAAGGGAGCAGGAGCCCTTTTGAAGATGGCTGATTTCCCAGCACAAACATTTCATCCAGCCCTGAGAGTTCTTTGCAAAACAGTTTGAGCCCCACAAAAAAACAACCAACAAGAAAACCCAAAAAACTGTCAAAACATTTTGAAGGAGACTGAATTTTTCTGTTCATTTCAAGAGGAATCATCAGCACCCAGGACCAACAGACTGGTGGGTGCATTACAATACATGGAATTCAGGTATTTGGTTTTTCTGCCTTCTCCATGCCAGAGTCAAGTGGTTGCAGTGCTCTTTGTTGGAGGGACAGTACAGGGGCAACTCACCAAGGCTCCAGAATGAAACAGCCAACATCTCTGTACCCAAAAAGTGCAACCTAAAAAAATGCTGAACACCAAAAATCATAGAAATCCAGAATGGTTTGGGATGGGAGGGACTTTGAAGCTCATCCCATTCCAAACCCCTGCCCTGAGCAGGGACACCTTTCCACTATCCCAGGTTGCTCCAAGTCTCATCCAACCTTGCCTCGGACACTGCCAGGGATCCAGGGGCAGCCACAGCTGCTCTGGGCACCCTGTACCAGGGCCTCACCATCCTTGCAGGGAGGAATTTCTCAACATCCCATCCATCCCTGCCCTCTGGCAGTGTCAAACCATTGCCCCTGTGTCCTGTCCCTCCATCCCTTGTCCCCAGTCCCTCTCCACCTCTCTTGGAGCCCCTTTAGGCCCTGGAAGAGGCGCTGAGCTCTCCCTGGAGCCTTCTACTCTCCAGGTTTGCACCCCCAGCTCTCCCAGGCTGGCTCCAGAGCAGAGGGGCTCCAGCCCTTGGAGCATCTCCGTGGCCTCTCTGGACTCTGTCCAGCAGCTCCACGTCCTTCTTATCACTTGAGCCAAGAAAAAAAAAAATAAAAATTGGTGCTATGCTGCTTTTTCCTCCCTGCCTGGCTGCCTCCCACCCCCTGCCCTTCCCTCCTGCTGTCCCCAGGTGCCTCTGGGCCCCGCAGCCCCTCCGGCCAGCGCGGGCCCCTCGGCCGCTGCCCACCCATGCGGATGGCTGCCGGCAGCTCGGGGCAGGCTGTGCCGGCTCCTCGCCCCGTTTCCTCCTCTCCACCTGGCTGCTCGGCCGGCCGGCTCCTGCCAGGAGCAGCGAGGCGATGGCAGCGGGCGGGGGCGCCGCATGGATGGGCAGCGACCGCCGGCACGGCCAGCGCTGCACACACGCTCCCAACAAGCTCCTGGGGTTCCTGCCAGCCCCAGGCCCGTGTGCTCCCCGCTATTCTTGCACTCCATCCCCTCACCCGGCTGGCTCGAGCACCAGCGTAGTGCTGGGGCCTCATCCTTCTCGAGGAGCAGCTAAACCAAACCACCAGACCACACTCAGCTGGAGGAAAATGGATGGTACCACGTGCTCCCGGCTCACTTGCCAAAAAACAGGCTAAAACCAGGCTGATGTGGCCCCAAGCCTGCAGTCCCCCCTAGGACTAGCTCTAGACGTGACCTGCCCCTGTGCTGGCATGGGTTTAACATCCCAAACAGGCTGCAGGTGCCTAAGGAAGCACACAAACCCCTCCTGCATGCAAACCTCAAGAGACATCCATCCCAAGCTGCTGCCCATCCCTCGTTTCTGTGCATTCCAGCTCTGGTTATAAAAGCCAGCTGGGAGGGAGGGATGCAGGGAGCTGCTTCTTTCCAGCCAAGCCAGCACGCAGCTCCGGTGCTTACGAGCATCCCCTCCCCGTGGGAGGATCGGTACCCCGGGTGCAGCAGGCTGGGAGATGATGGGATGCAGCAGCTAATTTGCACTAATGGTCCCAGAAAGGCAGGGAGAGCTCTCCAGAGGAGAACACACTTGAGCAATAACCTAAATAGCTCTGCGTTTCCAAGCAAAAAGTCCTTGAGGAGGGAAGAGAGGCCCTACAGTTGAATGTCTCTCCCCACCTGCACAGAAACTTGGCTGGGGTTGTTGGAAAAGAGCTGCCCAGGCAGGGAAAAACATCAGCTCTGCAATGTGAGCAGCAGCTCTTGGAAGAAGCTGGACCACGGCTGGATGTCCAGCACTGCTTTCCGTGCCCGCTTGGACAGACTGATGGCAGTCCTGGGAAGAGCCCAGCCTGGAGCACGTTTGGCTCCGTCACCAGCCCAAGGCAAAAAAGTCAGCCCATCTGTGCTGAGACAGGTTGATATAGAGGGTGAAATGCCTAAGTAAAATTCCACAACAGGGCATTAAAAAGATGTAATAAAATATACACGAGTTATTAAATATTGTCATCAAGATGAATCATAAATCAGAGATTTTATGGTTTCTGATTATAAATTCCATTTATTCTGTAAGCGTTTAAAGAAAGAAAAATGGAGATTCAGTAAAGATTTAAGCCCAGCCATGATGCTGCTGATATTTCACTGTTGCTTGTGGATGACAAGGCTGTGGGAGCCCAATGTTGGGTGCACAGAATTGTCTGGAAGGATCCTCTCGTGTCATGAAAAACTCCAATATTCTTATGGACACCACTGCAGAGTTCCTGTACTGCAAGCTCTCCTCCCCACCTGCCTCCTCACCCTGTTTATGGGTTGTGAGATGTAGACTTTCACAAAGAGAGAAATCATCATTTCGGGGAAGGGAAGGCTAAAAGCAGTGAGTGTATGTGGGAAATACCTTTTCCCCTCTTCAAATGCCAAGAGAAATATCAAAGAAATTGCTTTCTTGGAAAGACTCAAGGGTTCAAATAAATTGTCAAGTGCCGGGTGCCAGCACTTCCCTCCTCCTGCCGCGGCAGGACCGTGAGGCTTCTCCTGTAGAGATGCCACCACAAAGAAAGGTCAGGAAATGTAAGCCTTGGAAAGATTTCCACAGAAAACAAGCAAAGGGACAGCCCGTGCCATCCCATTCTGAGGAAGATCTCGGCCCAAGCCAACCTGAAGCTACCAAAACCCTGCTCTGCCCTGGTACTCTACAGGCACAGGCGTGTTGACAGCCCTGGCAGTCCCTCAGCCATGAGTATTTCCTATATTTAATGCTCATTCCCATTTTTCAGCATCACAAAACAGTGCTAGATTGTTCCTTGTCCAACCCTAAAACAGGTTGACTCAGTCCCCAGCCTGCATTTTTCAGCTAGGACAAAACACACACCTAATGTACAGCTTTGCACGGGCTGTTTCCATTCACCTCAATCCATTCACCACCCTATTGCAGTTCATTTCCTGGGGAACCAAAGCCCACAGACACAGATCCATAACCCCAACCATTAAATCCCATCTCTCAGATAGGCTGGGTGGAAGCTGGACCACAGGGCAGATCCTGTTTAATTAGGGCTCATAAAACCAGCTCAGTGCTGCACTGGGGAGTGGGGCTGATTTGCAGCTGCCTTTAAAATGGAGCAGGGTTACTGCTTCAGCAGTTTTCCCAGCCAGTTTTATGGATGCAACAATAAAGCCCAAAAAAAAAAAAAAAGGAAGTTTGCGTGCCAGGAGGTTTAGTGCCGAAGACNNNNGAAGCATCTGATAATGTCAGGGCAGCTTGTCGTGGGATGGAGGGAAGGAGAGCACTGGGATGGCAGTGGGGATGTGGAGGAGCTGCAGGAGGGAGGCAAACCCAGCCTTACTAAGCCACAAGAGCTCCTCAGCGGGGAGATAAGACACGTTTAAAATGAGCTGTGCCGCATTTCCAAGCAGCCCGTGTGAAGGTTTATGTCTGGCCAGATGAAGCAGGGATGGGCTGCCAGGCTGGGGTTTATGAGGTGCAACAAGGAGGGGATGCCATTGCCTCGGCTGGGGGGAAACACTGGGATATGCAGAATCCCAGAATGGCTTGGGATGGGAGGGCTTTTCAAGCTCATTCCATTCCACCCCCTGCCATGGGCAAGGACACCTTCCACTACCCCAGGCTGCTGCAAGCCTCATCCAGCCTTGCCTTGGACACCTCCAGGGATCCAGGGGCAGCCACAGCTTCTCTGGGCACCCTGTGCCAGGGCCTGCCCACCCTTCCAGGGAACAATTCTTGCCCAATATCCCAATATCCAGTCTAAATCGACCCTCCTTCATCTTAAAGCCATTAGGAAGGAGCAGGCTTTTCCTGGGAAGCTTGCAGATCTGCAGATACAGCTCCATGGTCATTGTTTTATGGTTCTCTGGGCNTCTAAAGCTGTTCTCTTTCATCAAAACAAATTAAATAAGGCTTCTTTAATTTTTTTTTTCAATTTCTGAGTAGAAATTCTGTCATCCCCCCACTGCCAACTCCTTCTGAGCTTCTCGGGCTGCACCTGAATTGCTGTGCTGGGGTTTTACAGCCTGGTGCACAACTCTGGACAGGCTCTCCCAGCTGTTTGCACATGGAACCCACCAGACACGGAGTGGGAAAGGAGCAGGGATGAGCTTATTCCTGCTGCTGAGCCTCCAACCTGCAGCCTGGCCCTGCACAAGGTGAGCTGGTTGTTTGTGTGAGCTCCCATGACAGCTCAGCACAGGCATGACAGTCCAGGTGGGCATTTGGAAAGATGAACTGCCAGATCAGGGGAAAAAGGGGGGCAAAAAGCAACACATGAGGTTTCTGGGATAGGCAAATGAGGATGAAAGCTTCCCTCAATGCCAGCCAGGGCAAATCAACGCTTCCCTTCCTGCCTCACCGGCTGCAGCTTTGGGTAAAAATGTGATGAAGCAGCTTTATGCATTAAAGAGGCCAATTTAAAAGAAAAAAACCAGGGCAAGTGTAAGGAAAAAGAAGAACAGAGCGAGACTGATGGGGTCAGGGCGCTGTTAAGGATGTCAATACCCATCACTCACCAGTAACCTTTCTGTAACTCCTGACCCCGCAGTGGCTGTCGCGAAACCGCAGCAAAATTAAAACAGAAATGAAGCAGCATCAGGTCCCGGCGAGAGGAGGCAGCGCCTGACAGGCAAGGTAAGGGCCTGACGTGGAGACAAGGAGGGGGCACGGCGCCGGCCACGGCGTCCCCCGCGCTCCCGGGAAAAGTGCGAGGGATGCAGGATGCGCTCAAGGGGAGCGGCCGGACCGCGCTGCCGGCACAGCGGGACACGGAGCGGGGAGGGGAGGCGAGGCTGACAGCAGAGGGCTGGAGGAGGTGAGGATGGCCCCGAGGAGAGAGGAAGGACGAGGCTGATGTACCCCAAGAGCTGAGGCTGGAGGGGGAGCAGCAGATCGCTACAGCCGGTAGGGTCACAACAACACCACTCTGTGCTTTGGGGGATTTCTGCTAAGAAAAGGAGATTTCCTCGGGTTGCAGGTGGGTTTTCACGCAGTCCTGCATTCCATCCATCCATAAAAGCAGCGAAATAAGCAGCAAACCTCCCTCTGAGAGGGCTGGAGCTGCAGCGGCACGACGCTCCCCTCTCCTCCTGCCCCCGGCTCTCTGTGCAAATTTAAAGCATGTTCCAGATATGGGCTGACCTTTCCAGAACACATGAACAGGCAAAAGGAGAGGTGGAAAGGCATAGAAGGGAAAATGTGCCTTGCAATGGGAAACAGACCATACATATCCCACCTAGCAAAATGGGAAAAATGGGGGAGGAAGGGGATCTGGCCTGGGATCAGTCCCAAAAAAAGCCAGGTCATCTTCTTGAGGCTGTCCCAACCCCAAAAGGGTAGGTCCCAAGGCAGATCCTGAGCAGATTGAGCCCAAAATGGCACCAGCTTTTCTGGTGGGCAGAGGCAGGGCTGCCCTTGCTGGAAGCATCCCTAAGGTTCATCCACAGTGATCTCCCAGCTGTTTAACCACAGATTTTGAAGGAGGTAAGTTCCCAGATCAGCTTACAGAGCAGGCAGTGTCCAGCAGACCATGGCAAAGTCTCTCCAGCACTGTTTCACCCATCTCATGCAGCTTGCACAGCATCCTTCTCCCTCCCCATCACACTCATACCTGCCTTTCTCTTTTGCCAGCCTCTCCCTCAGCCTGCAGTTGTGAGAAAATGAGGGCAGGCTCATCCCCCAGTGCCAGCGGTTCTGCACCACACCAGGCACAGCCCTCGCCAAGAACAAGCGCACAGAGGGAAGGCAATCAGGAGAACCACGGGAGATGCTGTCACACACAAACAGCACTGAACCAGCTGGGAGCCCCTGGATGTGCGTGGATGGCAAGGACACAGATTCCTGGGGTCCTTCTTTCCCCGTCACGGCTCTGTCAGCCTTAAGCTGGGCCAAGGTGAGGGTTCCTGCGCTCGTGGGCACGACCCTCCCTCCGCCTCCCAGACTGGCACAGCATGCAGGATCAGCTCAGGCTCCTCTCTGCAAGACGTCCAGAAGCTGAGACAGAGCTGATCCATCTTCCCCGCTGAAAGAGTGTAAACAACTCAGCTGCAGGCTTGGAGTGCAAGAGAGGACACGCAGTTGGAAATTTTAAGGGCCAATTTACTAGGTAATTTACTAAACACGCTAATAATTGACATTGCAAGCACCATCCCGCTGTCCCCAGCTCCTGCCTAATATCCGTAGCAAGAGGGAGAAAACAGCTTTCCCTGTCCTCGACGCTCTGCAAAGCCTCCTCTGCCAGCCAGATCCTGGATGCCATCTGGGCAGCTTCGCTCTGCTCAATCCCAACCAACACAACAGCAACCCTGGCAAAACCCAGGCTCCTGATTAGCATGCATATTTCTGAGCACTGATTCCACCTGAGGATCTGTGCAAGGGAAAGGTGTGTTGTAATTACCACCTCTTCCCTAGCTGTAATTAAAGACAAACTGAAGGGAGTTATGCCCAGGCTTTCGGTTTCCCTGAAGCTTTTCCCCATGCCAAAAAAACAGCTCTGCAAGAAAATTCCCAGCAGCTTCTTGGAAAAAAGGCAGCAGCTCAGCCTGGAGTTGCAGCCTGGTTTAGATTATGGTACATAGACTGGGCTTTTCATCCAGGCACAAGGAGAGGGTTGGAATACAGGTATCCCACATCCTTTAGCCACCTGCTGCAGGAGGGGATGAACTGCCCTCTCTGGGAGAAACACAGGTCATGGAAGGGTTTGTGATGGGAGGGACCTTAAAGACCATCCCTGCCATGGGCAAGAACATCTTCCACTATCCCAGGCTGCTCCAAGCCCCTTCCAACCTGGCCTTGGACACTGCCAGGGATCCAGGGGCAGCCACAGCTTCTCTGGGCACCCTGTGCCAGGGCCTCTCCACCCTCCCAGGGAAGAATTTCTTCCCAGTGTCCCATCTAACCCTGCCCTCTGGCAATGGGAATACATTCTCTCTCATCCTGGCACTCCAGGTTCTTTTCCAAAGTATGCACAGCTCTCTATGCTCTCCAGCTCTCTTGAAGCCTCCTTAGGTGCTGAAAGGTGTTCCCTGGCTGGCAGATGACCAAGTTAAAACAGACTCCTATGATTTAAGTGACTAAGCCTGGGTGTGGTGAAGCCCAGCACACCAGTGGTGGCATCTCTGCACCAGTGGAAGTTACACATTCAGTCCTGTTCAACAAACCATCCCAGGCCATTAAATCCCTGCACAAATGGAAGGGATTTGAGCTGTTATTTTTGGTCAGAAATGTTGTGTCATTGAAATTTAAAACTTCCCATGGGAGCATGTTGATTTTGACAAAGTCACGTTTCTGCTTTTATTGCCTTGATTTGCTTAATTTTAATTCCAAGCACCTCTGCTGGTTCTTGATGGTCTATATTCCTACCTAGCAAATCTTTTGGAGAGGTGCTCTGCTTCCCCCACTTCTCCCCACTGAGAAACTCCACCTGCAGGGTAGGAAATTAAATTCTAAATTCAAAATCCAGTTCATATCTAACAAAACCTCTGCGTTATTGACAGGGATTCCAAATACCTGGGCACTGTGGGGAGCACCCACAGCTGGGTGCCCAAAGGACCAGTGAACATTAAATTTATTTCTGCCCTGCACCTGCCTGGATCTACATGCTAGAAATGAGGATGAAAATCTGATGAGCAGTAAATAACTCTGTGCCCTCAAAGGCACAGGGGTTTCAAGAGCCCTCTCACCACTCTCTCAAGAAAAAAACAAACCAAAAAAACCTCTCATGGTCCACAAAGGCCTTTCACATCGAGCATCTTCAGCTTGAAAAGCCCTTCAATGTTGTCACTCTCAGCAAGCCGGGTCACAGTTTGCAATTAATCATTCACTTGATTAATTTTGCCTCCTTTAGCCTGCGAGTCCCCACAGGCACAAAACGCTGCCGGGGTGAGGGAGCCGTGGGTGGGCTGTGAGTGCACCGAGTCAGAGCCAACAACGTGGATGTGCCTTGGGAGCAGAAGCCAAGCCACCCACAGCACCCTGCAAGAGGGGCCAGGCATGGACACAAGGTCAAAGCTCTTGCCCAAATGCCTGGGCAAGCAAATTCCTTAAAAAAATTCCTCTGCTGGGTGTAATGACCTCGCTGAGATATTGCATCACACATCCCTCCTCCTCCTCTTTGCCTTACACTCAGCCTTACTCTACTCTCTCCAATGGACCAGCAAAATACTCCTTTCAAATTGCTGCAAATTTTTTTTTAGTGTTGGTTTTCTTTCTTTTCTTTCCATTAGGAGACATGTTCATTAGGAAAATATCAGAAACCTCTGGGGCAGCTTGTGCTTCTAACTCATTTTCCAAATGTATAATGAGCCAGGAGTAAATTTTTTAGGGTGAATTTAATTGACCTTTGCAGTGGCATTAGGCAGATTGGCTTAAAGTCTATTAGAGCATAATGTAACCTGGTGAGATTTTAGGGAAGGGTATTGCAAAAACCGACGGAGTTGGACTGCTCTCCTCCCTTCCTCCCCAAGCTTTCTTCACAGAGGAAAAGAAGGATGGCTTAAGAATAGAGAGGGATGAACAGAAGGGGAGAGAGATGAACAGACGGGCAGAGAATTAAAAGGGAGAAGTGAGGAAAGGAGTGGGAGGCAGAGAGAGGGGAGCAGCTCCAACTGGCCCTCGGCTGCTGCAGGTCTGGCTGCTCAGGGACGGGCAGCGGCAGCCACCGACCGACCAGCTGGGCCATTTGCTGGGTGACACGGTGCCAGCTCACACCAGCTGAGGATCAGGCCCTCCGGCGATGGAAGACATCCCAGCTTTGCAGGGATGGCTCACGAGCCGCTGGTCTCGCAGGAAAGGGTGGCTGACAGATGCTGGGCTCGGAGCTGCTCGGGGTGCCACGGCCAGGGACACGCGCCCAGTGCCGGCACCTGCTCAGGGACACCCCCAGAGTCAAGTGAAGCTGTCCCTGCAGAGCCTGGGGAGGCTGCTCAGCTCCACATCCCGCCTCATATCCAGGAGGAGATGTCAGACCTCCAGCAGTGCTAACAGGGGCTCTCTAGGGGCTGCTGAGAAGCAGCAAAAGGTGAAAACTACGGAATTTCACTCCAGTGCAGAGAAACAGCACGGCAAGAAGGCACCAACCTACAAAGCCATGTCCTGCACACACCCGGGACTCCAGTCTTGGGCTCTCAGGGCACATTTGGGACCCAGTGCACTGTGGTGTCACCCCATAAGGCTGTGGAGGCTCCAAGCACCTCAATAACCCCACGTATATAAATATATACACAGAAAATTAGAGAGTCACAGAATCTCACAATGCTTTGGGTTGGAGGGGACCTTAAAGCTCATTTTGTTCCACCCCTGGCAGGGACACCTCCAACGAGACCAGTTTGCTCCAGCCTGGTCTGGTACACTTCCAGGGTGAGGAGTAAACAACCTTTCTGAGCATATATACACAAACATGTATGTATATATGTATATATATGTGTGTGTGTCTGTACATCTATATATGTATGCATATGTATATGAGGTGTTAAAAAACACCCAGCCTTTACACCAATAACAAGTTTCCATCCCCAGATCGCAATTCCTGCCTCCTTCCAGGAGCTATGGAGGGCAGGTCCCTGCTCAGGGTCAGCACCCCCAGCCCAAGCCCAACCTGCAGGAGTGGGAACAGCACCTCTGCCTTGGGAACTCACACACCTCTTGGAATTACATGAACAAAATTGCAGCAATCAAAGGCCCTGGGGCAAAGCTGGGTGCCAGGAAGCTGGCACGGCGCTGCTGATCCCACCCTTCCCTGTTTCACAACGCCGGCACACCAGTCCCGGGTTGTGTTTACAGGGAGCTCGAAACCTCCTCCCGATGGGACCCCGGCATTGCAGTCGGACCCCCGGAAAGGGCTCCGGCTGCCAGCGCTGTCCTGCTTTGCAGCCGCCCCTGGAAGCGCTGACAGACCCATTCCAATGATCCGAGCCCTGCCCGGCCCTCGGCACAGGGATGCCCCAGGGACATCACCCAGGAACGCTCACCTCCAGCCTGTCAGCACTAAAGAACGGCTCTTCCTTGGGTGTTTGCGCACCAGCCTATAAAGGAGGGCCGGCAAATCAGCCTGGGAAAATCTCGAGGCTGTGTTTTGAAACATCACCTGCTTGGCGTTTTCCTCCCCCACCCAGCCCTGACAATCTCAGGCACTCCCTGTCCGTGCGAGGGTGGGGTATGAAATGCCAGGCTCGTTCCAGCCCACATCGTTCCCACTCGGCCGGGAGCAATCCTCCCTGAACTCATTCCCAGCTCTGATAAGGAAATGGGGTGCAGTCCCTAGGGATGGGTGAGCAACGTGACACTGAGAGCCCAGGGCTGAACCCGGCTACCCCCGGGCTCGGGCTGCTGCCCTGATGTTGAAACCATCCTCCCTTCCCTGCCCTGCAGCCGAAACAGCTCCGCCGGGACGCTCCGCTCTGTGCCAGCTCTCACTTGCTATCCCCCTACTGCGATATAAATGAGATTCCCGCATCCCAATTTCCAGTTACAAATCCTCCACCGTGCACTGACCGGTGCTAAACGCGCCTGTGGGGCCGGCGGGGCTTGGCTCCCGCAAGGGCTGATGCACACAAGGTGGGATGTGGGAAGCCTCTGGATGCCCTCCCTGCACCAAACCGGCCACAAAAGGGTTACCGACCTGCTCTCCTTTCCCAACTTTGCTGCTTCATCCCCTGAGAGGCTGCAGGGAGGGAGAAGAGGGTTTCAAAAGCGAGCCGGAAAATGAGAAAGAAAAGGAGAAGGTTTCAGCTGGATGCAGTGAAACGGAAGGCTTTGTGTTTTCGGAAATTAAGGGTGTAAGGGGTCTCTTTGTGCTAAATGCTCTGGATGGGATGAAAGTAAATAGAGCTCAGCTGGACAGGGGAGTTTGGGCGACATCGAGAACAATTTTTATCCCTGTTAGATATTAATTTCCCATACATCATCCCCCTGTCCTCCGCCCGTTTGAAGTGCTCAAGGTTTCAGGCTTCAAAGCGCACCACGCTGGCCACTGGCACAAAGCTCAGGATCTGTGGGGAGCTGCATCAGCAGGTTCCAGCCCCGTGTCCCAGCAGGACCCCTCCCCACAGTGACACCCCCCGTGGGCCAGCCCCGGGATGTGGCAGCTCGTGCCACGGCGCGGTGACATCCTGGGGTCTCTGCTGCAGGATGGAGCCGGGGAGGGGGCCAAGGCAGAGCACATGAAAGCGCTGACCCACTTTGTGGCCCAAAGTGCTCATTAAAACCCAACCACATGTCCGTGGGCGCCTGGAAAAGCCGGTGGGGTCATAAACCCCATCCCTGCCCGGCTGTCACTGATGAAGCACCTACCAAAATCAATGGCGCTTTGTTGGGTTGCGTCAGCTAACGAGGAAAAGGCCATTTATTGTTTCAGCAGGGAAAGGCTGACGCACCACAAAGAGGGCCCTTTGCCTGACTCAGAGCAAGTATCTGCGGCTTTTCCAGGGTGATTTGCCTTTGACAAGAGGCTTCTGTCCTCCAGCAAGACGCCTGGGCTGACGGTGGTCCCCGCTGGGAGAAGCAGTGATGCTGCTCTGGATCACCAGTGAGGGATCTGCATCCAGCATCACTGATGTCGGGGTGTGCATTTTCTGTGGATGCACAGAACGAGCACAGAGCAAGGCAGGCAGAGCTATTCCAAATTTTCTCCTGGGCAAAGCGAGGCACGGCTGACCGAAGAGCAGGAGGCAGAGCCCAAACTGAACCAGAGCCAGGCCAGGCAAAGCCCAACCATCTGCCTGCTGCAAAGCCAAACGAGCTGAGGTTACTTGATTGAAACAGCAAGTGCATAAATATCCAATAAAATAAACAACAGCCATAATTAATAATAAAATAAAAATAGCCTTTCCTTTCTGCTCCTGCACTTTGCAGCCGCAGAGCTCAGGGCACATCACACGCCAGAGTAACAACTAATTATAAGCACCAATTACGATGATAATGAAATAATCTACCTTCCAAACCTGCCTGCCATTAATTTTCGCTGGCTGCAAAGAAGGTTGAGAGCTCACACTGGACAGACCGAGTGACGTGAGTGCACTCTGCCCTGCACCACAAACCAGCCTGACAGCAGGAGGGGGGACAGAGGCATCCTCATACCCTAGGACGTTCCTGCAGCAGTGACTTCTCCAGGTCATTGATCAGAGAAGCTGTGGTGGCCCAATCCCTGGAAGTGTCCAAGCCAGGTTGGACAGGGTTTGGAGCAACCTGGGGCAGTGAAAAGTGTCTGTGCCCACAGCACAGGGTGGAATGGGATGAGCTTTAAGGTCCCTTCCAACCCAAAGCATTCTGTGATTCTATGAAAGCCACACACTCTTTGGGGTAAAACAGAAGCAAAGCGGCACAGGGAAAGCTTGATTTACCTCCTCTCTCAGCAAACTGAAGCTTTTCTTTCACGATACCATCAGCAGACAGAAATAAGGGGCTGAAGGAGGACAATTTGGATGAGATGCTGAGAAGCAGCGTTTATCCCTTTCTAGACGGTGACTCAAGGAATCATGTGGGCACGGACTGATTCCTAAGCCAGCAGTTAAGCAAGAGCCTGAGTGATGAAGTACTCAAGGCTTGCACTTCATCAGTCTCCTGAGTCAAAGCAGGCACCTTGCTCCCAATCCCATCCCATCCCATGTCAGGCTGTGNAGGCTGTGTCATTGCCTGCCCCGTGTCTGTCATCCCATCCCAGCCCATGTCAGGCTGTGCCATTGCCTGCCCCGTGTCTGTGATCCCATCCCATCCCATGTCAGGCTGTGCCATTGCCTGTCCCATGTCTGTGATCCCATCCCATGTCAGGCTGTGCCATTGCCTGTCCTGTGTCTGTGATCCCAGCCCATCCCGGGTCCTGGGCTGCATTCCCAGCTCCATCAGCCCCAGGTTCAGGGAGGGCATTGTCCCCCCTTGCTCCACTGTGGTGAGACACCCCTGGAGCACTGTGTCCAACTCTGGGACCCCAACATCAGCAGCACTTGGAGCTGCTGGACAAAGTCCAAAGGAGGCCACAGAGATGCTACAAAGGCTGGAGCATCTTTCCTATGGAGACAGACTGGGAGAGCTGGAGATGTTCAGCCTGTGGAGGAAAAGGCTCTGGGGAGAGCTCAGAGCCCCCTTCAGGGCCTACAGAGGCTTCAGAAGAGCTGGTGAAGGACTTTGGACAACGGCCTTGAGTGCCAGGACAAGGGGAATGGGTTCAAACTGCCAGAGGGCAGGGTTAGATGGGATATTGGGAAGAAATTCTTCCCTGTGAGGGTGGAGAGGCCCCAGCATAGGGTACCCAGAGCAGCTGTGGCTGTCCCTGGATCCCTGGAAATGCCCAAGGCCAGGCTGGACAGGACTTAGAGCACTCTGGGATAGTGGAAGGTGTCCTTGCCCTTGGCTTGGGCTTGAAACAAGATGATCCTTAAGGTGTCTCCCAACCCAAACCATTCTGGGATTCTCTGATCTGCTTTTTAATTTAAGCGTGCTTGGTGCATTTAATCAGCAAGNTTTTAATTACAGAGGAGCCTGCTTGGTGCATTTAATCAGCAAGGATGGCGACCAAGCCCTGAAATGCTCCTCTCCAAGCTTGCAGAGAGCTACCAAAGCACATCATTTGATCCAAATTGGAAAATTCCTGGGCTGCAAAGCAGGAAAAGCAAAAGCTCAGTGTGTCAGGGAGGGTCAGAAGACCCTCATGTCCCAGCCCCAGTGGTTCTGAGCAACACGATGTGCTGCAAAGCCCAGGGCTGGCTCTGGCACCAAGGGTGAGCAGAGCCTGTAAGATTGATTTCTTTTTGTTTTCGATTGACGGCGTGTTTGCTAGAAAATGTCATTTTCAGGAACCGAAACTATCTGTGGATTCAAGTCAGGTTTAGCGAACAGTTTTTGCAGAAAATAAATAGAACGAGGAGAGGAGGGAGCTGCAGAGAAGTCAAAACATCTCGTGGATGATGTTTCTTGTGTGTTACATTTCAATCTCTCACTTGAAATGTCATTGTCATTCCAAAAAATTGACATTTATCTAAAAGGTTAAAAAAAGGCTACGCTGAGTGAAGCATATGGGTCGGTTTCCACGTTTGCATAAACTGTTTCATTAGGGTTTGACAGAAACACTGGGCTGACGTCACGGAAAGAAACCCAGCTCCCCACTTTTCTCTGAGGTGACCTCAAGCTGACATTGTTTCTTTGCCCTGGCCACCAACTAAGCTGTGCAAAAGAATTAAAAAAGCCATTATTCACCCAACATTGGCAGTGCTGGGGTTGGGGGAGAGCGTGGAGCTGTTCCCACTGCAGGGAATCTTCCAGGCTGGTGCAGGTACACAAATCCCCTTGAAAGTCATCACAGATTTTGGCAGCTAAGACAGAGCTAAAGCAGCATGAGTCCGTATTGAACTAATGGAGGATCTTAAAATCCAAGAATGTGGAGGAAACAGGACTGAAAAATGACACAGCCAGCATATCCAGGGAATAGAAATTGTCCCATTCACCCCGAATTTGACCCCAGATCTCAGGAAGCCCATGGAAGTGTAATGACCAGCCACTACCAATTTAATCCTTCAGTTTAATCCCATGATAATTATAATGCCACGCTTCCAGGCTAGAACAAACAACCCCTCCCCGAGGCAGAAAAGGGCTTTTCATTCACCCTCTGAAAGAACTGGTCAAAGTCCTGATTTTCTGAATTTCCCCCCAGATTGATGTAATGCAAATAAAAATTACAGGGCCTGGGGGGGAATGACTGACAGGAAAATGGAGAGAAAACGTCTCTGGGATATGGTCGGTCAATGGGAGTTTTGTGATGTAGCAATCTGAGATTTCCAGGGGGAGGACCACTGGAGGGGAAGTGTTCAGCCCAATTTGGGGAAGTTGTTGGCTTTCCCCAGTGTCTCTCAGGACTGGGAATCTGGATACTCCCAGGGGAAGGACTGAGATGCCCAACTCCTTCCAACCTCACGCCTGGATGGATCTCAAATTCCCCCAAAAGCACAACTGAGGGTCTCACCCTGCCCTCTCAGCTCCCTCCTGCCATGGCACCTGAGAGGGACTTGTTTTTACAACCTAATTCAAACAGGCTTTGCTTACAAATAATTGGCTTTAACAACTTGAGATCTTCCCAACAGCAGCCAAATTCATAGAATTCCAGAATGGATTGGAAGGAAGAGAACAATGGAATTGTCCAGGCTGGAAGGGACCTTAAAGATCATCTCCTTCCACCCCCTGCCACGGGCAGGGACACTTTCCACTGTCCCAGGTGGCTCCAAGCCCTTCAAAACTGCCCTGGGGCACTGCCAAGGATCCAGGGGCAGCCACAGCTGCTCTGGGCACCCTGTGCCAGGGCCTCCCTACCCTCACAGGGAGGAATTTTTTTCCCAATATCCCAACTAAATCTGCTCTCTGTCAGTTTGAAATAAACCCAGAGCAAAGGTTTTAGCAGTCAAGGTGCTGCCAACACTTCTGATATGGATGTTAACACTGTAGCAATTCCTTTTCTTTTCCTTTTTAATTATTTAGTTGTTTTTATTTTTAATATTTATTCATTCCTTTTTTAAAAAAAGCTCCAAGCTCCTTAGAAAAAAGCTTGTGCATTTTTCTAGTCTGTGCTTGGATGACTCTCAGCCCCCTGACAGAGAATCTATAGGTGCTAACAAAATACAAACGGATAATTAATCACCATAATTGGGGATTGGGTGGCTTTTATTCACTTCCATCTCCTCTGTGGTGTTTCTTCAAAAGAAAAGAGAGGGAAAAAAATCTAGTAGAGAAGGGAAGAAAAGAAATCCCGTAAGTCTAAATAGGCTGCACAGATTTATGGAGAATTAGTTTAGTCCTTGGGACCTTGTGACATGAGAGTCCAACCAAACTCCATTCTTGGCTTTATGATGTTTTCAAGCCCCCTCAATGCAATTATTTCCTTGTCTCCCTACAGCCCATCCATTATTCTCTATAATAATATGTTTTCTGAAACTCCTTTCCATAAACAACGAGAGCAGGCAGCGAGAAACCTCATTGTTATTGATATCATGTCACATCACCAGTAAAACGGCTCCTGCAAAACGGGCTGGGAATGGAGATGGCTTCAATTGAAAACATCCCCACCTTTTACAGCCTTCCAAGATAAATGAAGCCAAGCCACTGTGACGTCACACGGGGAAATTTAACCCCCAGTGTTGTTTTAGGGACAGGGTTGAGACAATCAAACAAATTGCTGGTAGGAAAGGGGTCCCTGGCAGAGTTTGTTTGCTCCTTCCACTGGATCTGGCCCCACACCATCACTCACCAGCCACGAAATTTTTAAAAGCAAACATTCCAGGCTTAATTGCGCCTTGTACCCAAAATTACGCAAGGAAATCAATAAAATGTTGTTTTCAGCCAACATATGATGCTCAAAAGCACTAGCACCACCAAGCTTGTTAAAATAGCAACAATCCTCAGCCCCCAAATCATCATCCTGGGGGGGGTCAAGTTCCCAATTCCCATTATAACTGATAAAATCACAGCAACTGCAAAGTATAACTGGCAATATCACAAACAAAGGTTTGAGATGAGCTTAAATAGCTAAAAGAGATGCTTGTAGCAGTGATTATCCAATGTACAGCTGGATTCTGGATTTGTAAGGCTGGGAAGAGCTCAAGCCACACCGACACTGTTTTAGCACCCAGACCCATGAAATATATTCATTCAATTAATTAAAATAGTCTAGTTATGATCCTGGCAACATGAAATAAAGATTAATAAACTTTCTACGTTTTCTAACTAGACCCAAGTGTATGTCTGACCCCCCACATCCCCCAAAGATCATCCATATCTCTAAATATTTCAGGTATAGCTTGAATCACTCTAAGCCTTAAAAATTAATCCACGGGGTGAGGATGATGGGATCAGCCTATTAAGAGATTCAAGAACAAAGATTTCACATTAAATGACCAAGAGGGAAAATCACTCATTTGCCACCAAGAGAAAAAGAAGAGCAAAAACACAGCTGGAAGCAGCCCCGTAGGGTGAGATAACTGATCCCAGGGCCCTGCATCCTTCCTCATCCTCCTGGTATTCTGACATTTCAGCAACAGGAGCATCCAGGCAGTGCATTTTCTCAGGGAGCAGATTTTTATCATCCTAATCATGGTCCGGGACCAATACACGGAAGCATTTACTGGTCCAGAAAGCATTTGTACTGTTCCAGTAACTAAGCACTTTTGAAAGACTCTTTTCCACCTGATTGTAGGAGCTGATAGCTCAGGAGCCGCTAGCGAGAGATTGATGCTTCATATGTTTGAAAGCTCAAACTCCAAGCAGAGAATATTGCGCTGGTTTCTGGCTCTAGTGGTTTTCATAACACCCGGCAGCAATATCATGTCAGAACAGCAGCTGCCAAATCTGGTCTTCAATTATTGCCAACTTCAAGTTCAAGGAGAGCTAAATCCAGGGGTTTGGTGCAACCTGATGTAAAATGCAGCTCTAACAGGACTCCCTTTGTCTTTCCCCCTCTCCCATACATGTTGGAGGAGCTGCCAGGTGTCTGCACCAAATTAGAGCCTGTGGAGTTCAAATGTGGGGATGGCTGGAGGCATCGTGGCCACACACTGCTGGAATAGGTGGGATAAATGGTTTGGACAAACAAAACTTTGATGCTTTCAAACTCAGTTGAAGGGGACCTTCAACCCTTTTCCTCACCCTTTTCCAGCCTGCAAAGCAGAAAACAGGAGGTTGGGACTTGCTTTCCTTCCTGAACTCACTCAGCCCAGAATAAACAAAGGAGATTTAAGATGTCTTTTGGGGAGGGCAAACTTGTTGTCTAGAGAAGTTGTGGCTGCCCCTGGATCCCTGGAAGTGTCCAAGGCCAGGCTGGGCAGGGCTTGGAGCAACCTGGGATAGTGGAAGGTGTCCCACGGCATTTTCTTTAAGGCTCCTTCCAACCCAAACCATTCCATGATTCTGTGACCTCACGGCTTTAATTTGGATATACAAGAGCACTGGGAGTTACAGAGCAGGATTCTGTGACTGTGGAGAGATGGGTCTGAGCTAACCCTGCTGCCCCCTTGCTTTAGAACCTTCAGTTCCAGGCTCTCCCACCATTCCCAACAAGAAGATTTTGGCAGATAAAATCCACCAGATTACACACATTCCTGCAGCACAGAGAAATTCCAAGAGCAGGGCTGCAGAGCTTTCCCCTTGCAATGACATATGCAAACATGTTCTGTGCAATTTTGGGAATTCAATGATCTCTCACGTGGCTTGTGCAAAATCTCCCAGCAAAAAGTTTTATTTCGTGTCACACGAGCGACCCGTGCAGAGCATGAAAGCAGGGGGTTGGGATATGCTAATATCCCTAATGCTATCACTTCTGCAAACAAAATTAATGATTTTCAAGCCCTGGAGCCATCAGATTCCACTTCCACAGGGACTTGTGCTGGGTGAGCACCAAGTTCTCTCGGCCCCGTGGGAATTTCATACTCCAGCGATATAAAAGATGAGGGTTGAGCACACGGGGAAGCTACGTGAGGACACAGGAGAAAGGCCACGATGAGTTTCCATCAATCCACAATGCCTAAGGCCAGAAGAGACAATCAAAGCTGGCAGCCTGGAGAAGCTAAGCCACACAATTTCACCCTGCAGGCCCCGGAGCAAACACAGGGATTATTCCCTTGCACTCTGGCAAACACCAGCAAACCCGGCCACTTCTTGCTGATGCATGGGCTGGGTTTTAGCAGGACAATCAGTCTTGCTTAAAAGACTTTAAGTGATGATGAATTCACCATTTCCCCCACATAATCAAGGGATAGCTTGGTTTGCATCTGGCTCCTGTTTTACCAGAGTTCCAAGGATGTATTACACAAACTGGCCTGGATTTAGGTCATGCATCACTGACATCTCCATCCGAAGGGAAAGGCTTTGCTAGCACCTACCAGCAAAACTCCTCTTCCTCCAAAGCAGCCCCTCAGTGCCTGGGACAGAAGCCATCCCAGCTTAGGGCTGGTGAAGGTGACATGTCCCCATGCTGCCTTAACACCAATCTCTAGCCTGGGAAGCTGTGGAGAACCTCCACATTCTTCTTGACACCTCCATTCCAGTAAGAAATCCCAAAATCCCTGAATGGTTTGGGTTGGAACAGTCAATAAGGATCATTTATTTCCAATCCCCCTACTATGGGCAGGGAACCTCCTGCCAAGCTGGAAATGGGGCAAAAGACCCAAAAACCTGCTGCAATGGTCAAGTTGCACCCAAAGCATCCTCTGGATCTGATCTAGGGGAGGGAATAAACCATGGGCAAAATAAATAAATAAAAAACCAATCTCCATTTGGAGGCACTAAATCCCCACTCCTTTCCAGATGGCTGGGAGATTTCTCCCAGGTGGTAAATATATTATTAAGAACTCATTTCACCGTGAAATTGACTATTCAAAACACAGACAGAAGTTAATATATTAGGACAACCTGTCTGAAAAGCTCACATTAGAGGGAATTTATTTTTGTTTAATATAAAACGTGGCACTGCACACATGGCCGTCCTCGAGCTGCTCCTCAGCAGAAACATGCGTTCAGACTTTGGGGAGGTCTCCTAGGGCAGGACAAATGGCACTGGATAAAGTCCCTGTCACCTTTGGGGCAGCCCAGCCATCAAGGACATCAGCACTGGGAAGTGGAACCCGTGCCATGGCTGGGAGGCTTCCCCAGTGTCCTGGGTTGATGCTGAATTGGATCCCCATTCATCTGTTTAGCTCAGAAATAAGTTTTGCACCTTTAAAACTGGATCTGAGAGCGAAGGAGAAGCACTGGAATGTCTGAGGCAATTGTTTTCAAAACATAAAGATCAGAGTTTTCAGCTTCCCTCACTCACNGGGGAATTTGTCAGCTCTGAGGAGTGGAGAGAGGTTTTGGTGTTCAATATTGTTCATTTGTTGTGCTGGGGAGTGCTTTGCATGTTAAATAAACAATTTTTTTCCACTTTCCTCCAAGGAATATTTTTTTTTCCCTGTCCCGAACCAGTTGGGAGGAGGGGCGGTTCAGATTTGCTTTCTGGAGGGACTCCATCCGGAGGTTTCTCCCCAAATTTGCCCTAAACCAGGACACCCAGCTCTCCCTGACCATCTCAGTGTCATTATTCTGGCACTCCTCAGCAGTCCAGTGCTTAGAGAAAACCAGAGCAAGGTAATAATAAAGATTTACTGCTTGGGGGCATCATTGCACTGACTCCAAAGGGAAAATCTAAGCAACATGACAAGGACATGAAGAATGTCTTTCACAGGGAACCATCAGGTCAGACGAGCCCTCTGGGCACCCCTGATCTAGTCCCCCACTGGAAACAGGAGCAGGTTTCAACCTGAAGTTGAGCCTAAACTTCCTCCAGGTTTAGATTAAACCTACACCTTGGAACTGTTTTCACTTATAGCCCAAATCCACAGCCTTGGGAAGGCTGGAACCTCCCATTGCTAACTGCACACCTAATGCATGATTTCTTATTAACCACTAATGAGAAGATGCCTAAAGTAACAGGCTTTCTAAAGCATCTCCTAGGTGAGTCAATTGTTTTGATTGTGTAATTATTTAAAAGTATCCCAGATATTTTTTTTAGCGAGGAGAAGCAGCATAATTTTGCAAATCAGTGATGAAGAAGCCTCAGAGGGACGACAAACAGTTTGTATGGTTTAATTTGCTTCCCAGCCTTTCTGTCAAGGAGCTTCAGCTTTGCTTTGGCCTAAGATCTGCCTCGGGGAGGTCAAGGAAGGTGACCTTTGTCTTCCCACTCAATAGCAGAGGATGAGAGTCTGAACTGCTGGACGCACACAGACTTCAGAGCGTGTCTTCATTAGAGGCCGCACGACACCTCTGAAGCCTCAGCCCTTCTGGAAAACCATGGATGGGAGAAACCTCTGCAAGCCACAGATCTGCTAGACTGTAACTTAGTTCACTTTAACTCAGCTGCTAATTAACTCATTTCAACCTAAATGCCTACGTCCTGATTAAAGGGGACTCTTTGCTGACCTCTGGTCCAGGACACGCGTGGTGGCTCGACAGCCACCTCAGCTGAACACTGAGCTCTTTGAAGGGATATCCCAGGATCCCCGCACTAAACAGGTCCTCTTGTGCAGAGTTCCTTGAGAAGTGGGTGGACAACAGCCTGGACACAATCCAGGCTGGACAACTTGTCCTTTGAGAAGAGAAACTGGTGGAAGGTGTCCAAGGAAGAAGAGAGCATAGAGGTCCAATAGAAAACAAGTGAAGGGAAAGAGTTCTCCCATGCTGGAAAAAGCTGGACATTTCAAAGAGCCATCACCTTTCCTAGACCTTGGAAAATCTCCACCTAGAAAAATACAACCCCCTACTGCTCTCCCAGACCAACCCAAATTATCAGGAGCAATCTTTAAAATCCAGTCTAATCCTTCCTGCTCAGACCTAGAGCAGCAAAGCCACTTGAACCTTAAAAAAGCCACTTATCCGCAGGGATAAAATTCATGTCCTCCCTTGGCAACCAAAGAGACCAGAGATGAGGCTGCACACTTGGCCTCTGGCTCTTTGTCCCAGTCTCTCTCAGCCATTCTGCTGCAGATAAATAATTAACCACATGTTGGAACAGGGACCTGAGCACACGTCTCCTCCATCCCGGCTGAGTGCCCAAGCTGATGGGCTATAAAATCCCTGCTGGCCCAACAAATATTTATTCATGCAAAATGGAGCAGCTTCCATGAAAGAGAGATAGAGTCGTGCTCTCTCCGTGTGCTCTTCAGAGAATTCACCCCAGAGCAAACACTGACGAGGTGGAGATGTGGGTTTGTTGGCCAAACTCAGAATGTTTTCATCTCTTGGCTGAACTCCCCATCCTTCCAAACTCCACCACACAAGGAAAAATAGCTGTAATCATTCAAGAGCAATCTCTATTAATAAAATGGGGAGGGCAATATTAATATTAATAAATAAATATTAATAAATGTTCATAAAACTTGGACAAGGAAAGCATCCTCATTTGAGGTCCTCGAACTTGGCTGTTTGGAGGGCTGAGTTAGAACACACAGAGGCATTCCTGGGGCTCTCCTGGGCAGAGCCAGCAGTTGCTCTTGGATGATCCTTGTTGGTGCCTTTCAGCTCAGGATATTCTATGGTTCTATGAGTATTTAACATGAACAGCTATGGTGGCCTCTTCCAATGGTCATCAGGGCCACCAACTAATTGCCAGCATCTAGAGGATGCCACAAGACACTTGGTCCTTTAGGAATCGCTCTCATTAAAGCCATCCTTCCTCAATTCCCTAGACCATGTCAGCAAATCAAATTCCTAGACAGAATTCCTCTTTCTGTGGACTCTTAGTTTTGATTCTTTTCCATCTCCCTTCTCCAGTGGAATAAGGAATCATTAATCCCATCCAAGGAAATGAGGCTTTTGCACGTATACAGGAACACACCTGAAGTTCCTGCCAGAAGTCACACCTTGGTACCCGACATCACGAGAAATGATCCTGGGAAAAGGTCCTGCTTTTCTTTTTTTTATCAGTTATTCATTCAAAGCACCAAACCCAGCCATTAGGAGTGGCTGGCGTTCACTTTACAAAGAAAGCAAGGCTAAAATAAACTGAAACACAAAACCCTTCCTCTGTGCATACACTGCTTCGACAAATCTGAGTGCTAATAGTATTTGACGTGTTGGTAATCTGCGTTTTTTTACCGTAATTCATTTAGAGTGGTTCTGCTTGATTATTGTACATTTTACACCACGATGCACAGAAAATGTTGTTGCTTTTTTTGCCTCCCTAACTGGTTTTATTCCTTCTAGAAATCACTCATTCATACTACCCACATTTGAGGCTAGAGAGGGAGGGAAGAATCAAAACAAAAATCAAAGAGAAAATAGGCAGCAAGAGAATAGGAAATAAATGAAGAGAAACGAAAGGAGAAAAAACAGTAAGAAGGGAAAACGAGCTGAGAAATTATGCAAATAGAAGAAAACAAAGTCAAGAACTGGAAGGGCAGAGAGAGGAGCCATTTCCCTGTGTTTTCGGAGATCACACCCTATTTCTGCCCAGAGACTGGGGCAAAGGACAATCTAACAAGTGAGGTCTCAAATGTATTTATTTTCCATGGAGTTGAATTCTCTTTAACAGCCCAATATCTTCTCAGAGTGTTTGTGTGGCATTAGACATGATGTTCTCATGGAAATCTCTGCAGTTGGGAAAAAAGCTGGGAAGAAAATAACTATTCCTGCTCTATAAAAATTTTGCCCTTTCCCATGGAGGGAAAGAGGGGGGAAGAAGCCATAAATCAAAATTCTTAAATTACTAAAACTCGAGGGAAGTTGGGCCAAAGTCAACATGACCTTTAAATTTCACATGTTTTTTGCTTATTAATGATAAGAAAAATTCAGCTACGCCTCAATCTTATATTTTGTGCCAGAAAATCACTTGTTTTCCTCAAGGAAAAAAAATACATTTTAAAATCTTGCAAAATGTTTTAATTTTCCCTGGTTTTTTAGTTCTGCTCAAACCATCCTTTGAAACTGGCCTGTTCTCCTCGAAAGCTGCTTTTCCTAGATCTGCATGTCCCAGTTTGAGAAGAGCCAGCCACCTTCCATCATCCCATTTAAGGTTATTCCCCCTTGAAGTGATAGAACAAGGGGGAATGGCCTTAAGGTGAAGGAGGGACAGGTTTAGGTGGGATTTTGGGGAAAAATTCTTCCCTGTGAGGCACAGAGTGCCCAGAGAAGCTGTGGCTGCCCCATCCCTGAAGTGTCCAAGGCCAGGCGGGATGAGGCTTGGAGCAACCTGGGATAGGTGTCCCTGTCCATGGCAGGGGTGGGACAGGATGGAGCCTTGATCTCCTTTCCAACCCAAATCATTCCATGATTCTCTTCCCTCGTAGCCAGCCACGGCTGAAGGGAAGTCCATGCCAGTGCCATGAATCTCAGGCCACCCTCAACTCCTCACCTGCAGAACAGGGAAGGATTTGCTCCCTCAGCTCCCAGCATCTTGGGATACATGGATGGACAGTAAGAGTCTGCTTAGGTTCGTGACCAACAATGCAGACCTGGATAATCCACCCAGCCTCTTGGCAGCAGGAAGGAGCTGCTTTGCTCCCAATCCATCACTGAGGTTATTACATCCCTCTGAGGGCTTCAAGCTGCCTGGAATCCCCAGTTAGTTAATAAAGAAAAGGAGAGATTCAACAATTGTTTGTGCTTGGGCTGCCGTGTAAAGGCTTCATCTCTCAGCAATGAAACAAAAGGGGACTAATAACACCCCGTGCTGCAAAAGCAAGAGCCAAGGAAGAGGCAGAAATCAATTATCTGGGTGAAATTCAAAGGGAGAGGAAGTGGAGAACACATCCACATCAGCAAACAGCACACATAATCCTATTAACACGGACAACGTCTCCCTTGTGGGAGCACCGAGCCACGCAGGGAGATGATAATTAAAATAAACAAACAAAAAGTAGCCTCAACTTCCCACGTAAGGGGTGGTGGGATGGATGATGGATGCCATTGGGACATGGCAGAGGGCAAAAGGGGAGCTGAGGGGACGCTGGAGGGATCAGGATCCTGAATGCTTGGGAAAGCCTCCTGTCCCTGTCACCAGGGGTTGTGAAGGGCAGCTGCACCCAGTGGATGGTTAAACCACCACACCTTTAGTGCAACCTGCAAAACGCAGCCTCACAAGGCTGGCCAAATGCCAAGGAGAGATGAGGATGCTCTGAGGATGCACTGCTGCTCCCCATGGCAGGGACAACCCTCCCAGCACCCCCCTCATCCCCCTCTGCAGGAACAGGGATGCTGGGCTGGCACCCTGGAACTCACAAAGACAGAAATCAGTCTCCCCAAAAATGTCTCTCCTCTCTTGACTGACTCACCAAAAACCTTCCAACTCCATCTCTCACTGTTTTCTATCAGGATGTCCCATCCCTGGAGGTGTCCAAGGCCAGGTTGGACAGGGATTGAGGAAACCTCGTGGAAAGTGTTCCTGTCCATGGCAAGGGGTGGAACAAGATGAGGTCTAAGGCCCCTTCCAACCCAAACCCTTTGGGAATTCCATGATAAATCGAGGCAGCCTTACTGGGTTGCACAAAATCGTCATTTAAACCCCTTCAGTCTCTTTTTTTAACAAAGGCTGCTCTGGCAGAAAATGTGGCACAAGACAAGGAGAAACCCAGCCCTTCCTGGGAGAGCACTGTGGAAAAGCTGAGCCACCTGGGGTCTCTGCCTGCCATAAGCTGGCCTGCAGAGAGGCCCACGTGGCTCTCAGGGACACAGCTCTGTGCTCCAGTGACACAAACTTGGCAGATGCCACTATAAATCCATGTTTCTCACGTGGGGCAATTAGAGCCAAAGTGATTCTGGCACAATTAGACCCTCTAAAAACAGGCAAATTGATGCTGTAGTACCAGTGCATCCACTGGGATTAGGGCAATCCCAAGAGCATCCGAGTTTTGTGCTGCATGGATCCCCAGAGGGGGCATGGGAGGGTGAGGGGATGGCTACAGTGCTCCTGCAAGCAACCATGTGTGAAACTCTCCCCTGCAACCCCAAACCCACAAAAACCCATCAATTTTTCAGGAATGGTACTCTGTGAGGCACTTCCAGAGATTCTCCCAGTGTTCTTGCCCTGGAGATGCATTCAAGGAGCTGCAGAGAGGAACTGCAAGAAAATAAACCAGCATCAACCCTTCCCTATTCTCTTGTCGTTTCTTAAAGCTCAGGGCTACACAGGAACACAGACAACCCTTGAATCTTGATAAAACCATCCCAAAATGGGTCTGCAACCTCTTGGAGGCCTGCACCCCTTCCAGGCTTTCCCTTTGCCCCCTTGCTTCTCCTCATGACCTTCCCCTTCAACCCTTCTCTATTCTTTTGTCATTTCTTAACTCTCAGGGCTGCACAGGAACACAGATGACCCTTCCAGCTCTCCCACATCCAACAACATTTCCAATCCTTGAGACCCTCTGTTTTATCTTGGGAACCCATCTGGGCAAGGACAGGTTAAGCATAATTGTTTGTGCAGCCCCCAGCCAACTTCCCAGATGAAATTTATTGCTCCAACATAACTCTCTCGTACTTTTTTTTCCCCTGAGCATCTGCTGCTGGCAGCTTTTGGAGATAGGACACTGCACTGATCTGGCATTGCAATCCCAATTTCTGCTCAGAAAAAGGCTTTCTGAAGTCTGTGAGAGTTAATGGGAAATGGAATACACAACATCTTCCAAGGATTTGGGATCAGAACCAAAATGAGCTCAGGAAGGAAAAAACTGTCTAAAAAAGTCTAAATCCTTTTCCCCTTGCCCCCACAGCTGCTCTCCCTGACAGAGCCCCTTTGCCTCCAACTCTGGCTCAGATATATGGCTGCTCTATAATTTATAATTGTCTCCAAAGACCACAGAGCAGTTCATAAATTTAAGGGGGGGGGGAAGGAAGTCCTTTTCAAGGATAATTTTAATTTTTTTTTTCATTTAGGGAAAGAGCAACTCAAATTAATTCCTGGAAATACTGTCTTTTGCCTGCTCCACTTGGTCCATGTGTCCCAGGAGCATCTGCAGCCAGGGACAGGGATGGAGAGCGACTCCACAGCCCCAGGCAGACCCACAACACATCCCCACAATGAATTAAAATACAAGATTAAAATACAGTCCCTTAATCCCCTGCAAAGCCTCTCAGGGGTTTCTATCAGGGTCAGCTCACCTGGTTCTTAAGTCAACCCTCCTCTGAAAATACCCCAGTTTAGGTCCTTCCATGACTGTCCAGAAGGTTGGGATGAGGGATGGGATCAAAGGCAACAGGGACCAAGTGGATGGAGGTAAGTGCCATGTAAATAACCCCCATCAGGGAGCAAGGGACTTGCATAACCTCCTCTTTCACATCTATCCTCTCCTTGGGCTGCTCCTGCATCCTTCCCCAAGTCAGCTTTTCCCTTCCCTTGCCTATCCCTCACAGATTCTCCATGATATAACAAGGATGAATTATCCTGGAAGCAAGTCCACCAGCTTCACTGGAGGCATTTGCCCCAGACACAGGTACTCTGTGCTGGGGGACATGAATGGCTTTTAGCTGGAGTGGATGATAGACAGCTAAATCCTGATAAAACTATCCCAAAACAGGTCTGCAACCTCTTGGAGGCCTGCACCCCTTCCAGGCTTTCCCTTTGCCCCCTTGCTTCTCCTCATGACCTTCCCCAGGCTCCTACCCCACCAAATCCACCAAATCCCAGGCTATCCTGGAGAAATTTGCTTCCTGAAGAGCTGTCCAGGAGGATGGTGTTCCAGAGCACTGCCAGGAACTGGAAGGGCTTGCAGCAGGCGTAATGAAAACAAAACTTCCTTGGACAGTTTATTCAGGCCGGGCTCTCTGCCCTGCCACATTCACTTCGTATCATCTACAGACTCAAATTTCCCCTCTCCTTCTCTTCCCCTCCTCACTTAACCCAAATTTAAAGGGAGATGCTGAGCAGCAAAGGCACCTCCTGCGCTTGTCCTGCTCCTGACACGTCCAGGTGACAACAGGAATCTGCATTAATGGAGCACTGCGGCTGGAAAATCAGCCTTGTGCCGTGGGACACACCGAGCCCTGGGCTAGCAGCCTGTGCCTCCTGGAGAAAGCCATTCCCAGCCCGGCTGCCAGGGTGAATCCAGCTTCCTCTGCTCTGTAACACTGCCCCAAAATGCACTGGGACCAAGGCTCCTCCAAAGCTAGGAAATAGCTGGATTCATCTCCCTGAGAGTGTAGGAGCAGCACAAACTCTCCCTGCCTGAGCCAAGGGCTGCTAACACCACCCAGAGCTGTTCTGCCTCGCCGAGGTCCCTGTATTATAACCACGAGCACCCATGCATTTATGTGTTCACACACACCCAGACATGCAGTCACTTTGCAAAGTCCAGATGATCCTACAGCTGTATTTTAATATTTCAATATCAGGGTCAGAGTGAATCTCACTGTCTCCCTCTTATCTTCCCTCCGCATACCAGTGCTGTCAATGCCATCGGCAATTTTACATGTAAATGAGCCCATCCATCACTCCCTGCTCTGCAGCTCCTCACTTCCAAGACTACCATGGAGTTACACCATTAAATCTCCTGGCTTTACAATATACATCATGACATATTTGACATCAATCAGCTGTGTCAGTCTGCTCACTGTAAACCATAAACTTGCTCTGCATTCCAGCTCCGTGCGCTGTGATTAAAACCTTCTCAGCTTGGCTTCCTGATTATGGTGACAAATGACAGCGCCTTCCCTTCTGACTCAACACTCACCCAGCCTCCCCTGAGCACCCCTGCCCTGGCCAGCTCTCATCCCGAGTTATCCATGGGCACTGCCCACCCCTCTGTCCAGCTCTCTGGCCTTTCCCATCCACCATTTCTGGGCCACCTCATCCATCCATCCATTCATGTCCCCATCAGCACATGTGTTTCTCCTCAGCTCCACCCAACCCCATGTCCTCCAAAGGGCTGCTGGTACAGCTCTGACCACCTCTAGAATTTAGGGGAAGCATCAGAAGAGACAGTTTTGGGCACGACTGTGACCTGAGGAACCTGATTTAGAGGGTGGCATTCCTGTCCATGGCAGGGGGTTGGCACGAGATGATCTTTAAGGTCCCTTCCAATCCAGTCTATTTTGTGATTCTGCGATCTGAAGAGATGTGGGTGGGTCAAGACAGTTACCCAAAATCATCCTTCATGTGCTCAGCCAACACCTGCCAGCCTCACACAGCCTGTCTTTATACACATTCAATGCACCGAGTGACTTCAGGCAGACATTCCATAATCCTGCTTCACACAGCATTGTGCTTTGAGGCACCTGAAAAAAACCCTGTTCCAATTGTCAGGACGACTGATCCTTCCCTAATCCCATTTGCTTCCTGAAGAATGAGCAGCTCTACATGATTCCTGAGGCTGTTAAGTATCAGGTCTATCAAGTCAGGAACAAGACTTCACACACAAATGCAAGTTCGAGGGCTTGGCTTCAGGCCACTGAAATTTTGCCTTCTACTTAATTTTCACCATTCTCTGCTGGGAAACTCAGGAAGAAGAATTGAGTTGGGCAAGTCTAGACTTTAGCATGTGTTCTGAGGACATGTTTTTTTATCAATCTGCCTAAAATTGCAGTAACTCAATACTTCAACATCACGGGGAGAGGCTCTTTACAAGAGCATGTAGTGACAGGACACAGGGGAATGGCTTCAAACTGACAGAGATCAGGTTTAGATGGGATATTGGGAAGAAATCCTTCCCTGTGAGGGTGGGGAGGCCCTGCACAGGGTGCCCAGAGAAGCTGTGGCTGTCCCTGGATCCCTGGCAGAATCCAAGGCCAGGCTGGATGGGGCTTGGAGCACCCTGGGATAGTGGAAAGTGTCCCTGCCCAGGGCAGGGGGTTGGAACAGAATGAGCTTTAAGGCTCCCTCCATCCCAAACCAGTCTGGGATTCTATGATATTTTTTATCACAGACATACTTTTCTTCTGGACACACTTTTCAAAAAAACCCAGCCTTGCTAATAATCAGGCCCAGGACTGAAAGTGTTATGGAAGGTGTGATCACATCATTAAAAACACAGATGTGAGCAAAATCCTATCACCACCAAAGACAACACTTTGTGATTGGGTTCCTCCTAGATTAGGAAATTGAGGCATTTGTAAAACAAACCCCAACTGACTGCAAGAAGCCACACACAAGGAGATCATTTCAGCTTCCAGCCAACTTGCTAGAATTTATTCCAGCATCTGATCATTACTGTTTCTTGCACCAGAGAAGCCACACAATTTTTGCCATTGCTCCCTCCCTCTGCACATCCCCATCAGAGTCCAGGGTAGAAGCCTAATTAGGACTTGCAGGATCTAAACCAGACTGTTATGTCTTATGCTATCCAGTGGGGCTTTTCTAGGTGGCTTTTCTGCCACCACATCACCTTCTGAGCACCTGACTCAAGAAATAATAGAATATCTTGACTTGGAAAGGACCTCCAAGGTTCACTGAGGTCGAACTCCTTGCCCTGCTCAGGACAACCTGAAGACTCCCACCTGAAGACAGAAGGAGCATGAGGAGCAGCTCAGAACTGATGTTGTTCCCATCTAGAGCCTTGTAAATGACCTGAGAAGAAGCACAGAAATCATGGAAGAAACCAGACAGGCAGAAGAAGGAGAAGTTAACAACTCGCTTTCATTCTTGGGACATCCACAGAGAAATGATCCCTCCTTCACTGAAAGATGAATGGGCAGCTGTACAGGTTATGAGGGAGGTTTTATTGCAGATCAATAAATCTGTGTCACAAACCCCATCTGGAGGGAGTTTTAATTTAAAGAAAAGAGTGATGAACGCTGAAAGACAATAAATCAAAAAGTTGTGAAACCCCATCGGTATTAACCTTCTGTCAACGCAAGCACGGACTCTGGACAGGGCTGGGGACAAGAGTTTGCTGCCGCCATGGACCTGGGATTCAGGAGCATCAACAGGGATCAAGGAGGCAAGAGAAACCCAGGATTTATGACTGTGCTGCTATCAGAGCTCAGCAGGTGTCAGGAGGAGAAGGTTCTCAGATCCAAATCAGAGAGAAAACCAGAAAGAATAAACCTGGGAGAGTTCATGGCAACAAACTTGAGACAGGTCTGACAGAAGAGGGGAAGAGCAGTGATTATCTCGGATCTCTGCTCAAAACACATGGAAAAGAACTTCCTCCCAAAGCCCTCCTTTCCATCATGTGGCTTTCTCTGTCTGCCAGGTGGTGGCTCAGCTTGGAAGTAGAAGCCAACCCAAACTAAGATCTGGTCAAAGGCAGAGACAAGGGAGGCTCTAAAAAAGTCAAAATCCTTCAGGGAGAGATTCTGGAAGAATCCCCAGGTGGGGATTCCAAGACACTCCTCATTACCAAGGTCTCTTGGAGGTCACACATAGACAACTTGGCTTTTCCCATGAGGGGACAACTTGGCTTTTCCCATCGGAGAGGCTGCGGTTCCTCCCACACTGACTGAGGATGAAATCAGGGGCCTGCAGCCCCTCCCACTCCTGAACCCCCCACCCCTTGCCCGAGCCCACCTGCCAGACACAGCACCTCTGCTTCATGGAATACTTTGGGTTGGACAGGAATCTCCCCAGCTTTGGTGGTTTCCAAGCATCTTAAGCACCAGTTGCTTTTAAATTTTGGAAACCTGCACTTTTTCTAAATTCCTGAGCCGTGCTATTAATCTTATCTTCCATTAGGCAAACGAGAGCTTTTTAAAAAATCCAATTTACTTTTCCCCGTATACACTTCAGGTTAACTTTATTTTTCACGTTACTCAGCTTGAACTAAGCAATAATCATTTCCAGATTAATGATGATAATTTCAAACACTTTTCAGAGCAGGCATCTTAATATCCTCTCTGACCAGCGGAGAATTTCCTGTTCTACAACAGGATTACATTTAGGAAGATTAAACACATTTCTGCTTTGCTGGAGGCAGTGGGGATGGGGACTTGGTGACAGACTCTCAGTGGAAATCTCCATCCAGGACAGGTTCAGGAATGCAAAAAACATGGGGTTGTTGGGTTTTTTTTTTTTCCTCTAAAATAAATGCAAGTAATTTTAAAAGGCACAGTCCTGTAGCAGGTCCTGGAAAAAGCCATTCCAGGGGAAAAAAACCATTTCAAGGGAATGGTTTGGGTTGGAAGGGACATTAAAGCTCATCTTGTTCCAACTCCCTGCCATGGATGGGGACACCTTCCACTATCCCAAGCTGCTCCAAGCCCTGTCCAACCTTGGACAGGACCTTGGACACTTCCAGGGATGGGGACCATCCTCACTGAGCAACCTATCCCAGGACCTCTGTATTCTGACTGTGGATTCAAATGCCACTTTTTATCCCTAAATCAATTCATTGAACCCAAAAAAGAAGTGCTGCCTCACTAAAATGTTTGTTGGTTCTGCAGGACATTGGAGCAAGGGGTAGACCCAGCAGGTTTGGATTTCGGAGCTGGAAAGTCCCCTCAGCTCCACCCTGCAAAGGAGAAACTGAGGCCAAGAGAGGAGATGCTACAGTTTAACTGATGTTTAAATTGAAAACACAAATTAAATCCCAGAGGATCCAGTCAAGTCGACTGAAACGGGCTCATCCCAGGGGGCTGATGTTGGCAAGATTAGAAAAATCCCGCTACTGTATTCAATCCTGCTTCTAATGGATTCAGCTTCCTTTAAAAAGACAAATACTATAATATGAGAGGATATTTCACATTGTTCTCAAGGGCTTTTTACAGGCTTTGAGCCATGAAAACAAGAGGGAGAGCACAGCAGGCACTTCAGCAGCAAAAGGCAGGCTGATGAGGTGATGGAAAACACGGAGCAGTTTGGATGCACAGTTGATGCTCCCACAATTCAGGAGCTGATGAGAGAAGGAAACCCGAGGACTCAGTGGAAAAACAGCAAAAATATGATCAGAAACACACGATGGAGCTCCCTGAACTAAAATTACCCTGACTTATTTCTGCTTTTCTCCGGTGCCCCAGCTTGGGCCTGCCTCATAACAGCCACGACCAAAACCCTGTTGCTCCCATGTGCTGTCCCACCCTCATCTTCCTCTGAACAGGCCAAGCCACAGCAGGTATTGCTGCACTCCAGCACGGCCACCTCTCAGGCGTGGAGGAGGAAAAGCAGTCAGGAATTCAGCAACCCTCACTAATGACTTGTACATTCACTGAGCTGATAACGCTGCGTCCCTGAGCTCAGAGCCTGAGCTTTCAAGGCAGCGATGTCTCCCCGAGCTACAGCTCAAAATGCCTGGAGCCATTCAGAGCAGGACAGCTTGAAAAACAAGCAAAGAAAATTTTTAAAAACCCAGCAAATCCTTCAGTCAGATGTGAATGAGCATCAGAAGGGCAGGAGCAGTCCATGAGTACAAGCCCATCATCAACAGTGTCACTTTATTAATGGAGGCTCCTTTGGGACCCCCATTTCTGCCACAGCCCAAACCCAGAGGGGGAGAAAGGAGTAGTTTTTTTTCCCTGCTCAAACCCAAGAGAGTGAGAAAGGAGTAATTTTTTCCCTGCTCCAACCCAAAGCTTTGACAGAGAGGCAGAAAGGAGAGTGAGAGTGAATATTAGCACATCAGCTTTTTGGGTCACCATTAAAAAGGATCATGTGAAAGGAGGTCAGATAAATATTTAACATGGTTATTAATATCTGCTCCTAATTTCATTCCTCCTCCTCCTGCTCCCGGCTCCTCCCTTCACTCTTCATCTCTCCATTTGACGCCGTTGATCCCTTTTAAGAAGGTCAGTTGGGATCATAGGACGGCGCTGGCTGGCAAAGGGGGGCAGGAAGGAAGAGTTGCACCCTTCCCCCCGAGAGCAGGGCTGGAATTAGGCTGGGGCTGGCTGCCGAGGCAGTGGGGACTCCCTTGGCTCTCTCCTCCCAAGGGCACGGCACTGCTCAGCCCCGGCGCCACCGCGGCTTCGGCGTGGGGGTAGTGATGGAAAAACAGAGCTGGCACCCAAAATGTGAGGGTACAGAGGGGGCCATGGAAAGCTCCAAGGGCTGGAGCCCCTCTGCTCTGAAAACAGGATGGGAGAGCTGGATGGGAGAAGGCTCCAGGGAGAGCTCAGAGCCCCTTCCAGGGCCTAAAGGGGCTCCAGGAGAGATGGAGAGGGACTGGGGACAAGGGATGGAGGGACAGGACACAGGGAATGGCTTCCACTGCCAGAGGGCAGGGCTGGATGGGCTTTTGGGAAGGAATTGTTCCCTGTGAGGGTGGGCAGGCCCTGGCACAGGGTGCCCAGAGCAGCTGTGGCTGCCCCTGGATCCCTGGCAGTGCCCAAGGCCAGGCTGGACAGGATTAGAGCAGTCTGGGATAGTAGAAAGCTGTCCCTGCCAATGGAAGGGGGTGGAATGAGATGGACTTTAAAGTCTCTTCCAAACCAAATTATTCCATCAAACAGTAGTGACAACTCACCCTAGGACACACACACACACACACACACACACACACACACGGGATGAAGAGCTTGTCCAGAATTCCCAGCAGAAACCCCAGAGCAAAGAGGTGGGACATTATTCCAGCAAAAAGGGCTGTCTGTGAGCCCTCAAAAGGCCTCCTCAGCACTCACACCATCAGAAAACCAAACAGGAGCCCCAGACATGCAAACCAGATCCTTCCCACAGCTGCCAACTCTGTTGCTGCACTGCCGAACTCACAGCTGTGGTTTTTTCCTTGGTTTTCCATGGGGAACACCAGGATCAGGTTCCACATTCTCCCTTCCTGAGCCACTGCCTCTGGGACCTGCTGGGGCTGGCAGGCAGCTCTCGGCAATACACGCCTTCACCAATTTGAGACCTTCACAGCTGCATGTGATGGGTGTTTTTTTTTGTTTTTTTTTTTTAATTTTAAAACCTTATTTACAGATTTCTCAACACACACCTATGTGCACTTCTTTGCATTTTCCTGTCCTATACTGCCATCCTGCCATCATTTCTTAAGACAGTATTCCCTTAGGGAGAGAAGAGAATCACCTTATCCAATTTTCCTACACAAACAACCCCAAAAATGCTTCAGGGTCTTTGGGCTGTGACCCCTGCACCTATTTCCTCCTTGGAAGAGGATGCCAAGAGCTTCATCCCCTTCATATCCCCAGAAACTCATTTCTCCAATGTCCTCACCCTGCCAGGCTGCCATGGGGAATTTACAGCTCTGTCGAAGGAGCGCTGCNTCATGTGATGGGTTGGTTTTTTTTTTTTTAATTTTAAAACCTTATTTACAGATTTCTCAACACACACCTATGTGCACTTCTTTGCATTTTCCTGTCCTATACTGCCATCCTGCCATCATTTCTTAAGACAGTATTCCCTTAGGGAGAGAAGAGAATCACCTTATCCAATTTTCCTACACAAACAGCTCCAAAAATGCTTCAGAGTCTTTGGGCTGTGACCCCTGCACCTATTTCCTCCTTGGAAGAGGATGCCAAGAGCTTCATCCCCTTCATATCCCCAGAAACTCATTTCTCCAATGTCCTCACCCTGCCAGGCTGCCATGGGGAATTTACAGCTCTGTCGAAGGAGCGCTGCATGACTTAGGGCCAGGTCTGGTTAGAAATAAAAGGATCCTACCTTGAGCAGAGATAAGTCATCCTGCACCACACTGAGCCCAGGAAAAACAACAGGGAAAGAAATAATTTTGAAGGTGGAGAAAGAAACTCCCTTCTCTTGTTTGGGATTTGGATAGACTCTGTTACAGGGACAGGCTCCCAAGGGAAACGCCAGCATCCCTCAACCACTGTGCTGGGAGATGTGGGATCCCTCCTGCCTCCAGCATTGCTGGTGCTGAGCTCTCAAAGACAGCCTGTGACCAGAAACCTCAGCTCAATATTTTGCTCTGAATCGTGGAAAAAGCCTGGGACATGGTAAGAAACCAGCAGAGGGTCAAGGAGTCAAGTGCTCTGACACCAGGTCAGGCATTGACTCCAGCTCTTGGCACATCCCCACCCCAAGCAGGCTCCAGGCCCTCAGTGCTCCAGTAGCTCCAGATCTTATTTCTTTTACACAGTTCCAACCTGTTCCAAAGACAAAATTATTCACCACCTCCTCCTCAACGTTTTCTGGTGCTTCCCACAACAGTGTTAAATGCTCTGGAAGCCTCCTCACATCCATCTTTGCAGCCCTCCCTCCATCTCACTGTTTTCCCTGTTTTACAACTGGGAGCAAAGCCCCTTTGGTGCTTCAGTCCCCCCAGGTAACCTTTGCCAGCAGGGGAGGAGGAAATAAGAGCACCAAACTCAACGAGCATCCAGGGGCTGAGGATGACCTTCAGGCAGGGATAAGCAAACAGTTCAGACCCACAGCACTGGAGTAAGGGGTGGGATATTTACACACTTGTATTCCAGCATCTAATTAAAGAAGCTGATGTCCCCTGGCAAAGCTGAGTGTGACAGAGCTGCTCTTCCAGGAGCTCTGCCTGCAGCAGAACAAGGGGCTCTGCTAGGAGAAGCCATTCCTGATGTTCTGCAGGATGGCTTTGAGGAACCTGGAGGGAATGCTGTGGGAATGGCACCCTGAGGACCCCAGTGCTCCAGCCCCAGCACTCAGACATCTCCTGGATACCCCTTGGTTCTCCCACCTTGATTACACCAGAGAGGCACAGCAGTCCCAATACCCACACGCCAACAGACCCGTTTATGAAACCAGCCCTTCAGATCGAATTTCCAGCCTTCTCTCCCTCCCAGCCAGCCTTTTCTCCCTCCAGACCTCCCTTCTCCCTCCTTTTTACAGTACACAAAAGGTCTGCTGCTAAGCAGGGGTTGCCATGAAAACAAGACAAGAGCTCGGGTGGGGAAAAGCGCCCACGTACCATCCACTTCGCCCAATATAAATAAATAAGGGAGGGAAAAAAGATAGATGTTTAGTGTCACTCGAGAGAAGCATGGAGCAGAAATTATGGCAATTTCCTGTAACCGGAATCAAATGCCCAACTTGCCAGCTCGCAGCAGGGCACTGCCATTAATTCCAACACTTGTGTGAGAGCTGCGTTCCCATTAAAGGGGCCAATTTCGAGTCCATTTCCCTGATCAACAGACACGAAATTGGGGCTTGATAGATTTGATCAGGACAGAGTTTGCACAGGTTGTGATTTTGGCGAGGAAAAGTGCAAGGAAAAACTGTGCTCCGAGTCCTCTGGTGCTGGTGAGGGGGTGGGAGATGCCCCTCATCCCGGCACCGTCCCAATTATCCCAGCAACGTGCAGAGGGAATTGGATGGATTAACCGCTGTAAAAACAAAAGTGTTATTTAATCAAGGCATAACAAAGTCCAGCTATCTCCTGCAGGCTGCCACCAGCATTGGCAGAGCTTCCTGCAGCCCTAGCTCGGGACAGTTAGGCTGCAAAGGAACTCTGCTATCCAGGACCGGATTCCTGCAGTTTTCTCCTCAGTGTTTCCAGATAAAGGATCAATTCCTGCACAGCAAATACCCCAGGATATCTGGGGGTGGTGTGAAGGTGCTGCACCAGGATGCTCATGGAAGTATTGCAGACAGACTGATGGATGATTTCCAGCAGCAGCATGGAATGATCTTCCTGGAGACTGGAAGTCCTGGAGCTCTAGACTGGAAAGGAGGGAGTGCATAGAGAAGGTGGCATCACTTTTTCTGCCCTGTCCCAACCTAAGCCGGCATCTCACCAGTCCTGCCTGAAAATCAGGATTCCAGCTTGCCTCATTACAGCTCTGGGACAGGGATATTTGGGAACAGACAGCCCCTCCTCAGTCCCTCCTGCCCTGGGACAGGGATATTTGGGAATATTTGCCCCCCCCCTCAGCTCCCCATCCCACAGCAAGCCCTAGCCATGCCATCCCCCCCGTAATCCGCCCCGAGATGGGGAGCAGGATCATAACTCGCACCACAAAGGATGAATATTCATTTCAGCACTAAGTCCCCTATCAGGACTCCCAGGCAGGTGGTATTAAGACTGGATCCCAGGAGAGTTTTGTCTCATTCTCTGGAAGCAGAGCCCTGACTTGGAGACACAATAACTCACTTAAGGAGAGCTAATTCTCTCTGCCAGGGAATTGGAAGAGTGGTGGGAAGGCAGCACTCAAATGACAGCCTGGCAATGCCACTCCTTGTCCACACTCCAGTGCTGGCAGGGCACAGCCACAAATCCCTGTACCAGCTACAGCTTTGGAGGTGGGATAGAAGGAGGGACAAAGTATTCCTTGCTATTCCTTTGGAGCCAGGACACCCGAGCAAGAAACAAAACCCCTTTGCAGGCTTGTGCCAGGCTCCCCAGTGCTGGTGCCTAATGAAAACATTTGCAATTACAATGATAATATTATGATTTTAAAAGGAATTAGATTCTGCTGACCTAAATATTAACCATGCAGAGAGCCAGGGTTATGTGGACTTCTACAAAGAATATTGCACAGTCCTTTACAGGAATTTTACAAGAATTTACAGGAGCAGGGGATAGGAGGAGGAGCAATGCCACAGGAACCCAGCCAGCCCTCACTCCCCTGGACTGCCAGTGCAATGTGCTGCCTCACTTTCCCCACCTTTAAAAAAAGGATGAATGGAAAATAAACACTGAGAGAATGGAATATTTTTTTCCCTCTTTAAAAAAAAGAAATGGCAATCATCAGCGAAAGATGTTTCCCTCATCTGACATTGCGGAGTATTAAACTGCTGAGCAGTTGTGACAGGTGCTGTAACAGCAGCATTCATTATCAGGTTGGTTCTGTTCAGTGCTCCTCACTCACGTGCTCCTCCCTAGAGATTGCATTGCTCCTGCTCTACTCCAGCTTTACTCCAGCTTTATTGCTGCTTTACTCCTCCTTGGACATGGCACTGACCATGACACCTCTTAACCCAGTGATGGACATCACAGCATCGCCACAGGAGTGGAGCTGAACGTCCCAAACCTGTCAGCTGGTGTGTCACAGTGTGGTCACAGAATCCAGGATGGTTTGGGTGGGAGGAGACCTTGGGCTCCATCCCTTTCCAACCCCCCTGCCCTGGCCAGGGACACCTTCCACTATCCCAGATTGTTCCAAGTCCCATCCAGCCTGGCCTTGGGCACTGCCAGGGATCCAGGGGCAGCCACAGCTGCTCTGGGCACCCTGTGCCAGGGCCTGCCCACCCTCACAGGGAACAATTCCTGCCCAATATCCCATCCATCCCTGCCCTCTGGCAGTGGAAGCCATTCCCTGTGTGCTGTCCCTCCATCCCTTGTCCCCAGTCCCTCTCCAGCTCTCCTGGAGCCCCTTTAGGCCCTGTCAGGGGCTCTGAGCTCTCCCTGGAGCCTTCTCCCATCCAGCTCTCCCATCCTGTTTTCAGAGCAGAGGGGCTCCAGCCCCTGGAGCATCTCCGTGGCCCTGGCCTCGTTCTGACAGGGTCACGCTCCATCTCTCCCTCCAGACATACCCAGGACCACCTTCCCCCTCCATAACCCACCTTCCTCATGAGGATTGTGTTACCTGAACCATTTCTTAGCACCAGAACCCCACTGAATCCATCTGTGCCACTGTAGGAGGCTGAGCTGGATCAGCTCTGTGTGTGTGATCTGTTCTCCCACCACGCACCTGACGGAACAGCATCGGCCCAGATCATCTGGATGGCACAGGAAGTGGTTTGTGCCCCTTTGCCCTCAATGTTTGACTAAAATAACAGCTGAAGATCTCTGAGACTGCATGAAAATGTCAGGAGAGTTAAGCTATTTCCCATCCATCTCTGGAGGAGAGCAGATCTCACCACTGGGCTGGCATTTCCCCATTTTCATGGATGAAGGGAGGCATAAAACACCCGAGCTCCAACCAGCACATGGATATAAATGAGCACGAGGTCAGCTGGTGCTCCCTGCACCCCAGGACCTGGGTGCTGAAGATCATGGTCTCTATTTATCAACAGATAGGGAGCTTTTCCTGCTCAAGACACTGCTTCCCACACTGGGCAACTCGTGGGGGATTGAAGAGCAGCTCAGTCTCCATCGGGGAGGAGGTTAATTATAGCTACAGAATCCTACCACGGACACGCTGCAGCCGGGGGCTGATGAGAAACCTCTTCCTTTCCTTTTGGATTGTAAAGATGAACATATTTAATCCCTCCCGTGCTATTCACAGAGCCCTGCGAGCCCGAGAAGATTCATGGTTGGTTTTTCACAGAGCTGCTCTTCCTGCTAACGATGCCCTTCCTGCTAATATATGCCGGATGGGATTCGCATTAGTCAGGAAGGGGCACCATAAAAAGGCACACAGAAGAGGAAAGGAGGCAATAAAACACCTGGGAGGAGCACTGCCACCAGAGAAACAAGCCTTGGTACCCCCTAAAAGGCTCGGCCCTCTGTGCTGAACCACCCCCCAGCCAGCAGAAACTCTTCCTCAATGTACCAGGAATTTTATATCCCCTTCCCAGAGGCTGCAGGAACTTTGGGATGATGATAGACGTGGGAAGTCCAAGTCCATCCCCATCCCTGGGGATGTCAGCATCACCCTCCCTCTCTATCCTTGCCCAGCCTTCCTGAGCAAAAGCTGAGGGTGGGATAAAACATCATTTTCCTTCTTTGAAATATGTATCCCAAGCCAGCAGAGGGGGGGAAAGCCAACAGGAACAGAGGGTTGTAGGCACAGCAAGTTTGGATGCTGAAGGTGCAGGCTGTGACACAATACTGTCCCCAGCACTGCAGGGAATAGTCCAACACCTGCGAGAGGACAGAAATTCCCTTTCTGTAGCCAGATGGCAACAGCAACAAAAATAACACCCTCCCACAAGAAAGGGGAAAAAGAAGAGCAAGAAGAACCAGGAGCAACCTTTAAAAAGGTGCGTTGTTTCTTTCCGCTTTTTAAATGGCATCATATCAAAACAGCCCATAAAAAATGAATCTGAGTGTGTTTTGTAAATTATAGATTAGCCAGCAGCAATGCTTCACTACAAAGCTCGGTGCCAAGTTGCAATTCCAGCAGCGTTTCTGCCGAGCCCGCTGGGCAGGAGGTCACAGCAGTCGTAGCAGTGTGTTCTCTCTGTATTATTATTATTCTGATGCAGAAATAATACTGGTGCTCTACACAAGGCCAGTGAGCAGGGAAAGAGAAGGTGGGTGGTGGTGGATGGAAAGGAGCAAGGATGGGGCTAAAATTGTTCTTTATTCCCTTTATCTTGCCCTGACTAACTGAAGGTACATGTCATACACAGCTGGGTGGAAAAGAAATCTCTCCTCTACCTTCCCCCTTTGAGTCCATCTCTGTATAATCTGAGAGTTTCTTGCAAAATCAAGGCCTTATGACTGAGTGGGAGGGAAACTACTGCTCTAAATACATAGTTTTGGGCTCTGAAGCTGAACAAATGTCTGTATCTCTGGGTTGTGAGCAATCCTGGGGATGGAGTACACGATGTGGTACCCGAGTGGAGCATCACTGATGTGATCTGCTGCGTTTGGGGTTTTATTTCACTCTTCTCTGCAGGTATCAGACTGAAGAGGTTAATATTAAAGGCACCTCATGCCTTTAAAAAGAAGGTCTGAAAAATAGGTAGATTTGGGGTTTCTGCTAATTTCTAGGGAGCTTTGATTTCTCCTCCTTTGTTTGGCAATTCTTTCTGAACACCGGTAGCAAAATTGGCCAATTACCATAATTGGGTCACCCCTAAAGACTGTGATAGACACCCAGGGCAACCTACCAGAGAGAATCTGACTTATGGCTCATTATTAGCGAGAGCTTGACAGGTTATTTCAGTAACAGGCAGCAAAGGCAGCAGAGCAAAGGCACTGGGGAGAAGCTGGGGGCTGTGCAGCCAGCGGGGCTGGAGAGTCAGCTCAGCCACTGCTGGTCCCACAATGTCACCACTCTTCTCTGTCACTGCTCTGGGGCTCGGGATGGGGGTACAGGTGCTCCCCATAGGGCTGCAAATGCAGCACAATCCCCTCTATGCACAGGCTGGGTGCTGCACATTCAGCTTGGCAAAGTGGCGACTCGTAGGTGACACCAGATTCCCAAAGACCAGAGAGCTCCACTTTGTCCAGATCTGTGCTTTATCTCAGTTTTGGGATTCTTTTTTAGTATTACAAAGTTGGCCTCTGGCTTTTGTGATGAGGAGACCGGCTACCAGACCCGGGTTCTTGCCCATCTTTGGCCTCAGTGTTCTTGAATCAAAAAGGTCACAGAAACACAGAATGTCCTGAGTTGGAGGGGCCTCATGGGGATCACTGAATCCAACTCCTGGCCCTGCACAGGACAGTCCCAAGGATCCCACCCCACACCTGGGAATAATCCCTGTCTTTCCCTATGTGGGGATGAGTGAATACACTCACTTTGTAACCACAGCTCAGAGGAGGAAAGAAGGGAAAACCTCATTTCTTACTGAACTCCTACAAGACTCCCCCAAAAATCCCAATTCCCGATCTCCCGCTCCCGTGCCACAGCATTTTGCCCCACCACCATCAATCCTGGGTGAATTTCTTTCCCGGGATGCCTTCCAAGGAAGGATCCTGCTCCCCCTTCCTGCATCACCACTCCTAACACTCAGCAAATGCATCTTTATCCAAACCATGAGCAGCCAGACAGCTCCGCCGAGGAACATCTCCCTCTCCCCGAGCTGCTGAAGGACTGTGGAATCAGGATGGAACAGATGTTTTAAGGACTTCATAAATCCGTGAAGATAAAAAAACCACCCACCCAGCACTTTCTAACAACCCCCTGTGCTGCCGGGCTGGCGCATTGGAAATAAACACAGCCACCCACAGAAAGTCGGATAAATCTCGGTGTTACATTCCAGATATATTTTATATATACATATATATATATATATATATATGAGATGCACTAATGCACTTTTCCNTGAGTCTGTGCATATATATATATATATATATATGAGTGTGCACATAAAAGAATACTCATGTTTTTTTAAAGACAGAAGTTGCTAAATTTAGACCGTGATGACTAAAAAAAAACCTCCCTTCCTCTCCCCCATCTCTTCTCTTCTCCCATTAATCTGAGCAGCTCCCCCATTGCTCATGTGTCCCTCTGTCCCCTCCCTCCCACGGCTGTCGTGACTCCCCAACTCC
>VYXF01011624.1:68614-81673 GCA_013397295.1 Polioptila caerulea
TACAGCAGGACTCCCTATCAGCCAGAGCATCAGGAAAACTGCCTTGACTTTGGAAGCAGGTGAACAAATATTGCATGGAGAAAGGTGTGAAGCTCCTGAAAAAAGCCCAGCCATCCTCAAAGAGAAAGACTTGGAAAAAATGGGGATAGAGGGGGGGAATTGAAATTTAAAAAAATATATATTCACATTCCTATACATCTATTTTTCCATAAAAGAGCTTAATCCTACAAAAACTTGTTGCATTTGGGGTCGCTGGGGTTCAGGAATATCACAGAATTTGGGATTGATCCGCAGCTGGTGCCACCAAATCACATCCTGCTCATGGATGCACACGGCCCCGCATGCTCCCATGTGCCTGAGTTTATCTGGAAATTAATTTCCAGATCAAAAGGAATCTTTTTAATGACAGAATAAAAATGGGGGTTGGTGGAGGAGGCAGAAAAGTATAAAAAACTTGACAGCCCCAGGATATTTCTTGCTGTCAGAGAGATCCATAATTCTGATATGGTTTTGGGGAGGAGAAAGAAGGAATTCTGTGTTAACTCTGGGGCAGAGATTTCCAAATCTGATCCCAGACAGGAAACATTTAAGGAGAAACAAGAACAAACTCCAGCACACACACAATACAAGCCTCATCTGTTCATCTTCTCCCTTGACCTAGAGGAGAGGACTAAAATGACACCTGATGCTCTTTGCTGATCTCTGGAGGGCAAATCAAATCCCAAATGAGGGGAGCAGCAGCTCCAAAAGAAACACACTTGAAAATAAACAGGAGGATTGTTGGTTTGGGGTTGTTTCTGGGAAGGAGAGAGCGGAGAGGTCACTTTCAAAACATGGGGTTTTCCTAATTCATCTCTTAAATATGGTGAGTAATAAAATCTGATTATTTTGGTGGGTGGCCTGGATTATTATCTGGGTGGCCTGGATGGCCTCTACATATTTTCCAATGGAATAACAACAGATTAGAGCCTAAATCTGACAGCTGAGTGCCTGATCCTGTTGTTGAGCCCCAAAAGTGCCCAGCCTTTTCCTGGCATCACTTTTCTGGGGATGCCCAAGCACCTGGCAAGAACAGCCCAAGCTTCTCTCTCACCCCTGTTGGACAGCAGGGAAAAAAATCAGTCCCATTTTAAACAGCTGGGGAAACTGGGGCAACAAAAATGGGAAACAATTTGTCCATGCTGGCTCAATAATGTGCTTATAAAAGGAACCCAAGACCACTTTTCCCATCCATCCTCTAAAGCTCCCTCCCTCCCCGAGCAGCTCTGAATAACTGTGTCACTTTTCCTGCAATTTGCAGAGGCCACACGCTGTTCCTCTCTTCCCCTTGCTCCCACTGATTGGCATTTCCATCTCCACGACGTGGTGTTTGCCCTTCTCCCAGGGAATCGTGGCTCTTAAGGGGCTCCTGGCTTGTTCTTCAGCAGAGAAGGGGGTGGAAAGCAGAGGGCAAAGCCCAGCAGGCACAGAGGGGGCAGGCACAGTCCCTGCCTGGACCCAAACCTAAAGGAAATCTGCATTTTCTTTCAGTTTCTCCCAGTTTTTCCCCTCTTTTCCCACACACCTTGCAGCACTGCAGTGGGTGATCCCATCCCTGCAATGCTGCTCCCACCTGACCACACCTTTAACTTCCCACCACCTTGCTGACTCAAGGAACCAAATCCTGATGTTTTCTCCCTGGATTCAACTCCGGATTTTGCCTTTTCCTGCTGGGCACAACCTCACTGGATACAACCCTAAAATAAGAAGTACCCCAGAGTTTTCTGCCCCTCCAGCACACCAGCCCCAAACCTGCTCCCTAAGGGACGATGTGCACTGCACCAAAATCATCATCCAAACTGAGCTTTTCCAGCACACACAACAAACTGAGCCCACACACCTCCTCCACAGCCACCTTCCTTTAAGGAAAGGGCTGGGTTTGTTAGCTGGATCTTTTTTTTTATCCCCCCTCTTTTTCCTCTTAGGCCTGAATGGTTTAATGAGCGTCCTTTTGACCTAGGAAACTTAGTTTTAATTTCCATCCCTTTATCCAGAGAACAATGTGTCCTGGGGGCATCTTTGAGCACAATGTACACTTTCATCATCAAAACAAATGCTAGAAATACCCATCTGCCATGGTATCAGAGCGTGTTGGCTCACTGAGCCGGACACCGCTTAGGGGACAAGGGAGGCTTTTACTCTTCTCAAAGTCATGAGTGCTCCCTCTAAGCTCTTTAGCATTAGAGATTCCTGTGGAGATGGGTATTAGAAGCTCCATTTCTTTTTTCCCTAGTCAGGAATGACGGGGGATGGAGCACTCTTTGGAGATTTCTGCTCCTACGGGAGAGAAAATAAGGGAGGATCCTCTGTCACTCATCCCTGCAGGTGCCTTGGAGGGTCTCAGGAGCGCCTTGGTCCCGGGAGATGCAGCTCAGAGGGAGGGATGGAGCAGCAAGCTGGGTCCAAAATCAAGGACTCAGCTCTGAGCTGAAGGTTACCCAGGGTGTGCAAGTATTCAGCAGGGCTCCACCTCAGCTTTCTGTCGCTAGGAGGGGGTGACAACTCTCTCTGATTTATTTAATCACAGAATCTCAGAATAGTTTGGGTTGGAAGGGACCTTAAAGACCATCCTTGTTCCACCTACTGCCATGGGCAGGGGCACCTTCCACTAGAACAGGGTGCCCCAAGCCCCATCCAACCTGGCCTTGGACACTTCCAGGGAAGAGGCAGCCACAGATTTTCTGGATCCCCGGTACCGGGACCTCCCCACCCTCTCAGAGATTGCACTTCTGGGTCAGGATCTCCAGCTGATGTGCATCAGCTCCACTCAACACCCTCCATTTTCCAAATCTTCCTAATTTCCCCACCACCATCCCAATATTCAAGACCATTTCATGTCGTGACACTCAGCATTTAAGGATTTGGCCCTTTCCCCAAACCCACTCTCAAAAGAGGCTTGCCAGCTACAGCCTCCTCTCTGTTCCAGACTGGAATAATTTGGAATAAGTTATAATAATAGTAAACATAGTATAAACAACAACAAATCAAACCTGCTTTTGTTACTCCCCAGGCACACACATTTGTCTTCCAAGCGACAAAGTAATCACATTTTTGGTTCTAATTTATGACGTGCATTTCAGTCAGAGCCTTGGGGCGTTATCACAAGTCACAGCCCCAGTACGCAACGGGAGGAATTCAGGCTCTTAAATCCTCACCTCCTTTAGCTTCTCCACCTGCCAACAATTCCAAAGACACCCTTTCCTCTGTTTGAGCTGATTGCAGCAGAGCCCAGGGATGGAATCCCACCTCCATGGGAAGAACTGAGCCCATGGGAGCACCAGCCCCGTGGAAAGGGGCATCACAAAACCTGCTGGAGTCTGGGCTGTGTTTAATTTCCTAAGGAATTTGCTTGGAAAAGCCTGTCTTTACCTATTAGCTTTTATGTCCTCCCTTCAAACAGCTTCAGAACATAATGTCCATCATTACTGTTTATGGGACACTGACACACACACAGAAAACATCGGAATGTGGAAAAACACAGAGAATTCTTCTCCCTGCTGGGGGTTCTTCCCACCAGCCACCAGTCACCCAGGCAGCAGCTGGAACACGTAGGTGAGGACCAGCTGCAGAGAGGGATGAGCAGCTGGGTCTCGGGGGAATTTGGGCCGTGGCTCAGAATCTTTCCAGCTGAATTTGGAAGGATGGAATGGGAAGGTACAAGGCCCCTGGAGCGGTACTGTTGTACCTGCCCAGCCTCTCCCTCCACACTGAGCAGGCATCAGAGCTTCCAGGAGAGATCTCCATGACCAGGGTGCTTCTGCAAGGGAAGACAGGGGTTTTCCCCCTCTTTTGACCAGGAACCCTTGATGCTGCTGGGATTTTCACATGGTAGGTGTCAGCTTGTGCAGAACCCAGTGAAGCACAGTCACATCTCCATCACGACAGAATAAGCACCAAGCCCTTGCTGGGAAAAGGGAAGGAAATGGGAGAAGGGCTGAGATTTCCTCCCCCAAGATAACACCAAGAGAAATCTCTGCTGCAAAGCAGAACAATCACATTTCTTGCCAAGGAGCACAAGCCTTTTGGCAGGTCGGGGATGGATCTCAGGAGCTGACACGTCTCTCTGCCGTCTACAGCTGATGAAGTGTCAAATGAGATGGAACAGAAAGTGAGACCCATCTGGGAAAGCTCCAACAGGCTGATTGATACCAGGAGGAGGAGGAGGAGGAGGGTGAGGGGACTGGGCACCACAGGAACCTGCTGCTGGTTGCTCCCACACTCAGCAAGGTGATGCTGAGGGACACTTTGGAGATGGCCAGCCCTGAGCATCTCTGTGACTCCTCCTCCTCCTCTCCTGCTGACCAGAGCAGGGAGGGAGCAGCCTTGGTAATTGCCAGAGCAGTCATCGATGACAGCAGTCATTGTCCTCAGCACAACCAGCAATGATCATTAATTACTGTCCTTATTCATTAGTGTGAGAGGGGGTCCCAGGGCAGGCTCCTCTGGAGCTGACAGGTGGCTCAGGGGTGAGCGGGCTCAGTGTTTGGCAGAAGAGCTGCTTTAAAAAACTCAGATTATGCTGGAAGTTTCAGCAGCACAAGAACAGGGGGAGGAGGGAAATCCGTGCCTCTCATCACTGGCACCTCAAACCTCTGCACAGCCCCCGGCCAGGGGCTGCAGTGGAAACAGGGGAGGGATGGAGATGTGCTGGAAGAGCAGTAGAGCACCTCGGGGGCACTGGGGGGGTGAAATGAAGCTGCACCCCACAAGATATGGGAGAGTTGGCAAAGGGGAGAGAACACGTCCTCTGACCTTGCCCTCTGCGTCCCATACAGGGATTATATTAATATAATATATTATATGGGATTATGGGAATTTCCAGCCTGACCCTTGAACTATGACAGTTCTGTCCATCCCAACAGAGTCACTCCAGAGCAGAGGCTGACCTTCAAGATGTGGGGGATGTTTTTTTCCTAAAGGACCTTATGGAATTTAGTCTGAATTAATGGAAATCTCCTCTCAGCCTAAGGAAAGGCCTTTTGTCTGAGGGTCTGGGAAGGCAGGGAATGAGGCAAGGCACAAGATCCACCACACAACAAAAAAGCCCTGCTCCCTGAAAGCCAGACACACTCAGCCATGGGGTGCTGTGTTCCACGATACCCCTTAATAGGATCAGCAAAACAGGGCCAGCATATAAAATACAGCTGCTTTGGAGATCACAGAAAATACTTTCATCTGCAGTGGCTCCTCACCTCTAGGGGCCTGTGAACTGGTACACTCTATCTGCTTATTTAGCTGATCCTGTTAAAAAGCTATCAGAATAAAGCAGAGAGGGAAAAAGAAAGAGAAATCTTCGTTGTGTGAACTGAGCCAGAGAAAACTTTCCCTCTAGCAAGACTCTGGCAAAAATCCCAGTCCCACTCCACTGGTGCTTTGAAATACAAACACCAAGATCTGCTGGTCCTAAAGAGCGTTTCCCATTGCCCCGGGGCTCACTGCCCATGGAGAAGTCCTGGAGATGCTCCTCGGAGAAGCAGGGATGATCTTTACAGCCTGCACAAGAAAAAGTTATGAGATAAGGCAAGAGGGAGATGTGAAGAAAAAACAGAGGCCTGAGCGCAGGGAGGAGTCCAGGTGAGAGCCTTGGAAGGAATAAAGTACCACGGATTTTGTATCCAGCCTGGAAATGAAGGTCCCCTGTCCCCATCCCTGTGTCAGAGCTGGAGCACAGAGCCCGAGGGCAGTGGCAGGAGGATTTTGTCACAGAAACATCAGAAGAGCAGGGAGTGGGGGAACGCTGCCACACTGGGGAGGGACGCTCAGCAAAGCCTGATAAAGATAACACCCAGCCACTGGGCATGAGGGAGAGACAGGAGCTGCCTCACATGGAGCTAAAACCAGGAGGAAAAGCCACAAATAAAGGAAAATGCAAAGGCAAGGTACAAAACAAGCTTTTGGTTGCCTTGAATAAGTTATCCAGCTCTGGTGGGAGGCAGGAGGGGTGAATTCCTACTCTGTAAGGATGTGCTGCCCACCAGGTTTGCTCCAGCTGCTGTCACCCAGCTCCTACCAAGCTGCTGCTCTTGGCTCCTTTATTCTGGATCCATAGTTTGGTCAGGTTTACATATCAAAGGCAAAAAACCAAAGAGCTGAGTGAGGTGTGAGAGGCACAGCAAGGTGACAGGGCTGCCAGAGCCCTGCACAGGCCTGGGATCATTTCATGGGAAAACAGAGCCACTTCTCCAGCCTCTCCTGCTGCCCTGCACGGAGCCCAGCAGGAAATTTCAGGGGAAGAAAAAGCAAAAGGCAAATCCCAAAGGGTACATACAGGATTCCCTAGTTTCTTGTGGAAAGATGGGACCTGCAGGCTGAAGGACCAGCAAAATGTGAAGGGATTAAAATCCATTCTGCATAATTTCTGAAGGAGGAGAGTGCCTTATCCCCTTGGACACATTGGACACATGGCTTCAAGCCCTCCATATCACCCTGACAAAATCCTCATTTCCCACCCAGATGGAGTCCAGGAGCCTCAGGCCCAGATTCTAGACCTGTGTCAGCAACTCATGCTGCTCACAGGCAAAATTCCAGCTGATCATGTTCCTGGGACACTTAGAAAAAACAGAGGGATCCACCCTGAAACCATCAGCACACCAGCAAACCTCATCTTGTTTGAATCCTTAAAATCAGTAAATCTGCCTTAAGGAGAAGGTTAATAGCAATATTTCAAGACAAGTGAGATTTTGGGGCGCAGCTTGTCCGGGATGACCCTAAATCCCTAGAACAGAGTTGGAAATGGCTCTTACATGTAACCAGGCTATTCATGCAGGGAGATAGGCTGCAGAACACCCAGCCTGGCCAAGGAGTGACCAGGACTCATCCTGCCTGGTGCTGTCCCCATTCCTGGGCCGGGATGGTGGGAGCCGCTGCTGCCGGCGCTCGGAGCCAATTCAGCCCCAGTTGGACCCCCCAGATGAGAATGAAATGGAAAATCCTGCAGCCCTGGCACTCACCACACACCACGTGGGAGCCAGGGATGGCAGCGCCGCTGCCTCCAGCCCTGACCTTTATTTTCCATTAATGGACCCGGCTGAGTGTCGGCTGTGTTTGAAGCTGTATAAAATGAACTGAAAATAAGAGGGATAAACAGCAGCAGTTAAGGCTCTTTCCCCACTCCCACACTTCCCCCCCTCCCTTTTTTTTTTTTTCCTGGAGCAATGCTGAACCAACTGTAGCAAAGTTATTGACACACAGCGAGGTGCTTGCAGGCACAGCTGACTTGTTGGGAACCAGCTCCCTGCCGGCTGCCTGAGCAGGGAAGACAAACCCAGAGGAAAGCGGCTCCGCGGGGGGAGCTCTGTGAGTCCCCAGATGTCACAAAGCATCTGGTTCAAGTGTGAGCAGGACAGAGCCAGCCCATCCCCCTGCAGAGGAAAATGGAGTGAAAAATGAGTGAGGATCACTACGGCTGGAAGGGGAAGCCAAGGAATGGGAAAGCGATGCTGAGAGTTGATCGACTTTGTACTGACATTCCATGCCCCGAGGAGGTGTCATCCACCCTTGGATGCAATTTTCCACCCTAACTGAGGTATTTTTTCCCCCCCTACTCCTGTAGGGTGCTGAGCATCACCTCTTTGGTGAAGCCTATAAAGAAAAGACGATCCTCTTTAGGAAGAAATTCTTCCCTGGGAGGGTGGTGAGGCCCTGGCACAGGCTGCACAGACAAGCTGTGGATGCCTTGAACACTTCCAAGGATACCTGGAAGGACAGGAATTGGAGCATCCTGGTCTAGTGGAAGGTGTCCCTGTCCATGGCAGGGGGTGGAACTGGATGAGCTTTAGGGTTCCCTATTGCCTATATATTCCATAATTCAATGATGATTCTCAAGTACGGTGCCCATAAGCCCCACCCCAAGGAAGGAACAGGAGCTGGAGGGCTCCAGTGGGAAACAACACCACCAGGAGAGCTGTCATTTGGGCTTTTCCACACCCAGATTGCCATCAGAGGGAAAGAAGCCAGCCCAAAACTTTTAAAAACATTAACCTTCGCTGGTATTTGCTGAGCAAACAGGGAACTCACACAAATTAAATGGCAATGTGTTGCTTCCTTCTGCTGTTCCAGTTTTAGGAATGCAGGTTTAGGATTCCAGTGCATGCTGTGCTAGGCTGCTAACCCTTTAATTCTTTAAATCCAAGCTCATCTCTCAGCCAGGCCTTTAATTTAAATTTCTCTGGATAGCTGCCCCATGTTTAATAAATAACTATTGACTATTTAAAGAGCACCTGGGCTGAGGTTTCCCACCTCAGGCTGGGTACACACGTACAAACACACAGTGCCTATTACTGCCTTATTAAACCTTAGTCCTAGGCAAGAGCTTAATAGCCACTTGCTATTTAATTAGCATGGGAGTTCAGGGCTTATTGGGGGAAAAAAGTAAATACCAGCAGGACTGTAGCTCTGACAGCCCTGGGAAACAGCTCCTCCTTTCCTTTTGTTATCCACAGAGGAAATGGCCATCCATGGCCTGCAACAAGGACGGATCACAGAACCCCAGAATGGTTTGGGATGGGGACAACCTTAAAGCTCATCTCATTCCACTCTCTGCCAAGGACAGGGACACCTTCCACTATCCCAGGGTGCTCCAACCCCTGTCCAAGCTGCCCTTGGACACTTCCAGGGATGGGGAATCCCCAACCTCTCCGGGTGAGGCGTTCCAGCCTCTCAGAGATGTGGGGAGGACAGGATGGTGGCTCCCACTGTCCCCTTTGATCCAGCACAGTGGGAGCTGATAAACCCCCATCACCCATAGGGCCACCACCATAACCAGGACAAGGGCATCACCCACAAAACCAGCTACTGAACACCCATCTGTACAAAAATCCAGCCCAGAGTTGCCATCTGTGTGCCTCACCAGGACCACTCCTAAATCCCCACAGGAGCACTTTAACTCCTGTGCTTTGCAGCAGGTGAGTTGTGTGACTCCCTCCTCCCAGACCCAGCATTCCCATAACTCACACTGCATGCCAGATATTCAAAGGTAAGCTTCCATCAGGACCCAGGAGGATTTATCTCCATGGGCTCCCATTAAGGGTAATAAGATGAAGGCAATCAGCCTCATACATTCCACTTTGGCCAGTATAAATTCCTTCATTTCATTAGATGTCTGCTGGAGTCATGACGAGGAATGAGCAAGGATGGGGGAAAGAAAAAGAAAGGGAAGAAGAGGAAGATAAAACACTCCCAGGCTACTTCTAGCTTTGCTTTTGTTGGGAAGGTGGTTGGGATTAGAATTGTACAATCCCAGACTGGTTTGGGTGGGAAAGGACCTTAAAGCTCATCCAGTTCCACTCCTTGCCCTGTGCAGGGACAGTTTGCTCCAAGCCCCATCCAACTGGGCCTGGGACATTTCCAGGGATGGGGCAGCCATAGCTTCTCTGGGCAACCTGTGCCAAGGCCTCCCCACCCTCACAGGGGAGAATTCCCTCCTAATATCCCCCCTAACCCCACTCTCTGTCAATTTAAAACCCTTTCCCCTTGCCCTGCCACTACCTGGATCCACGGATTCAGCAGACACCAGCTGGGAGGGCTCGAGGCAGCCTGCTACACCCTCTGGCAGCATTCCCCTCTCCCAGTGGACACTCCTGGGGTGGATCAGGGGTTACTGTGGCCGTTTCTTTGCAGGATTTCTCGCTGCTCGTTCGCTCCGTCCCAGCGGACGCTGCCATCTGCCAGCGCGTCACCCGACAGGAGATTTTGTCAGCGCCACGGTCGGCGTCACTGTGAAGGTGACACTTTCCAGGGGGCTGGCTGTGGTTCGTATCTGCTTTCAATTTATTCACAGAGCAACTTAGAATAAATAAATAAATTAATCCAAACGCAACGAGAAGACGCTTTGTAAAAACAGTCATTACAAAACTCGAGGATTTCAGATGTTGTTATTGTTCCAGTGAGCCCCAGAGATAGCGGCTGAAATCAGGTCCCTGCTGTGCACTTCATACACAGGCAAAAACCGTGCCTCCCTTCAGGAAAGGGCTGTGTTTGCTCTGAGTTGCAGCAGGCAGAGGAGACTCGGTGCTAAGCTGAACGTCAGATGTCTTATCAGGCACTCACACCGAGAGATGTTAACTCTGAAACCTACTGATGGTGAGCTCAAAGTCCTCATGGTGTTTGAGTCAACTTGCTCAGCCACTCTCTGGTTGTGCCTCCCTGAGCCTTCCATCTTCCATGCCTCCTCTCCAAGTGACGGTCCCTTAGCACCGCAAAACCAGCCCAAAGAGGGTGGTCAGACACCATCAATCCCATAAATTAACCCACACAGAGCTGAGTGGGACACAATTAGCATGGACCAACATCCCCTGCATTGTCAGGTTCTCCTGCTCCTCTTCCTTCCTCACTGGCTGGACACAGGGTCCAGACAATCTTCAGAAAGCTCCAGCACCGTTGAGCCAAGCCACCACTTTCCTGACATGACATTTGTTATCCCTGATTACCAACTTGGCTTCATTTTAAAGTCATTTGCACTGATTACTCTGACTGCTGCCTTGGGTAGTCAATGACTTAGATTAACTCATTACAGCACACAGAAAAATATTTCAAATATGTGTACATTCACCTAAATTCCTTTAATGTCCTGCTTTGAGGCATCTTGGCTTAAACTGATNGAGCTCAAAGTCGTCATGGTGTTTGAGTCGACTTGCTCAGCCACTCTCTGGTTGTGCCTCCCTCAGCCTTCCTTCCATGCCTCCTCTCCAAGTGACGGTCCCTTAGCACCGCAAAACCAGCCCAAAGAGGGTGGTCAGACACCATCAATCCCATAAATTAACCCACACAGAGCTGAGTGGGACACAATTAGCATGGACCAACATCCCCTGCATTGTCAGGTTCTCCTGCTCCTCTTCCTCCCTCACTGGCTGGACACAGGGTCCAGACAATCTTCAGAAAGCTCCAGCACCGTTGAGCCAAGCCACCACTTTCCTGACATGACATTTGTTATCCCTGATTACCAACTTGGCTTCATTTTAAAGTCATTTGCACTGATTACTCTGACTGCTGCCTTGGGTAGTCAATGACTTAGATTAACTCATTACAGCACACAGAAAAATATTTCAAATATGTGTACATTCACCTAAATTCCTTTAATGTCCTGCTTTGAGGCATCTTGGCTTAAACTGATGCCCACTTGTTCCTCTAATCTGACACGAGCTCAAAGAGTCTCGTGGCATCAATCCGCTCAATTCCCTTCAGAAATGTGTAAGCCCTCAACGAAGCCCCTTCCTAATCCCCTTTTTGCCAGTGATTACAGAGCTGGTGTCTCTAACTCAGCCTGGATCAGAGTCCCCGTGTCCCCACCAAGCTGCCTTTTGTTCGCCTGGCTGTGCGGTGTCACTCCTGCAGCGTCACCAAGCACGGGGTCACCTCCCCTGACGTGGTCTTAGTGCATCCACAAACTGCTCAGCCTTTGGGGAAGTTCAGATCCACATATTCAAGAGTTTCAGGAAGGGCAGCAGGCAAGAGAATTGTAATTTAAACCCAAAAATGGCAAGGAAGTTGAAATTCTGAATTCAATTCCTGATTGTGGCAAATCCACAGCAGGAAACAAATTCCCTGGATAAGCACTGCTTTGAAGGAGACGTTCAGCACCTCTCCCATCCTACTCTCATTTTATCACCCATTAAAATCATGTTGCTGTGCAGACACCCCCTGGAGGTGATGCCAGCTCTCCTGAGCTCACTCTGAAAAGTCATGGATACCTCTGGCTCCAGGGCTTGCACTGAGATTTATCACAGAACTCCAGCACCATGAAATGCTGTGGATTGGAAGGGACCTTAAAATCCACCTTGTTCCAACCTTTTGCCATGGGCAGGGACAAATTTCACTAGACCAAATTGCTCAGAGCTCCATCTCCACCCAGCCTGGATTCTCCCCTCTCTTTCCATGTCCCTCGTGTCGGTGGGAACACCAGGGCTGTGGGCATCAGGAAGAGGCCGTGGGGAAGGGCGGCTCTGAGGGCAGACAGACAAACAGCCGGGCACAGGACTCTCCCTGAGCCAGCACTTCTGCCTCTGCTTCCTGCTGGGATGGATGGTGGTGCTTTAGCATGCAGCAGACTCCTTCCAGCCTTGGCATCGGGAGGAAAAGCAGCTGCAAGAGCCACGGCCAGCTCTGGCCGGGAGGAAACGTGCCTCGGGCACAGGTCGTAAACACACACGGAGAGGCTGCTCCGAGGAGGAGCAATTCCAGCTCGGCAGAGCCGGATGGCAGGAGAGCAAACAAATGGTGACCAGCAGGAGCCTGCTCTGCCCACGGCTTGTGGGAGCCAGGGAGGGCTCTGCCCAGCACTGCCAGGCAGCTGCTCCCCGAAAGGGAGGGGAGAGGCCCCAGGCATCCAAAGCCCCTGTGATGCTGGCATCAGGTGGAAGAGGAGGAGGAAGGAGAGCAGGAGGAAGGAGAGGAGATGCTGCTTTGTTGTTTCTACAAAGATGCTCTGTGTGTTTGCACAGGAGGAAGGGACAATGTAGAGCTGGCACAAAAAGAACCCACACCTCTAAGGAAAATCCCTGAGGATCCAGCCTGGGGATACAGTGGGGATGCTCTGGGATGGGCAGGCACGATGCCCATGAGAGCTGCAGTGATTTCCCACATAGGTTAAGCAGGCCAGGATTGGTCCATGCCTGGCAGCACTGGAGAACATCCTCTCACCCCTTCTCCAACCAGCCTTTCACTGTTCCCATTCCTGACCCCAGCAGCACTTCCCAGTGGTGCAATGAGCTCTGTCCAGCCTCAGAGACCTGCAAGTGGGGTGTGAGCCACAGGTCTGGGGGGATCACAGAGAGAGGGAGGGAGGAGAAGAGCAGGAGGGCCAAGCTGAACCACCTGCACAGCCATTGCACCCTGGACTGAGGATGCTCAAGGTCAGGGAAGAGATTTCATGCAGATTCATGTTCCCCCAAATTATCTCTCCTTTTTTCTCTAATCTTCAGGAAAAAATGCTGGGGTGAGGGCCAGGAGGTGGCAGGGTGAGGGGGGGGAGGATGGCGGGGTGAGGGAGGGGAGGATGGCGGGGTGAGGGAGGGGAGGATGGCA
>VYXF01011624.1:91403-107772 GCA_013397295.1 Polioptila caerulea
CCCTCCATCCCTCTCAGATTCCTCTCCCTGCCCTCTCCCTCCATCCCTCCCCCCGGGTACCTCTCCCCTGCCTTTCCCCCAACCCCACCACATCCCCCAAACCCTTTTCCCCGGCTGCTGCCATGAAAGGCACTGCACCAGACAAAGTTGTGTTGCAAAGTAATTGCACCTGGAAGGCAGAGCCACCAAACACCGGGCGCTGCCTCTTTGAAATCTGGGAGAAGAGCTCCGGAATACATTGGGAATAAAAACAACAAAGAAGAAAATTGGGACAAGCTGCACTAATACAGAGGAGGTGGGAGCAGGCAGTAGCTGGAGAGTGGGGGTGGAATGATTCTCCTTATTCCCATGTGAGGTCTATAGACATACACATAATATCTATATAATTTTAATATTTTTTTTAAATATGTTCCTGCTTTTTTTCCCTCGTTAAAATCCAGCCTCGTTTCAGCTGCTGTACCATTACCTCCAGAGATATCCAAGCCGTGGTTGTGGCTCACAGAGATGTCCCTGAGCCAGTTTCAAAACATCTCTTTCAGGAAGCAGCAGTGACCCAGCTCTGGAGAGACTGAGCTGGCCAAAACTCCTGCAGCCAAAACCCTGCAATCCCATGTGCAGAGTGACATAGACGAATAATCCAAATCCTGCTTCCCAATTTTGTATTTTTTTTTTTTTATTACTATTATTTTTTTAAACCCCTTAGGGTGCAATTCTTTGGATTGACATTTCTTCTGGCACTGGGCTCTGGGCTGGCAGGCACCCACAGGCAGCAGTGGGAGATGGATGATTAACACAAGCAGAGAGGGACATCCTGGAAATCTGTGCTGCCCCTGGAAATCACCCGGCTGCTCACCTCGTGCATCACCTCACAAAGGTGATCCTGCTTGGAGCCCAACATATTATCCCCATTTCTCTTTATAATCCCTTTTATTTTGTTTCTTAAAGCACCTCACTTCAGTAATAACTTGGAGAGATGTCTTGGGATGCCAAATAACAAAATGCATTTCCGCAGCGGCTTCATAATTAATGTTTGCATCGTTTATCTTTCATGGAAAGATTATTCTGACTAACGAGGTTCTGGGCCACTAATTCATTACAGTGCCTTGTCACTTCCTGCTCCTTCTTATTACCCAGAAATAGACTCATTAGTCAGAGTGCAATGACAGGGAGAAATTGTGTTCGTTAATTTAATTCCTCTTCTCTGCCTTTCTGGGTCGGTGTTTGTCCGAAATCAGGGATTAGAAGGAGAGGGAGGAAACAGGACCTGTTGTGGTGCTCGGTGCTTCCCCCGTGCTTTCCATCGTGCTCGGGGGGAGGGAGCTCAGTCCATCCCTTCTCTGCAGCTGCACACACATGCAGGGATGGCTCATCTGCCAGGCTGTAGCCTCAAGGCTTTTCCAAGGCCTGGGAAATGTTGGATTGAAGTTGAATTTTTCCCATCGGTCACACTCAAGGGATGGAGGGAACCATCTACCCCCGACTTGGCTGGAGCTGAAGCAAAGCAAACCCCCTCCAGGTCCTGCTGAACCCACCCCCTTTCCACTGATCCCTACAACAAACTCCCCTTCGGGGCTCTCCCCCCTCGCTGTGATGGAATTACAGCTCCACATTTCACGATTATCCATTTCTGTTTCTGTTATTGCTCGCTGTCTTGCTCCCAGTGGCATTTCCAGCTGGGCATCCCCAAAAAGCCACAAGAGTCACGGAATATCCTGAGTTCAAAGGGACCAACAAGGATCGCGGAGTCCAACTCCTGGCTGCTTAGGACACTCCAAGAATCCCACCCTGTGCCTGGGAGCATTGATTAAACCTTCCTTGAACTGGCAGCCTTGGAGCCAGGACCATTTCCTTTCGGAGCATCTTCCAGTGCCCAAGAGAGCTTTCCCCCAAGCAGCAAACAAAGATAAAAAAATAAATAGCTGGCCAAGGAGAGGGAAAACCCATCCCAAATGAGAAAGGATAACAGTCACCAGTCGGGACTGGGGAGGAACCACTTCTAACTCATCCTTCCTCATGCAAGGCAGAGGTCCAGGGACAGGCAGGGGAAATTGGAGAAGGAGCAAAAGCTCTTTTATCCCCTCCTACCTGGCCTAAACCCTGAGCAATTTGTGTAACACCTGCAGTATTTAACACATTTAACGCAGCAAAGCCAGCACCCAGCAGGGCACCGGGACAGGGAACCGGCTCAGAGGCATCTGCTGCCAGGGCTGCCCAGCAGGGAAAAGGTTAAAACCCCTTGGATTTACACAGGTTTGGCAGCTCGTTCCCGGTTTTCCTACAGGTAATTACAATAATTGTGGGGTGTAAACACTTTACAGAGATCAAAAACCGGGGTGTGAATGGGAGAGGGATGAGGACAAGCAAGATCAAAGGAAAAATTATTAAAATCTATATAGTGCCGCTTCCTAATTCCTGTGAAGTCTGATAGCGGGGCTGGAGGGGTGAAGGAGCAGCCTCGGTGCTGCGTTAATCTCCCAGCCCATAAATTCCCAAATTTTTGTTAAATCATACCCGGAAACCTCCATCCAGCACCGCGCCAAACCCAGCCCTGCCCAGCGCTTGGGGCACTTTTTATATTCCTGACACCAAACCACTGAGGGATGCACAAACTCATCTTTTCGGGGAAGAAATTGCTTAATTTCTTGCTTTTCCAAGCGGGATCCGAGCAGGAGCTCTGGAGCTTGGGACTGCTTTGACTTTGCGGTCCCCCCCCATCAGCGATGCTCTAATCTGCGCTCGGCAGGAGGATCCGCTTTTCCCTGCGGGATCGGCTATTAACAGTTGACGTTTAGTTTAAACAAAGCCTTGAGATTGTCCAAATATTTGCCTCAAACACACTTTGTGTTTTGCCTCTCAGCTCGGCTCCCCTCGGGGGTGTTCCGCTCTGTTTTTCCCATCCATCCCGGGTCTCCCAGGCCGCCGGCGGGAGCTCGGGACTCGCAGGGATGGATCTCAAGTATCACCCGATAAACCTCGAGTTTACACACCGACTCCCTCCCTCTCCCTGAAACAAAACATCAAAGTGAAGGGAAAATTATCTTCTTGGAGCAAAGTGGGTTTTAAGTCATTTACTTTTAATTTTCCCTTCTATTCTGCAAATCCGAGCAGGAGGGGAAAGAAAGAACACCAAAGTTCAACTTATAAATAAAAACGCTGACTTTTTTCAAGCCCTCGTTTTCCTCACAGCTCCCCCCCAAAAGGTTCGATTCATACTTTTGATACAAATAATTATTTGTGGGAATATGACTCAGCTCCTGCACAGTTTGCCTCCTCCTAAAATCTCCTCCTCCATCACTGCTCCTCCTAAAACCCCCACACTGGAGCAGCAAAACACTCTTGGAAAAGGGTTTGACACTTCCTTTTGGTAAAGAAAACAAGCAGCTGAAAAACAAGAACATGGCTATAAAAATATTCCCCCCACAGCAAGCTGCTAATGAAGAACAGCAATCCCAGAGAGTCCAGGGAGCTGCTCATCCCTGCTAACCTGGGGTAGGATTTCATGGAAATAACAACTTCCTATAGAGCTGTGATCTCCACGGCCTGTATTTATTCTCTTCCAGCCTCTTATTCTAGTTGTGCCTTCATTTGAGTAAAAAAATGTAGATTTCTACATGTTTCTCTAGCTCACCTGGGGCTGGGCTCTGGGAGGACCCTTGGAGCATCAGCACCAGCGTGAGCAGGGTGGGATTCACTCAGTGGCCAACTCGGTTATGAGGAGCAGAAATGGAGATGAAAAATAAAGAAAGAGCTGACAACAAAGGTTACAACCCGCTGCTCTGCACTCCTCTGGGCTCCAGAGGACTGCTGAGAGGAGGGATGTGCTGCTCTTTGCTTAGGCTGGGTTTTTTGCTGTTGTTTACAGGTATTTCTGTCTCTCCCAGACTCCCAGCTCAGCCCTGCAGCCGCATTCCTGCTCAGCAATGCCCCGTCCCGCTCACGTACATGTGGTTATAAAGTCATCTTTCTGCAGAGCAAAATGGGGCAGGAAACAATAATTCTTCCCCAGCCATTCCTGGACTGTGCCCAGGGTATTTGCTGCTGTAATTCAGGTTTGTCTTGCCAGGCCAAATCTTCAGGAGAAGTCAGCACACTCGCAGGAGATCAGCCTGGAACGGCCCCCAAGAAATTACCTCATTCCTACCATCAGCAAAACCAGCTCCCAGTAAATTATCCCAGATATTCACACGGTGTGATTTCCACAGGCAGCAGCCCAGAGAGACAAGAGGAAGGTTGCCCCCATTGCCAGGAGCTTTGAGGGATAGGAGGGATGCACAAGGAGATGTCCAGTGTCATTGCAACACATATTCCAGGAGCTCAGAGAACACTTCCATGTGCTAACTGATCCAGTTCCATGTCTGTCGTGCTTTCCCCCACACCAAAGCACCAAAACATCATCCAAGGTCATTACTAAAAGGCTGTAAAAACGCCAGGGAGCCATCATATCCATACACTTGACCCTCAGCACATCCACTCCACCCAAATCCCACAGCAGCAGCCAAAATCTGGGAGTGAGCCCCGTGCCCACAGTCCTGACCACCACCACGAGCTTCTCTTCCCAGCAGCATCCACCCCTGCTTCCCTACAGCTGCTGGGAAGGCCCCTCCTGAGGATTTTCCCTGTGATTTTCTCAAAACTGGACACACCACAGGACTTTGGGAAGGCTGGATGTCCCCCGAGGGCTGCACCCCTTCCCTTGTGGCAGTCCCCACCTGGAGTCACCTACCTGGACAGCTTTTGGATGCCTCTCTCCTGGTGCCACTGGCTGCTGTGCCTGTGTGGCTCCTTCCCTGCATGTCTTATCCCCCCTCTGTAAAAAAAAATAATCCAACTTTGCCTCAAGGATAAGTAGAATAAAATGTCACTTACCTATTAGGGGGAAAAAAGAGAAGAAAGAGGGAAAGTATTACACACATATTCTTTGAAATCAGGTCAGCTTAAAGCTTTGAAATGGCAAAAATTGAAAGATATTTTCCTCCCACTTCCCTTCCTCTCTTTTTTCCCAACTCTTTTAAAGAACTCTCTCCTTTCAAAGGTTTCCCAGAGTCCAGTTTTCCCTCTGGTGTGGTTGGGGTTTTTTTTTTGCTCCGTGCTCAGCCAATGCTCACCTCCTCCTGTCCCACGTGTGCACATGGCTGCTTCCCCCCTGAGGGGGCGAAGGAAAGAGCTGGAGAAAAGCAAAATAACAAATAAAGGAGGTGAAAGCAGAGACTCGCAGGATAGTTCAGGGTGGAGGGGTCCTTAGGGATCTCCTATTCCACTAGACCAGGTTGCTCCAAGCCCGGTCCAACCTGGCCTTGAGCACTTCCAGGGATGAGGCATCACAGCCTCCTGTTCCATGGAGGAATTCGTCTTTGGTGGCCTCATCTCCACACATCTCAGCACATCCCACGCAAGGGATGGGAAATCCAAGCACAAGGGGAGCTCTGGGAATCTCCCCGCTCCTCCTGCAGCTCAGGACTCAATGAAGGGCATCCTCCAGCTCATCCCTGAACAATTTAAAGCAAATTCTCCAATCCTCATCCTTTCCAGTGCTATCTGCAGCCTAAGAGGCCCTATCTCTAAGGAAAGCCGAGTGCCAAAAAGAGATATTTGTTATTAAAGAGCACTTTTATCATCCCCATCCATCTGCCTGCCCACCTTTACAGCACATATATGAGATACATATAGAAAACCTCAAATGTAGGGATGTGATGTACAGCCACACTTGCTGCAGATGGGAAGAGGAAGAAATTTGGTCTCATCCCTCCGCAAAGCATCTCCAGCCCCATGAGCTGCCTGGAGGGGAAGGCTGAGGGTGTATTTAAGCCGTGGTGGTTGTTCCTTCAGGCTGAGCATCGTGCTGACAATTCCCACCGGGAGCAGAGGGAACAGCTGCAGGACCCCTGCATCCATCCATATGCCTCTCCCATATGCAGGGCTGCAGCGGCGGTGACAGGGACTGTCACACACACTGGGAGCACAGCACGTCCTGCTGCAGCCCGGGCTCGCCTGCAGCACTCCCCGCCCGGCCACTGCTCCTTCCCGGGCAGGCTGGTGGTTGTACCGAGAGCAGGGCACGCCAGAACCCCTCCTGCCTCAGCCTGGCTCAGCCCATGGCTCTGTCCTCAGGGTTTTAGTGCAGAGCACCAGGCTGAGACAGGCCAGCAGCCCCTGCTTGGAACGGGAGGCTGGAGCACCGAGCGCTCCATCACTTCTGTCCCTGCGGTCACAGCGTCACGGTGCTCCACCCTCACCTCCCTCCTCCTCCTCCTGCCCTTGAGGGATTCACAGATCCCTCTCACCCCAACTCTGCCTGCTCTTACACCTCTCTTCCACGGGTACAAGAGTCATAAATCCCTTTTACTTCCCTGCAAAGACCTGAGGTCCAGACCCACTTGGAGGATGCTCTAAGTGCTCTGCAGCCCCAGCACAGAGCTGGCAAACGAACTCAGCTGTAATGAATCACTGGTTTCTCATTCTCACACACCCTAAAATAAAGGAGTGCTGACAGCCTGCCTGCTCCTCATCCCCTTAAACTCTCAGGGTTTCCTCTAACGCCCTCCCAAAATCAGGAGTGCTGACAGCCTGCCTGCTCCTCATCCCCTTAAACTCTCAGGGTTTCCTCTAACGCCCTCCCAAAATCAGGAGTGCTGACAGCCTGCCTGCTCCTCATCCCCTTAAACTCTCAGGGTTTCCTCTAACGCCATCCCAAAATCAGGAGTGCTGACAGCCTGCCTGCTCCTCATCCCCTCCAGCTGCCGGCGTTTCCTCACTTTTAGCTTTAGGAGCAGAGGTGGCTGTGATGCTTTCCCTCTCTCCCCCGCTGCCTGGCGAGGGTTCGGAGCAGGGAGGTGAAGGCGCAGGTCGAGCTCGGCTTCTCCGCAGGGCAGCGGAGCCGAAGCGGCCGAGCCAGGCACGGCACAGCCATCGCTAGATGGGGACAGAGCCCCACGGCCGCCTGCAAGCGCCCAGCTCCCCCAGCCCCGGCACCGGGATGCTCCAGCCGTGCCGAGAAGGGACCACAGCCGCTGGGACCCGCCCCAGCCACCGCTGCCGAGCTCGGGTGGGAATGGGAGAAAATCCCTCTGGGAAAAGCAGGCTGAGGGTCCCAGACTCCCCAGCAGTTTGTGTGTCCTCCCGCCGGGTACCGCAGCAGCCCCCGCTGATCCCATCCCACTCCTCCAGCAAAGTGCTTGGATTTATCATCAGTTCCCTAAGATCTCCCTTTGCAACAACTATTCCTTTGAGAGGAGCTCTTGCTCTCCCTTCTTCCTGCTTTTTAGCAAGTTTTCCTGTGTAAATTGCGGGGTTTTGTTGCTTGGGATTTTTAATTTTTTTTTTTATTTTTTTTTTCCAGGGAGCATATTTATTGATTTTTTCACACTGGGCAATGCAACACATTCTACACCTGTGGGAATCTTCATTTGCAGGACCCGCCATCCCCTCCGGAACAGGAGGGAGGGCTGAGGGACAGAAAATGCATGACAGCTTTAAACTGTTGCTCCTGTCACCCAGCAGGACACAGGTCCGTGGCACACACACAAAAAGCATTCCTTTTCATACTGAAAAAAGCAATGTGTTTTTCCAACTGACAGGATTTTCCTGGTTAAAATCCTGTCCAGGGGGAAACCACTGCAGGTGGCCCCGGGATGATGCGGAGGGTCAGATCAGCACCAAGGGCAGAGCCACTGACCACCCTCCCCACAAATAACCGAATATCCACATTTCTCCCAATTCTCTGCTTAAAACACCCCATTCCAGCCGCAGCAAACCAAGGGATCCCCTCCAAGCAGCAACACGGAGGGATTCTGCATCCCTTACTGCTGATCTTCAAGCAATAACCCCCTTTTCCAATATCTATAAATACATTCCAGGGTCTAGGATCCCCTTAAACCCCCCACGCTCCATCAGGAGAGGTGTTCTGGTCATTTTCCCCTTTCCAGGCTTGGAAATCTCCCTCAGCCCTGCAATTCCAGAGTGATGGAGGGGAAGGCACAGCTCTCATGGCTCCTCAGAGCTTCCCCCCCACACAGCAGGATTTGGAGGGGTTTGGAAGACACCAGAAGATATTTCACTAACCCAACACTCCTCTCCCTCCTCCCAGCCGCTCTTGCTGCCCAATATCACAGGTATCAACCCTTGTCCTTGTTGCATCTGGTTGCATTAATCCCTCAAGCCAGGAGAGAGGGAAAAAAACCAATAATTATTTTAAAAATCCATAAAAAAAAAAAGAGGGAAAAAGGAAGGAGGATTAAGTCAGAGAAAGAGGGATGTGAGAGGTGTTGCTATTATCAATGTCAGGACCTTGATCCCTCCCCTGCAGTTTCTTCAAGGCTGAGAGTGGTAAATAAAAGGGGGATAACAAATTTGGGCAAGGAGGGCTCAGGAACTGGAGAAGGAGAGGTCCCAGTGTCCAGGGACCAGGAAAAGCCATGCCCATGAGACACAGAACCAGCCACAGCCCTGGGAAACTCAGAATTCCTTCCCTCTCACCGATACTGTTAATAACCAATTAATATTTAGTCAACAAGTAGCTGTGCTAAATCCGAGGAGATGGATTTCGCAGGAGGGCTATTTCATGTTAAATGAGCACTGACTCATCAGCAGCATTTACTGGGGATTATGGATTAGCCTCGTGCCCAGTATCCATCACCACAAATCCAGCAGGAAGGCAGCTGCCAGCAGGGCCAGCACACAGCTGTCCCGTGGTGGGGGAACTTCCACAGCCCCCTCCGAGGGGACAGCCCAGACAGGGACATTCCAGAACGGGATGGGGACCCCAACACACTATTCCAGACCATTCCCCCTAAAACATGGCACAGCATGGAGCTGGGATTGAGCAAAGTGGATATGCAGCACGAGGGATGGAGGAGAGGAGAGCACCCTAATTATCAATCCCCCAAAACAGGGCACACAGCATCCCAACCTACAAAACATTCTGCAGAGGGATCTCCCTCTCAAAGGGTGCTTTGCCAAGGCTGGATTGGCTGTGCAAAGGAGCAGAAAATACAAGGTGGGTCTTTCCATAACTGGAAGTGTTCAAGGCCAGGTTGGACAGAGCTTGGAGTGAGCTGGTTGAGTGGAAGGCATCCCTGGTTTGGAATCAGATTGCCTTTAAACCTCCTTCCAACTGAAACCAATCTAGGATTTTAGGACAGAGGAGCACCGGGCTCTGTGGCAGAGAGCGTGGGAAGCATCACCTCTCTGATGAGAAGGGAAAACTCATCTTGCACAGTCCTGTCTCCANTCCAATCTAGGATGACAGAGGAGAGCCGGGCTCTGTGGCAGACAGCGTGGGAAGCATCACCTCTCTGATGAGAAGGGAAAACTCATCTTGCACAGTCCTGTCTCCACTCAACAGCAAACCTGCTGCTGACACTCCCTCTCCTCTCCTTACCCAGCCAGGAGTCCCCAGGCAGTCCTGCCCTCCCACAAATCCACTTCAGGCTCAGCTCAGGCTGGTTTTGTTCATGGGGACTCCTCCCCAAGGAAAGTTATTCCTTGCTGATCCAAAAGCCAATGGCCACATGGCAGCTTCCCCAACGCCCGGCACCCCATGGCTTTCGGATCCCTCTTGGAGGCAGGGTGGGATCCGGGGGATCCGGGAGAGCCGGGCGCTGCTCCGCCGCTTATCGGCGTTGCTTCTGCTGGAGGAGGTGATTAACTCCCTGACCTGCCAAGCTTTAACGCGACCTCCGAGAATAGATAGAATCTTGTTATCTTGTAATGAGTTTTATGGCTTATTTCAGTACATTTTGGCCATGTTTCTCCAGTGATTAGGGCAATTATCAGCCTGTGCGTTTCAGGATTATGAATTATGGAGCCTCTGAAAGGCTACAGAGATTTAATATCTCTCAGCGTCCCTCTGCCTCACTCTCAGCACTTAACTGGCTCTGGATTCTTCCTGTTTGGAGCAGGGGAATGAGGGCACAGCAAAGGAATGATGCATCAAAGCTTGTGAGTGGGATCCAGCCCTTACAATTAATAAAATGGAACATTTAACACTGCGTGATGCGGGGGCACAGGGCACAGTCACATCCCCGGGGCACCCTCAGCAGGGATGCAGGTGGGGTCTGTCAGGGGATGGGGAGCAGAGCCTGGGTGTCCTGGCCCTTGCAGGAATGAGTCTCAGATTCCAGGCTTGGGATTTGGGGCATGTCATTTAACCCCAAACAGGGGTTGGGGAAGGCCAGTCCATCTGAGCTGGCCTGTGGCTATTTTGGGGCACAGTGTCTCACCTGGCTGGGGACACCCAGTCCTACTTGTGGTCCTCTCCCTGGAGTGCCCTGTCCCATCCGAAGCTTTTTTAGGAGCCTAATGCCCCTGAGCAGCTTAGGCCTGGACTGCACAAATGGGATTAGCAGGGAAGGGACACTTCCCGTCAGACCTAACTGGGCTTGGACCTGCCCAGAGCTGTCCTGGGCCAAAGGCACAGCCAAGCTGTAGCCACCCACATGGGCAATGGCAGTGGCACCTTGCTATCCTAATCAGCATGCTTTTGTGGAAGGGAAACTGAGGCACAGTGTGTTCTTGTTGGGAATGAAATCTCCTTTCAGCCTGGAACTCGAGGATGGGGTCGCCATGAACAAAACAAGCCTGGGCTGAGGCTGAACTGGATTTGTGGGAGGGCAGGACTGACTGGGGGTGTCCTGGGTGGATGTGGAAGTGAGAGGGCATCAGCAGCACGTTTTGCTGTTCAGCAGCCCTGCCCTGGGCATGAAACCAAAGGGCAATCCCTGCCCAAATCCAGCCCACCACACGCAGGGTTGGGTTGCACCAAATCCATGCCCAGAACCCTCCTGCTTGCAGGGCCTCACTGCACAGCCCAGAGGCACAAAGGACATTGGGAGGCTCTTGCAAGCCTCCGAATCCCATCTAAATGTGAAAATACTCTGTTACAGCCTGTCCCCATGCAACGGGGACAGCTGAGGGCAGGCAGGGCCAGGTCCCACTGCCACATCACCCATCCTTAGCACCATCCAGATGGAGCCTTTTAACGATCTTGATCCACGCTCGGTTTTATTTTTATTTTTTCCTCCCTGCAAATGATCACTAGAACTTGATGGCTGCTTGGGAAAACACAGACGACAGCAGAAACCTTTTGGTGCGAGGAGCTGTGCTGGCTCAGCTTCCTCCTCTCCCCCTTCACGCCAATGCGGGTGTCTCTTCCAAGCAGAAAAACGAAAAATATTAATTTTGCATAGAAATAAAATTAGGCTTTTGGAAACGAGCTTCAAGAAATAAAGCCATCGCTTGAGTTAATTAAGAAGTGATTACACTGAAAGGCTGTGCTAAAAGCTGCACCACGCAGGACACACCGAGCTGCTGCCACAGGCTGGGATGGGGAAAGACCTGGGCAGCATCCTGGGGAGGTGGTGGGGAAGAGCAGCTCCTGGGCTGATGCCAGCCCTGGCTCTGCCCCCTTTGCTCTGCTCCATCTGGTCTCCATCCCTCACCCTGCTGCTCACCCGGCACCTCTCCCAGCGCTGGACTCGGCCAAGACACTCCACAAAGCACTGGATGCAAAAAATATGCAAACCCCGGCTTCCCCCAAGGGGTGCCAGTGCCTCTGCCCTCCACGAGATGACAGATAAAATCCCCTGTTACTGGAGGAAGGTAATTTGACATAACAGCTGTTCTGACATTCCCTCCCCATGGATATTGCCTGCAATAAGAATGCAAATCAGCACTCTTTGCACTTCTCCTGGAGAGCAACTTTCACCTGAGAGCACTTCCAAAACGTGAACCCATTAGCACACGCCTCCTCCGGAGCTGCTCTGCCCGGCTGCCTCTGCCCTGGCCACAGCTACCCGGGACCAGAACCTGCACCCTGCTGACCAGAGGGAAAACAGGAGACTTGTCTTGATCGTGGCAGTAAAACCACCTTGCCTCAGTTTCCACACTGTAAAAACCAGGATCAAGATGCCTGTGGTGGTAAAAGTTGGATACGAAGCAGGGACAAAAGTTGCAGGCAGCAAGAGCTTGGGGTGAGTGTTTTCACTCATCAAGCACCATTCCTCCAAGGCAAAATGAAGCCACCCATCTACAGACCCCTCCCTGAGTGCTCCCATCCTCTGGGAGGATGGGCTGTGCTGGTGTCAGACCTGCTCCCCTCCTCACCCTTCCTCCCCATCGCTCCACTGCCTGGGCAGAAGCAGCTCCAAACCCCAAGTTAAAATGGTTAGTGCCCTACTGCTCTCTGCATGGCAGCTACTAATTATCCCTGGAATTTATGGGCTCCCGGGATGCACGCAGATGGATACTTAACTTAACAGCAGCCTCGGATCATTTGCCATTCATCCCACAGCAATACCTGGTTGGCAACCGACCTCTGTGGAATTAACACTGTCCTGTACCCACCCCACTGCAGGCTGGACTCCCCAGATCCACACCACAGCTCAGCAGGGAAAGGGAAAAGACCCCAATATCCTCCACTCCAGATGGGAGCCATTCAGCTTTCCCAATCCACAGAGACCCCAAGCCACGTCTGGCACCCTCCCAGCCACCCCCTCATCGAGCATTCAGGGGGGCTTGCTCCCTCCTGTTGATGATATTTTACTTTGTATAATTAAACCTTAATGAGAATAGGGACCAGAGCTTCCCCAGCGAGCCTCCTAACCTCTGAACGAGGGAGCCACTCGGATTCCTAATGAACAAACACCTACAGGTACACAAGGCAGAGAGCTCCGAGCAGGGGCCAGCCCAGCACCCCCATCTGCCAACGTCCTTCGGCGCTTCCTGGTGAGCTGCAGGTTCAAATTCCCCAGGCAAAAAACCCCAGGATTGATTCCCAGGCGGCTGCTCTAAGTCCTCAGCTACTGGATTAAAACACAGTTATCACCACTCCATTGCTTCTGTCAATCTAGACCCAATTTTTTTTTTTTTTTCCTCCTGCAGTTGAGCATTTTGATTAATTCAAATCACATCGCTCCCAGAGAAGTCACAGGGATTTACTATCCACTGGAAAACAGATGCACAGGTGGACTAAGGCTCCTCCACGTCCAAAGATTCAGGTTTGAGCTGCTCTGGCGTACAGAAAAACACCTTAACCTTAAACTCAGCACAGGGGAGCCTTGGGGAGCCGGGCTAAGCTGGAGCATTCCCATCCATCTCTTCAAACAAGCCCTGCAAAACAAATGTCACAACAAAAGGGATGGAGGACTGCAGAGCGTGCAGCCCCCTCCAGCCTGGAGGAGATGCTCCAAGGCATCCTGAAATGCAGAGTTTGATGGATGAAGGAGGGATGCTGGCAGCACAGGGATGGGGTTTAAACTTCATGTTGGAAAAATGTCAATTTTTCCATCCTGAAACACAGAATATGGCTCTGGTTCAGCCTGACCAATTAAATTAAATGTGTTAGAAACTCCTCTGTTATCATTTTCAGGTGAGTTGGTGGAGCAGCAGCTATTTTTACCTGGACAGACATCCCCTAAGGTGCTTCTCACCACCAAGGCAACAATGCTCCTACAAAACAGGAAAAATTTAAAATCCCCCATCCCACACAGGAAACCAAGCCCCAGAAAGGAGAATTTGACAACATCTATGGCAGAGCAAGAAAGGGAAATCAGGTTTCCTGAGGCCCCCCCAAGGACTGGACCATCCTCACTTTCCAAACCAATGAAACCCCCGAAAATGGACACACTTAAACAGGCTTAACCCTCCATTAAATCAGTTCAGTCTCACTTGGTAATTTACTGTTGCAAGCAAAATCAATTTTAGCAAAGGTTAAACTAGTTCTGTCTGTATTAGAAGTTTGCACCATTTTAAATAAATTGATTTAAAATCAATTCACTTGATTTTGTGCAAACTTCTAATACAAGCAAAGGCATTGCTAAGCTCAGTTCGAGTTTCGGTCAGTTGCTTGCTTTATTTCCTTGCTGGTGCTTTCCCAAAAGATGTCAGGTGCCAAATTTGGATGATAATTTCAAGGAATGATGAAACCTCCATAGTTAACTCAGCTTTAAATAGTGATTCTTCCTTATAAAATCATGACACTCTGCCAAAAGGAAGCAGCATTGCCCCAAGTTTTCTGGGCAGAACAGAAGATTCCAACCTGCTTTTCCCCAGCAACCAAAGGAGAATCAATACACAAAAAAAAAGCTTTTCATTTTTTTGTTCCCCATCCCGGGCTACTGCCCTGCCCTCTCCTCTTTGGTGGTCCAGGCTTAGATCATCAATGGGTCCAGGTGCGGTTTCAAAGCATCTTTAGCATGATGAGGACTTAATAATAACCCATCTCTCCAATTCCTCCAAAGGCCTCTCCGAAATGAGGCCATGAAAGCACCCTATTGACTGCCTGTCCCATCACAGGGTGGAAAAAGGAATAAAAATAGCTCGAGATCAGTGCGAGGAAAAAAACCCCACCAAAGTCCCCTCCCTTTGTCAAGCAGAACTGACCTCTCATCCCACGAAGAATAACCCCCAGCAGACTGCCAAAAGCTTGGAAGAAGCAGGGAACCATTTGATTTTCACCCCCGTGGGCTGCATAAAACAGGGAGGCAGGACCTTTCGTGTGCATCATCATCTCTAACCCAAAAATTCCCGGAGCGTGAGGAGCCACGGAGGCGGCTGGGGGGCACAGCAAGGCCAGGGCTTGGGCTGCAGTCCTAAGGAGCAGGTGGGATGAGGATGGAGGAGTCACCTGGAACTGGGGTAGGAGAGCTCTAGGCTCGTCCCAAGTGACCTGAGACCTGGGTTCCCCATTGCTATCCCTTGGGAACTGCAGGAAGCCTCTGGCAAAGGTTTGTCCCCCACCCCACACTGCGCCGGATGACGTGATTCCCTGGAACAGCTCATTCTTCCTGAAGTCTGCTGAACTCTCAGCTCTGCAATGCCTTGGGGCAGGAGGTGTCACAGGGCAATTGCATCCCCACTAAAGTTTTATTGTGGACATAAAATTCCCCTGTATCAGCCTTAATTTTGTCAATTTTCCATTCCGTAGGACATTCCTTGGATGCTGAATTGAGTGAGAGCCAGGAGCAACTGCAGCTCAGCTCCCCTCCAGCACCAACCTTCCCCTGAGAGAAGCTGTGTTGTCCAGGGAAGCCTCATCCCTGGAAGTGTCCAAGGCCAGGTTGGACGGGCTTGGAGAAGCCTGGGATAGTGGAAGGTGTCCCTGGTCATGGCAGGGGAATGAGATGAGCTCCAAGGGCCCTCCCAACCCCAACCATTCTGGAATTTTATGAGTCTGTTCACACTGAAAAACACTTCATAGAAAACTGAACTATTTGGCAAACAAGACCCTGATCCCAGTGTCCTTCCACCTCTGCCATCCCCAGGCATTCCAAAAGGAACTATTTTATGTCTGAGGATGCAGGGAGTGATGTGCAGAGATTGGTTTTTCTTTCCCAGCTCTAAAAGATGGAGAGGAAAAGGATCAGAGGGGAAGGGAGAGGCATTTGTGGATTTGGAGGAGGGAGCTGAGGAGAGGACAAGGTTGGAAATTTCCTCCTGGCAGCCCTTTTCAAGAAGAGTATTAGAATTTATTTTCAATTATACACAAGAATAAGCTGTCTGCAGTATAGTTAACTTTCAATTTCAACCAATTTTCGACACATTCAATCACAGATGCCTCAGTGATTAAGAATCTATGTTGCAAAACAATTCCCACTTTGCAACAATGCAATCAAACAGATCTACAACTCATAACCCATTATCCAAGAGTTTTTCAGCTCATTGGGGAAGTGAAATGGGATTCACCAAGCATGCCCTTTTTTTACCCAGTGAGCCCCCAAGCTCATTTGCAAACAGAGCTGCGTCTCCAAACAACCCACACGGGGATGTTTTTTGGTTTTTTTGTGGTTTGTGTTGCTTTTCCTCCCTCTCCTGAGATGCTGAAGTGCAAGGCTGGGATGTGGGATGTTGTTGGAGAGGCCTGGAGCTGTACAGGAAGGCGGTGAGGGGCTGGAGGGGGGCTCTCCATCACTCCTAGGGATGAAAGAATAGGAAAGACTTTGGAAAAGCTGCTTCTGGCTTTTTGTAACTGGCTGCTTTTCCCCCACCTTTTTTTTAATCTCAGAGCAATGCTGCGACCGACAATGACACGCAACAGGTCAGAGCCAGCAACAGGCTGGAGCCCTTCCCAGGCTGGGCTAGGAGATGCCCCCGGCCTTCCCCCATCCTGCTGCTGCTCCTGGGAAGGAGAGGAGCTCCCCCAGGATTCACAGGTTCTGGTGGCTACAGGGAATCTCCTGCCCCTGCAGCCCCAGGAAGCACCAGATAAACTGAGCCTCTGCATGGCGAGCAGGTTGATGCCTTTTGGGCTTACATAAAAACAGAGGCCTGACAAAATCAAGGGAATAAAAAGCTGTTCTATTATTGAAGGGCCTTCAGGTACATTTCGGGCAGACAGAGCCCCCCCAGGAGCTACCCCCAAAATGGACAGTGGGTC
>VYXF01011624.1:107807-139829 GCA_013397295.1 Polioptila caerulea
ATCCTAAGGCATCAATGCCACAGGGGGCCACGACTTCAAACCTAAGATGTTTCCTCTCCAGAGACTATTTTGAGTAGATAAATACGATTTGGAGCTGCACAGACCCAACCCTCAGGAGCAGAGCAGCCAATTATTCCTGCTCCTAGAGGTGCCACTGTGTCCATCTGCAATTCTGCACACGGATCACAATCGTCCAGCCCCGCTCACAGGAACCTCTCCAAAGGCCATCAGATCCCTCTGGGAAGGGGCACGTCACAGCTGAAGATGCTGGGAATAGAAGGGCTCAGGCTGATGGGAGAGGAGGAGGAGGATTTTAAAGCTCACTGAGCCTGGAGGAGAGGCAATAAAGCAGCTGAAGGAAATTACTTTCCTGGGTAAAGTGTCGTTTTGTCAAGACCAAAGTTCTCCCTGGGAACGAGTTGATTTTGAGTAAAAACCATCAGGAACGAGGAAAGAACTGTGAGGGACCAGGTGTTTGAATGACACACTCTGGAAAGGCAAAGTGGAAGTGCCACAAAACAGCTGCACAGACCTCAGATTGCCTCCCTGTGCTCTGACACTCTGTGGAAAGCACACTGAAGATGCCTCAAATCCCCTGGTTTTGCCCTGGTTTGGGGCAGCAGGCGCTGATGGGATCCAGGGAAGCAGATGGATGTACCCACTAAGGGACACCCCTGGCAGAAGTTGGGCTCCCCATCCCAAGGGACCCCACGTGCACCCCCTGCACCAGCTCCTCTCTCCCTTTGATGCTGACAAATAACAGTTTCAAACTGGGGAAGACACCTGGGAGAGCCGAGGCACTTGTGCTACAAGATAATTAGAGATTATTATAATCGAAATTTCATTGCCACATCAAACTGTGTCTTTTAGCATTAATTAATCTCCTCTCCCAGCCTCTGAGCACTCCCAGCTCCCGCGCTGTAGGACAGCAGCTTGTCAAACACACCAAAGACTTGCATCTCATTACCTTATCAGAGGGGGTGAGTGGGGAGCTGGGGAGCAGCATTGACACATTCCCCAGCACAGCCAGGGACGTGAGGACGCCTGCAAAGCCACTCCTTGGATTGCAAACTTGTCAAACAAGGCACGCGAGGGATCTTCATCCCCTCACTGCACCCTCCTTCCTCTGCATCTCGGCCCTCCTCGATAAAAACAGGCCTGGCAAAGATGCTGCTGTGTCCCACTGCACTGTTTGACCTTGAATAAACCATAAATGAGAACAGATAATGTCCTTGCAGGGCATGGAGTGCTCACTCCTCGCTCTCCTTAGGCTCCCAGAAGTCGGTGCAGCCATGCTGCTATCCCGATGACGGTGTAAAAATTCCCATTTTATATCCCATTCCCAGCCTGGTGCATGAGACTTCCCTCCTTCAGGAGGTTTGGGGAAGGTGTGAGGCTAAATCCAGTTTTCTACATGAGGTTCACAACAGCTGCTGGATGAGACCAGGCACGACTGACCTTGAAGAACGGAAGAAGCAGAGGGAAGCTGGACCCAGCTAACAGCAAATTCAGACCCTTTTCAAAAGCTCTCAGCACCTCTGCAAAAACCCAAACCAAACAAAAATCCACCTACAAGGGGACAAACCTCAGCACAGGAACACACTGCATCCCTTTCAGCAGCAGCTGAAGGAATTGGGCACCCCCAGCCCCCCCAAAACCTGGCCAGGGCTGTGTATATATTGGTGCTATGCATGAGGTGCTGTATGTTCTAGTCATTGATTCTCCACTCCTTCCATAGCTCAGCTGAAAATAAATATCCTCTCCCTTGTTTCCACCTCTCCACTCCCCCTTTCCCCATTATTGGCTTTCTGACGGAAGGCTTTAATTTATTCCCCCTGCCATATCTTTGTGCCGCTGTTTTCCAGCGCTTTACACCATATATTACCCACCGTCCTGTGTCATTTAACTCCACAAAGCACTCTGAGATACAGTTTGCTTGAAGGATGCTGGAGCCATTAATCCTGATTCCACAGCTCTGCGGAACGCCCGTGGCACTGCCACTGTGCGCACACACAGCCCTTCCTGGCTGCTTTTACAGCCAGATCTCCATTGAAAGCCACCCCCAACCCTAATTTAACACCAAGACAGCAAAATAAAGCCCTTCCTGACCACTCATGGCCTCTCCCCGTTCCTGTTGTCCAGGCAGAACCTCGTGGGTGCAAATGGTGCCAGCTCCAGGAGAGCGTGGCGAGCAGCTGGATGACAGCAAACAGAAACCAGTATGGGGAGGGGAATACCAGTCTCCTTGGTCCCGGAAAATGGGACAATGAGATGATGAAAAACACATCAACCACAGCAGATCCTCTCCTCGGAGCCACTCCGCGCCACGCTGCCTGCAAATTGCTCACCAGAGGGAGAGCTTTGATGAAAAATAGAAAGGGGGGGGGAAAAAAATTTTAACGGAACGAAAAAATGTCATTTATTTTATTTATTTATCGGAACATTTCCACGTGGGGAGAGGAGGACGGGCATGATTATTCATGGGATTCCACATGGCAGGCTCCGCGGGGAAACGCCGCCGCCGCGCTCGCATCCCTGCGCCGCCTGACACGTCGTTAGGGTGCATTAATTGTGCCAGAGTGAGAGATGAGAGACAGCCCCTGCCCCAAAGAGCTGCGAGTCCAGCGCAGCACCCTCTGCCAAGCCAGGAGTGAGCCACTCCAGCTGCAGGAAGCAGTCACTGAACTCCACAGCTATCCCGGCTGGAAAAGGCAAACAAATCCCAACCCAGACCCTCGGGCTCCTGCCTGTTGCACGGAACGAGCGCTGGCTCGATTTAAAATCGTGTCTGTCTCCAGCAGCACTGACACAACAGCAGTCTGTGCCTTCCGTGGCATTTTCCACATGCCTCCAGAATCACAAAATCATGGCATGGTTTGGAGGGGGCCTTAAAACCCATCTCATTCCACCCCCTTCCACAGGCAGGGACACTTTCCAGGGAAACAGGGGGAATTGATCTCATCAGGAAGGATGTTTTCCTGTTGTTATTTTGCTGATGGGGAAACTGAGGCACTCGGGCAGCAGACTGTCTCTCCCCAGGCCGTGTGATGCTGGAGCAGCAGCACTGGGGCTCCTGCCTGCTCCTCCTCTCCCAGGCTGCTCTGGAGATGCTGCATTTCCGTAACTCCTGGTTTTTCTGCTGCATGCTCGGGAAATTTAACAGCCTTCCCCTGGCACGGTGATGAAGCTGCAAGGTTTGTGGGGAGAGCTGATATCTTTCACTGGAGCAGTTGAGGCAGGTGGGAAAAGCCATTTTTATGCTGAAAACCCAGATCTGATTGAGCTCTGATGAAGGGATGCTGAATTTGTCCACCTCCTCTGGCAGCCTAATAAAGCCTCGCTCCCACCAACTTTTTAAAACGAGAGAGCAGCAAACAGCTGCCAGCCCCCACCTCCTGCATTCAAACATCCACAAAACCCCTTGGGATATGCAAATATCTCCATGATTTCCCAGTAACCTCACAAGCAAGAAACTATTGCAAGGCCCTGAACAATGGGATGACCTGAAATTCCTACTTGGATTCAAGCAAAACATTCACAAGTTGCTTTTTTTCAGAGCTAGTGGGGATCAAGTTTTTGAATTTGTGGGAGGAAAGGAGTTGTTTTGGAAGCTACAAGCACTTTCTTGCCATTACTGAAGCCAAAATAATGGCCCACCTGGAGACACACTCCCCTGCACACAGCTCAGCATTCCTGGGAAGAGGAAGGGAAGAAGTCTGAAGAGAGTTGGTTTTGCGGTTTAGTTGTTTGGGTTTTTTTTAAAAAATCACTATAATTTAAAGGCCAAAGCTCTAACGAGTGCACAAGGGCAAGAGGCGACAAATGCCTCGGTGAAAAATACAAAATTACCATTTTAATGGATGAGTGTTGACTCCCTGGCTCTCCCCGGGGATGCCTGTTTGATTTCCTCAGCTTGTTAGCACAAGGATTTGACACAAGCGATTAATGCTGAGTTCATTAAGGGGGGGTGAGCGCTTTTTTTTGCTTTTCCATTGGACTCAGCATGGGGAAAAAGGCTGGGGGGGAAAGCAGGGGATCAGCGGTGGGCAGCTCCTGCCCCTGAGGGTGCAGAGGATGGAAACAGCTCATCACAGCAGTGCCCAACAGCATCTGCCCATTTGCCCAGCGCTGCTCATTCCAGGGCTCAAGCTTCAAATCTCTGCCCTCAGCATCCTCACACCCCAGGGATGGGAGGAATTGCCCTCCTTTGCACCCTCCACCATCACAACAGAGACCAGCTTTGATCCTAAAGCCTAAAAATAACCAACCACCATGGCTGGTTCCCAGACAAGATCCCAGCTCTGCAGAGGGGGGAAACCGAGACAAGAGTGCTGGGAAGGGCTGACCTTGCCCACGGGCACCTGGAGCACTGCTGGCACTGTTGGAGCAGTCACCAGCCACAGGGACACACATCTGGCCCTTGTCAGAAGGGCAAGGCAGGCACCGTGCCCACAGCTCTGCCATCCCAAGCAGAGGGCTGGATGGATGCAGAGGGGTGGATGGATGCAGAGGGGTGGGTGGATGCACAGGGCTGGATGCAGAGGGGTGGATGCAGAGGGGTGGGTGGATGGAGAGGGGTGGATGGATGCACAGGGCTGGATGCAGAAGGATGGATGGATGCACAGGGCTGGATGCAGAAGGATGGATGGGCTGCATCCAGCCCTGCTCTTCTCACAGGCACTCCCAGCACCAGCTGCTGTCCCCAGCCACGAGCATCTGTCCAGAAGGGAAAATCAGCATCCTTTAGAAGGATGGCAGAGCAGTGCCATCCAGAGCCAGAGCCTGTGCCATGCCTGTGCCATGGCTCCATCTGACACTGCAAGGTCAGCTCCTGTCCCTTTCCACCAGCCATGGCACCTCAGCTCCCAGAGGAAGCTCTCTCTGACACAACTGGGAGATTTCAGAGCCTTTGGAGAGAAGGAGAGAGCAGGGATGAATCCTCTTTTCCCAGGGGACACCTGGAGAGCCAGGGCTGCCTGCCCTGAGCCAGCAGCTCTCAGCAGCCCAGCTGCCTGCTTCCCCCTTCATTCTGATAAAGTCCCTGCTCAGCAAGAGCAGTTTGTTTGGGGTTTTTTTGTTGAGGAAGCACAAGCAGAGGTGGAAGGTTAAGTCCACTCCAGTGCTCTTTGCTAGCTCTCTGGCCGATTTGGCAGATGAATTCCTGCACAACAGGCAGCTTTGAGGAATGAATGCAGCTAGTGCTGGTTGGCTGTGCCCTGTCCTCTCCCCCTGAGCTGAACATAAGGCTGGTGATCTGCAGAACCATGAGCTCCCCTTTCCTGTGTGCCCAGGAGCCCCCCATCCATGATGCTCTCACACTTTAACCACAGGATGTAGGTCCACTGTTTTCCAGCTCTGCACCAGAGAGGAGCAGCAAGGCAGTCATGGGGAAGAAGTGGCTGCAACTAAAAAGGACTCATTGTTTCTTTTTCTTTTAAAAATAAAGCCCTTCCTCCCTTTCTCTGGCTCCTTCCCGTTAATCCTCTCTCCTCAGGGTTTTTGGCTAAGTGCCGCTCCCCAGGCATGGAGCTGTGATTTTATATCCCATCACCTGGGGCGGGGAGCTGGGAAGATGCTTCCCAGCCACAGCTGTGCCCTGCCACATCAGCTCATGTCACCGGGCCATTGCTACACCATCACCAGCTTCCTGCAGAATTTCCTCCTCCTCTATTCCCCAGATGCCCACAGATCTCTCCGGGTCCTCGAAGGGGGCACGAAGACGTCACTGGCTGCAGTGATTCCTGCTTTCTCTCCCAGCTGGAGAGCCTTTTATCTTAGACAGGCAATTACTTTGTGCTGCACTCCGTATTTTGCCGGTTTGGGCTGGGGTGGAGTTTCTGGCTGGGGTTAAACCATGGCAGGCAGGGGAAGGACACACTCCCAGACCTGGGATGTTCCAGGGACAGCGCTGACCTGCTCGCTCCCCAACAGCAGCCCTGCTCTGCCAGTTTACAATCCATCCCCACTGGGGAAAACTCCCCTCTGCAAGGCTCCGTGTCCCCCTACCTCCCCACAAGGATGGCACAAGAGATGGTGCTGGGATGGGCTGGCTTAAGGAGGGAGGCATCCCTCTCCTTGCACCTGGGCACAGCACAGACCCCCAGGGAAAGCAGAGGAGGGAGGGTCTGACAGAGCTTCCATGATTCTGTGACTCATGGGGAAAGCCTGGTTGGAAGGGGACCAGGGGCCCCTCACACTGGGGATGCAACTCAGCAGCCCCAGCACAAAGATCAGCTCAGGTGGGAGAACACCAGGATCTGGGCTGGGACACCGACTGCACCGGGAGCCAAACTGGGATGCACAAACCAACTTGGAGCGACCTGGTGTAGTGGGAGGTGTCCCTGCTCAAGGCAGGGAGTGGGACTAAGCTGAGTTTTAAGGTCCCTTCCGACCCAAACCATTCTGGGGTTCTATGAAACACCCATTTTGCCCTCAGCTCTGCCCAAAACGCACAAACACAGCCCATGCCCAAGCTCTCCTCAACCCACAGCTCTCCAGGAGCTGGGTTTGGGGCAAACTGGATTGCACAGCCAAGCCCAGAGGGGCAGATCCAGGCTGGCACAGCGGGTTGGATGCAGGAAAGCTCTGATGACAAATGGCATCAGCACCACGACACCAATTAGCTGCTCTGCAAGGTTAAGACAATGCGAGTCCCGTCCCTGCCAGACAGAAGATGCCAAGGGAACGTGTTCTGAAAGGTTTGGCCTCCTTAGCATCTCTCCAAAGTAATTCCACTTGTAACTCATAAAGCTTCCCCAGCTGACTGCACGGGGCTTGCCAGCTCCTGGATGAGACAGACATTTGTATGAGATATACAAAGCCATTTAGCTGTTCAAAAGCTATCAGCACTTACATGCAAGGTTGAAGCAGGACAGATTCTGCTGTATTCAGGGCATCAAAGGGGATTATCCAGGAAATGATAACAGATTTTAATTTAGATCCTCCAAGATGGGTATTGGGGCTGGGCAGGGAGAGGTAGAGAAACAGAAGGGGGAAAGTTGTAAGGCAGGGAGGGGGTGAAAAGTTAAAATAAATAAGCAAGGAGAGATAGCTGATCACAAAAGTGTTCACACACTTGCCATGCTGACCACGGAGCTGCCACTGCCACGTCGTCATCCCTGTGCACCCACCCATGCTCCTTTTCCCTAATCCTTCACAATTCCAGGGTGAACACTGAGCAGCAGCCCCTCCACACCAAATATTGCCATTTTCCTCGGCACAGCGTCTATTCCTGCTCAGAGCTATTTTTTCCCAGCCAGAAGAGGAAGAGGCTGCCCATCAGGCTGTGACTCCAGCTATCAGACAGTCTATCAGCGGCTTCTGGGTACATTAAGTTCTCCTTTGCAGTGAGATCTTGATATTCCTGTCCTCCCAGCCTGATTTCCCATGCAGATTTAAAGAGCTTTACACAATGAACACCTCTGCATCTCAAACATGCTTGTGTTTATGCATTTTATCTAATCTGAGGGGCAGGGTCTGAGGCTTTCCACACAAGGGAGGGATGGATGGATGGATGGATGGATGGATGGATGGATGGATGGATGGATGGATGGATGGATGGAGGTACCTCCAGAGATGCTCAACATCAGCGCTCTGTGAGTCACTTTTTGGAGATGTTGGAGGCCCAGCACAAATTTGAACACTCCCTCAAAATCAAAACATTTCGTTAAATCCCTAAAAGCGGCAGCTTTGTGTTTTAAACTGTTTTAATTGAGGATACGTGGCAAATCCTTCCAGATTGAGGAACAGTTTAAGTCAATCCCAAGCCTTCTTTTCTTTTTAGAAGCAGTTCCTTGCCTCATGTCCTCTCCTGCCACATGGCTTCTTTGCAGGTTTTGCCTTTCTATTTCCGACAGTCCCAGATGGGATCTATGAATAAAACTGAAGAGGAGCTGGAGATTGGCTCCGAGTCATTAACGCAGCAAATATAGACTCTGCTCAAGATCTAAGGCATGGAGGGGGGGGAAGAAAAGCTCCCACCTCTCTTCTTGAGGATGGATCCAGGCTAATGTGGAATGACGTATCCCTGCCGACATAAACGGAGCAGAGGGGACAGTTCGTGCCTTTTAATCCCCAGATCAATTCAGTGTAGGCAGAGGATATACAAAGTGCCTCTGGCTATGCATGACACAACTTCCCTGCCCAAAATGCCCATCTCCTGAGGCTGCTCTTGGAGAAAAAAGCCCAAATATCCCAAAACAATCTGTTCAGTGACCCAAATCTTTTGCCTGTGGAAAGATGTTTTATACATGGAGTTCTGTAGGAACAGATCCCATGGATGCAACACAAATTCACCCTCTGGTTTGACCTGGTCTGCCCAAAGATTTTGCATCACACCCATCCCCAAAACAATTGCTCTCCCCATGCAGCAGGAATGTGGCTGGCTTGGAGAGGAGATATTTATCCAAGAGCACAGGAGGATAAATCAGAGTTATTTTGAGTCACATTGATCAAAATCCTGGTGTTTGGTCATGCAAATTTCTTGGGATAATTTCTCACCCTTCATTGTGCAAGTGGGCTGGATGGATCAAGGAAGGGATCAGGCCCAATAAACACACCTAACATCCCCCCAAAAAACCCAAATCCTCCCCTTCCCCAAGCCAACACTCAGGGCAGGGCTGTGAGCAGGGCCTGTGCATGCACTCAGGTTAATAAAACAACCCAAAAACAAGAGGGATGAGCCCAGTGTGACAGCCTGGGTGTCACCAACCCCACCAGCACAACCTGGAGGGAGGACAGTCCTTCTGCTTCCAGGTCATCGAGGCTGACCTGATCAGGTCAACATTACAAGATCATTGACTGATGAAAACCTCAGAAAACCATGGCAGAAACCCACCCACCCTTCAGCTGTCCTGTCCAGGGAGAAAATCCCTCATCCCTGCATCCCCACCGTCCGTCCTCATCTCCCCTTCTCAGCAATTAAAGCAATAAATAAAGGTGAAGGGATCTCATTCCATTTTTAAGGCTAAAGGCAGGAAAACAGAGAGTGAAGGGCACCGCTGGGAGGGAAGGGGCTGTAATTAAACCCTCCCCCTCTTTATGTTTTCGCTGTTTTTCTGGAGGCCTGACTAAAATGTCCTTAAAACCTTCCTCCACAAAAGCAGGAAAAGACCCCCCCCTTCCCCTCCCACCGCCCGCCACTAAATGGAATGAAATGGATTTTTCAAATGTCATGCTAGTATCCACTTAATAATACATTTTCCTATAGACAGGACAATAATATATATTTTAATCACTTTTCTACAGGCAAATAAACGGCATGGAAGCCTGGCCTTCACTGGAGCTTGGAAATTATGAATTTTTCAATAACCTTTTCTATTATTCATCCCGTGTTATTCCGTAACATTTCTATGTGAGGAATGTGCTTGCCAGACACTTTATGAATCTCTTCTTTTATTTATTAAACAGCAAGGTGTCTCCCTGAAACCCCTCCTCCCTCCTCTGGAAAGATGTCGGCGGAGCCTGAGCAAGGCTTAAGACACAGATAATTACACCTTGGGTCATTAATAATTTCCCCTCTGTAAGAGCAGCCACGTGAGCAGCTCCTGGGATACAGCTGGCTCAGCCTCAGGTGGGTTTAGGGGCAGATGCCAGGAATAAAATCCAAAGTTTAGGGAAGAGGACAATGGGGTGGGCTTCAGGGATATATCCCATAAAAGCATCTTTATATAGGGAGGGATTCTCTGCTGGCACAGCACAATTCCCCTGGCTCTGGTAAGGTGAGCCAAATCAGAAATCAAGGCTGTGTCCGTGGATTTTGGGTTTGGGAGAAGCCAGCTCTGCCTTCCTGGCTCCTACGGGCACCCTCCATGAGGGTCCGCCCTGTGTCCTGCTGGGTTGGATGGCCAGAGGCCTAAAAAAAGCCTTTTCCACACCAAAACACCAGTGGCCCACTGTCCCTCATCATTTACATAGTGCCCTGCCTCAGGAATGACCCTGTAAATCCAAACAAAGTCCTTTTTTTTTACGGATGCCTCCCCCTGAGCAGAGCGCCCAGCGCGTGCTGCGGCTTTGCCGGGTGCTCGGATGTACGGCACAGGAAGGGATCAAACAGGGAAGCACCACTTCCAACACCTAATACCAGCTTAATTATGGGATGTTATCTGCGACTTACGTCCCTGCACGACGCAGAGGGCTCAGCAGCTGACGGCAAAGATCCTCTGATGCGACCCAATTAGGAACCCAGATCCGACACTCGAGAGCCGAACGCACGGCAAAAAGGAAAAGCAAAGGAGACGACAAGGAAGCAGACCTGGAATTAATCTGAGTGCTGTGCTCATGGGTACCCACGAGGTAATGGTTAAAAAGATTTATAATTTGAAGGCAATGACCTCGTGGGGGAAGAGTGGGGGTGCTCTTCTTGCAGCTAGCGGGACCTTATTATTTTGCAAATGACATCTCCATCACGAGGCAGAGCCTCTCGCGCTGAAGTACAGATGAATAAATGATACGTGGAGGAGCTTTATGCAGATTCTTGGCAGAGATATGAAGAAAAGGGGGAAAAAACTAAAAAAGATAGGAAATTAAGGCATAGATTTCCCACAATGTTCCCGTTCCCATCCCCAAGGTTCAGATAGCAGCGTCACTTGGGAGTTCAAAACAAAACAAAACAAAAAATAGTTAAAAAAAGAAAAAAATTGAAAATATCGCCTGGAGCTCTGCACTTAAGAAAGATGGAGAAGGAATTTTAAAATGGGATGTTGGATCTAAAAGCAGCTGTGGCAGGGCAGCTCAAAGCAGCCAGAGCAGCCCTAGGCACGGTCCTGGTTCAGCAATCATTCCCCTTATCCCACACACAGAGAGCTGGAGTTCATGGGACCAGCCAGACTGGCGGTCCAAGCCATTTTTTCCTCAGTATCTTTAATTAGCTGATCCCTCCTGCCTGCCACAAGGACAAGAGGAAGGGCATCGCCCCAGTCTGTGGCCAGGAGCCTGTTCCATACCTGTTCAAATACTGATAACTCCTACTCCAGCTGCCTCAGGTGCCTGTGGGCTGACACTTGGCAAAGGATTTCTCCGATAACTCCTTGTAATCAGGATGGGAAAACAGCCCCACTGAACCCGACAAAAAAATAGATTAAAATTTTAAAAAAAAAGCAACTGTGAGAAAAGGCCGATGACAGGAACGGTAATGGATTTTCAGAGGCGGGAAATGCTTTTGGTTCAACTTTTTTGTTGTTGCAGCAGGGGGCTGGAATTGGAGGAATTGATTGCAGGGCAGGGATGCAGCTCAACATGCTGAGGCCAGTGTCCCTGCTCCAGGGGCCTTGCTAGACAGCCTCCAATGAAAAAAAAAATCATTCCACTATTGTTACTGATACTGTGATAATGTGGGGAATCCATGAAGCAGAGGCAGCATCCTACTGCAGGAAAGAAGCTCGAATAAAATAAGGAAAATCTGAAGGAAATTCACTTTTTTCTACATCCTGAGGATGAGGAGGAGCAGCACAAACACCAGCTAGGTGTCACACCCAGGATGGCAAAGGTCATGTCTGAAGCACAAACCCTGCAGGTTTTATGCCAGGTGTGAACTGGAATGACTGTGGGCAGTGAATCCCAGTGCCCTCATTAGCCAGAATTCCTGTTTCATGCCCAGCGCTGGTTATTTTTAAACCTGCACATCTCACATGAGCAGAAAGCCCAGAAGACTGGCGGCTCCAGCAAGAGAAGCAAGATCCATGGACAATGGCAGCATGGAGGGGTGAAGGAACAGGGGAGCAGGGCTGGGGCAGGACGGCATGAGAAAGGATGAGAGCAATAATCCTGGGATCCAGTGCGGGTGATGAACATGAGAACTGTTCCAGGACAGCCAAGACAGGAATCCTGGAGATTCCCAGCCACTGTGAGGGCGCTGAGGCCCTGGCACAGGGTGCCCAGGGAAGCTGTGGATGCCCCATCCCTGGAAGTGTTCAAGGCCAGGTTGGGCTAGATTAGGGTTAGGGGATGGATGGGGTTGGAGCAATATGGTCTAGTGGAAGGTGTCCCTGCCCATGGCAGGGGGCAGGAATGAGAGGAGCTTTAAGATCCTTTCCAACCCAAACAATTCTGGGATTCTGTGGCTGTATGATCCATGATCAGCAAGGTTGGGAGGGGGGAACAATTGCTATGGGGGTTTTCCAGGTGGTAGGGAGGGGTGGGTCAGAGAGGAGAGGAGGGATCACCACCCTCAGGCACCCCTTTGCAGCACCAGCAGCATGGAAAGCTGACCTGACTCTCCCAATCCCTCAGGAGCTTCTGGACTTAATGGCAGAGATTCCCAAATGCACCCACCTCTGCAGCTGGGCCCAAAGCACCAAGGGCAACCCAAAACTGAGGCTGCCCAGACCCCAGCCCATCACCTTTGCTCCCTGTCTTTGTCCTTGGCATAAAGGTTCTGGCAATCAGGTCCGACCCCAGCTGGTGGGAAGCAAGGGCTTTTTGGACCTTGTGAACCTCGTGACAACCAGAATCTCCCAAAAAATGGAACAAAGGCACCAACATGTTGTGCTGGCCAACTTCTCCAGAAGGATCCGGTGGGTTTGGCTTGATGGAGGCACCAAAAGAAACAGCCACGTTTTCCAATGTCCTCAACAGGTTGGCTGCTGAGCCTCCAAAATGCAGGAATTTGTCCAGCAATCCAAGCTGAGCACTTTGGGAAACACAGACTGAACTAACCACTTGGAAAACAGCTTCCAAGTCTCTCTGAAGCTTTCCCCTGAAATGACAGCTCCAACTTTTTAATGGCACCCAAAGTATTTTCAGCCTGGTTTCCTGAGGAAATGAGCCTTACACACCGGCAGTGCCTGCCCGGCTGTTTCCTTTCCCCATCTCCAGTGATTTCTAAACCTTATAACCCATTTCAATAAAATCTGATGGAAGGACACATTTATCTCCAAGATACAAGTTTGGGGAAAATAAGGAACTAGTCAGTTGAAAGATACTATTAAAGCTTTTACCCAGAGAAAGGCAGCACTGTGAATTCAACTTTTTTTAAGCATCAGAAAATCTAGCACGAGTTTCCTCTCAAGACACAGGCAGAGAGATCCAGGAATAATTATTTCTGCTGCTCATGGAAGTAACTGTGTGTGTTTTTTATATGTATGAAATCAACACTAGAATATTTGCCTGGATAAACTAATCGAAATTGCTTGTTGGATGAGTTCACCGGCTATAAAACCCTGCAGTTACAAGGTATAATTACAGCAGCTTTTATTTTCCTCAACAAAAAAAGTCTTCATTAAAACAGAGTTAAGGTTGTAAACAGATCATTAATTTACAACAACATTATCAGATGGGTTACAGTTATTAAAAGAGCACACACTGAAGAGCCAGGAAAGCGAGGAGTGAAGGTTAAAACCAGCTGAAATTTGGAAAGCTGTTTTTCATAAATATCGCAGCCCCAGCCTGAGCAGTTGCAGGGATACTGCAGCAAGGACACCTGGAGAGATCTGCATTATGGATGGGCTGGTGGGAGGCCCAGCAACGCTGGAGATGCTCCGGGAGCAGGCAGGGACACGGAGCTTCCCAGAGACCTGTGGACACCTGGAGCTGCCGAGATCTCCTCGAGGGGAAGGAACAAGATGGGCTTTAAAGTCCCTTCCAACCCAAACCAGTCTGGGATTCTCTGACTCGCCCCACTGAACTGCACAGGGAGCCCAGGAGGCAGAGCCCCACCCAGGCTGACACCTCCTGAGACCTTTTTGGGCTGCAGCTCATCACACACGGATCACACCCCAAGGCACTGACCCCAGAGGGGTCTGCCCAGCTATCCCAGCCCCTCCTGGAACTCTCGGGGTGCCCAGGTGTGCCCCAGAGCAGTGACAGCCATAGGACCACACCAGGGGATGCCCAGCAAAGCCATCCTTCTCTTCTGAAGGAAAAGCTCATTGAAACTCTGCTTTTGGAAAGCAAAGACCACTAGCACCACGGAATCGTGGTGAGAAGGACCAGGATGGGATTTCACCCAGGATCTCAGGACCCAGCATGTCCCTGTGCTGCTCCATGCAGGCAAAGGTCTCCTCTGGGCAGCAGAGCAAGTGAGGGCAAGCACACACAGAGGGGGGAATCACAGGAATTCAGAGAAAATTGGGGTTTTCAGCCGTTTGCTTTCCCTCTCAGCCTTGGGTTTGCATTCCTTTTATCCCGTCCTTTTATTGTAAGTACAGAGTATTAGCGGTGTCTCAATAGCTCCTGAAGGAGCCAAGAGCTGGAGTGATGGACCCAGCAGGGAAGGGACAAGCATTCCACGTGTCTCCAGCTCCAAGCAAATCTGTGATTTAGTATCTTGCCATAAAGCAGGACACAGGCACAGCCAATTCCCTCACGGCCATGGCTCGAGGCCTCCTTCTTCCCTTGAAACCTGCCCCAGGTTTGCTTTCAGCACGTTGAGTGGAGAGAGAGAGAGAGAAATACAATCATGGAAAACCTTTTAAAGCCTGCACAGCTCTCCCTTGATAGCACATTGTTAAAAGGGATGTTATTGCGAGGGGACACTGTGAATCCATACAGTCAATGCTCCAGAACTTTAGTGGCAAAACAACTCAATAGCCTCAATTGACTGCATGAAATTCTATCATTTTACCACTAGAAAAAGAGGCAGGAGGAAAAAAATATAAATAAGAGACTACATTGCATTTGTCTTTCTTTAACTCCCTGGGCAAGAGCATCTCAATCCCTGTCCTTAGCACAATGCGAGCCAAATCCTAAGAGGCTCCAATAAAAAAATAAAAAGCCAAACACATCCCAAATGCACTCCCACACTCCAGAGCTGCTCTCCTGACTACCCCAAAAAGAGCAGCCTCGGCAGCATAAAGACACAGCATCAGCCTCAGGCAGCTGCCTTGATTACCACCTTCCCTCTGATGAAGATGACGCGGGATATGATTAAAGATGCTCTGAAAAGACACACAAGTAAGAGAGGAGAACTTTTTGCCTCCTTCCCCCAGCTGGGTCACTAGGTGTTCCTCCTCAGCAACTGATTTCTTATTCCAAATCTGTCCAGATCCTGCTCTTCTTCATCAGCTGAAGAGCTCTGAGACCGCCGGCGCCTCGGCTGTTCCTCTCCTGCTGATTGGGCTTTGTGGCTCTTGGGAAGCTCTGCCTGATGGCAGGAATCTGTCTGCACCCTCCACCAACTGGTGCTTAAAGGGGCTCCAAGGCATCGTGCAGGGATCAGAGCATCACAAAGAACCAGCAAGTATTACTTTTGTAAAGCAAAACCCCTGCTTAGCTTCTTTTCCCCCCTTTTTCTCACGCTGTACACTCAGCAATTCAGCTGCTTTGGCCACAGCCTCTCAGAAAGATGCCAATCACCCCGAGCTGCCCTCGGTCCATCCCCAAGAGGGAGAGAAAAGATGCTTTCATTTCGGGTAGTGCAATCCAGCAGGCAGGTCAGGGGGCTGAGAGAGAGCAGGCAGGCGCCTGGCTGCCTCCCCACACTGCAGTGTGACTTTGGGAAGTCATGGCACTCCGCTGGGTCCCCTCCCACTTTCCTTCCCTGCTGCCCTTCTCTGCCATCTGACACACGGGCTGTTTCCTTGTCCCCCGTCCAAGCCCCAGCCGCCGCAGCGCTCCGCTAATGAGCGGTGCCATTGCAACCTGGACGTGCAGGGCTGAACATCTGTGCTTCCCCAGAAACCTCTGGATTAGGGCTGGAGGGATGGAACAGCACGGCCAGCAGGGCTTTGCCTCTGTCCCGAGCCATCCTCTGCACTTAGAGCTTGCCCACCCCAAAATTCTCTCTCCATCCCCATCCATACCAGCCCATATTCCGCCGAGACAGAGCATGGGATGAGCACACGGATGCCAGGAGGGGCTGTGCCGACTCGTGCAGCCTCCTCTGTGCAAGGCAGCACCTGCCGGGATGTCTCATCGCAGCCAATTGATATTCTACTGAGCATCTTTGGAAAAATAATCTGCAAACAAGACGCTGCAGGCTATAAAATCACTCCCTCTCCTTCGCTTTAGTTCGCAGCTTAATAAAAGCATAACACAAGGTAGCCGAGGAAACCGCCGCACTTTGCCCAACCACATCGTCCCTTTGTGTATTATTAATCGGTTTCAAGTTGTACCACGGCTTCCTGGGGTGGGAAGGAGAGAAGGGGGCTCCGGTTGTGGAGGAGACTTGTCTTTCCCTTTCAAGATTTGCTGCTAAAAGTCTCACTTAACAGAGCAGCGGAGAAAGAGAGTGGCACTTACACCTCTGGCTCCCCACGATGCTCACGGTGAGAATCGATAGGAAAATCATTTGGGGTTTATCTCTGCTGAAGGACACAGGCACAGCACTGAAATGGAGAAGTTTCAGCCAAATCGGGTGGAAAAAGCATTGTTGGGAAAATGGGGAGAACACAGCAATTTTTGAGAGCGGAATGGGGCCCGAAGTGGCACCCTGGTATTTTACAGTAGATGTCTCTCACTCAAAGCTTTCCAAATCTCCCTTGCTCCATAAAATCGTGGAATTCAATTTGGAAAAGACCTCTGAGATCTTTCTGGGTCCCTGATGGGTTTGCAACAGCCCGGTGCAGGGGTCTCCTCCCTGATCACAACACATCACACAGGAACATTAATTCTGAGGTCTGTTCCTGTTCCCAGACCTCCACACAGGTTTGGTTTCAAGCACGGGCAGAATCCTCTCCAAATGCTCCCAAGGTGGAACCAGCAGCTCCCTGGATGCTGCAGAGAGCATTGGAGAGCAGCTCTGAGATGCTGAGTGCTCCCATCTGTGGATTTCTGTATCACCTGGATGAAGAAGGGTTTTACAGTGGGGGAGAAAGGCACGGAGCATCCATCAGAACCCCAGGAGCAGTGCGGGCAGGAGACCAACCGGCTGCTGCAGAGGCTTCCAATAATTTTTTCCACTCCCTCTAAAAAAGTACAATATATTGTCTACTCGGGAGCAGTTTAAGTGGGTTCATTTCACACAGTAAATTAACCTGATTTCTTTAATAGGGGATTTTTATTCGGTGTCAAGCCCCAGCTGTTATCCCAAACTCTGTGCCCTGAGACTCCAGCTATTAAACCCTCCTCCTGGACATGGACCTGGAAGCGCTGCTGGGGCAGTGGGTTTGGTGACACTCAGAAATAAATGGCTCAATCATTTCTAAACATCCTGGCTATTTACTGCTGCCACGTGACCCAAGAGATTTCTCGAAGCAAAGCTGCTTTTTAGATTTACCAAATAGAAAACAAGGTATTAGGAACCCTCCTGGAGTGCAGACCCTTCCCAAGCTCCTGTGGGGATGCTGAGGGCAGCTCCATGCATGGAAATTCACTGTAGGATGTGATAAAACACTAAAACTCTCTGAATACCCTGGCCAGGGAGAAAATCAGGTTTTCTCTTCTGGATGGGCTCAGTCCAGACTTCCTTTCACATGGCTGCTGCAGGCCAGATGGGAGCTCAGTTCCTGTGCTGGAATCGGTTCTCTCTGCATTAGGGATGAACCACAGGATGTGGCCAGGCTGATCTAGGCTGGGCAAACAACAGCACAGATCCAGCAGCTCGATTGCTCCCCTCCTTCCCTTTGGTGGCTACTGGGGCTCCACAGCCTTTAATGGGACCAGAACCAGTGGCCAAGTTGGGAGTCACCAGCCCTCGCTCTGCCAGCAGAGACGTACCATCTTTTGGGATTAAAAAGTATCCGTAGATTTTTAATTCCTGAGAGGTGAAGAGCAGCCCTTTGGGATTAAGGATGTAATAATATTTTTTTTTAGCTTCCATGGACAAGCCCAGCTCAACGTGCCACCCACAGCACCAAGCAGAAACTGCCTTAAGGCAAAGCCCAGCCCTGAAGGCAAAATTCTCCCTCTCCAGTGAGTCCAGCACCCCTTCTGCCCCTCTCCCTGCTCCTCAAAGCCCCCCAGTCCCATCCTGGCAGCCGTCACCTCGGCATCCAACCGCTCCGCTCCGATCCACGCCTGGTTAACCAGGTGACAAATGCCCCCGGTTAATTTTTCTCCTCTCCCCTATCTGGGGTGCCGCTGACATTTTGATATTTCCCGCTGAGATTATCCTTCACATAATGAATTTTCTCCCCAGCCCCTCCTTCCCTCGCGCCTTTCGGCTTTGCCGGCGCACGCTCTCTCTCAACTCCACCGACTCCAGGAGCACGCCCGACACAAGATGAATCGCCCGGAGACTCCTGCTGCATCCTTCTTTACACTTCACATCTTCCCAGCGCCGATGAGAAATGGGTTTTTTCCTCATCCATCATAAGTCAGCGTGACAAGGCTGTCGCTCTCCGGCAGCGCTCCGCTGTATCATGCGCCTCTCCGTCCCGCTTGGCTGAGCAGCACCGCTTCCCCGCCAGCATCTGGGACCTTTCCGAAGTGCTGTCGGTTGGATCGGGAATTTGGGCACTGACAAAAAGTTATTTCTGAACATTTCCAGCCTCCAAATTGCTCCCTGCCTCTTGGGCTGTGCCCCAGGAAGATCCTGCACGGCTCAGGCTGTGTTGATCCTAAGGAGGACTCGTGTGGAAGGGGAAACTGAGGCACGGAGCAGCTTTGTGGCTCCCGTGAGGTCTGACTGTGAGCCAGGAACAGCTATCCACAAAGCCTGCTTTTTATCCCAGCACTGCTTCAATAACCCAACTCCAAACCTGAGCAATGGTATCAAAACCAAAGGAATAAAAAGGTAAAATTGTCAATTCTCATCTCTTCAATAAACTCCAAGTGTTTCACTTCAATTTTCCTCCAGTAACACCAATCAAAGAAAGCAGAGGATTCTGCCTCAGGTACAATCTGATATGGATACTTCCCTCTTTTTGGCACGGGATGTTTTTTTCCAACAACTTCCACTTACTCAGAAATACTCCTGTCAGGCCTGGGACAGAGGGAATTTGGAGTGGGGGAATCACCCAACTATGAATTCAGCCAACACAAAGCCCAGCAGAAAGCCGGAATCTCCTGCTAAGATTGGGAGGAAACCTCTGCTTTCACTTCCTGCTGAGCATCCAGCTTGGGAGCCAGTTTGTGAGTCTGGCAGCAGCACGGTGGGGGGGTTTGGAGTGAGGATGTCAGGGAAAACAGGGGGAATCAGAGGCAGGCAAGGGTCAGATGGCTCTGTGCTGCCTGCTGCCACCTGGCCCTGCATCCAAGCTTGTTTCCATGACAATAGCAGGTAACTTCACTCCAAACCATCACACAGAAATGGGATGGAAAGCTGTGCAACAGAGACAGAGAAGTGACAGCTCAGCCATTGGGATCAGACCCCCACGAGCAGGTTCCCTCTCAGCTCTACGGTCCATGCCCAGATAAATCCTTGCATTTCGGGGTTATCCCTAAAAACAGCAGCAATGCCTTGGTGGTGATGAGCCTGCAGCCCTCTCCATGCCAGATCCCTACAACACCTGCTCTCCCCAGCAAAGCCATGTGCAGTTTGGAGAGCCAGAAGCTGAGAAGGAGCATCCCAGAGTCTCCTGGCAGGGGCAGGGAAGAGCTCCAGCCATCCGCCCTCCTGTCATTCCAAGACAAGCAGCTCAGCCGGGAAAAGAAGATTTAACTGTGTTTGCTTCAAAACCCCAAAATGAGTTCCCTCCCATCTGCCGGGAGAGATTGATCTCCTAAGTCAGCCGTAAATCGCCCGAAAAGTCCCTTGGAGCATTGAGGCAGGAGAGGGATGAGGCCGGGAACCGTGTGCTCTCCTAGGTTCACATCCTGCAAGGACACAGCCTGGGAGCAGGGAAATTACCCAGCTTGGATAGAACGATTTGGGCTAGTTAATTAATCTTCTAATGTCTTTTATCTGCAGGTAAAGATCTTTCCGCCTCAAAATGAGAATCCCAGTTCCCCAATTCCTCATTCAACTTCCCAAATAATGCTGACTCTGCATTACGACAAGGAGGAGACCCCTCTGAAATCACTGAGGTCATGGGTACCCCCAGGACAAACTCTGCACCTACTTAATGCCACTTTTGGGCACTGGACAGTGTCACAGGGGGAGAGGAGCCTCTTGCAACAAGGCTGGAAGTAGTAAAATGCAGAAAATTGAGAATAAATAGTGGACATCCGATATCACGTGTGTTTGCAGCCCACCAAACCCAAGATATCCAACTGCCAGTACTTCAAAGGTACAAATGTGAGATATAGAGATACAGAGATATAGAGATATGGAGACATATATAATCTTTTTTTAAAACTCTCAGGCTCATTAGTCCAGTTCAAGCTGTGTTGCTCCACTAGAAAGGCTCTGATGATGCCAGTTTTATTCCCCATCGGTACCTTAGTTTTTCTTTAAATTTTTCAAGTTAAAGTTTTCAAAGAACTCTGCTTAAAAGTCTCTTTCTATAAATCCATATTAACTAATTCCATGCATGCCCATGGAAGGTGCTCTCAGTATTGTTGATCCCAAACCTTCAGCAGGAGTTTAGACCTTTTTTCCAGATTGGAAAATATTGGGGTTGCTTTTTCAGCCTTTGAACCTAAACCCTGCTTTTGGTCTGTGTTTTTGAGTTGCTTCTTTCCTCAGTGGAAGAGGAGAATTCCCCACAGCATTTCAAAATCCTACAGGTGTTTGCAAAGGCTGGACACTCAAAGACAGTGAGAGAGGAATCCAAGTTGTGTGAATATTGCTGTGGCATTTCCTGCTGAATGCAAACTGCAAAATAATTGGGGACTCAAGATGCTCGTGGCTATTCAGAATGGCAGGATAAAAGAACAACTCTTTTCTGTGAACAATCACCAAACAAATCACTCCTGAGTATATGCTCAGACAAATTAGAAGGAAAACCAGAGAGGCCCAAACGGGTCAGTCAGGGTACACAAAATGCAGGAGGCAGGAATTCCCAAATGAATGGAATGGATGCTGCTCAGCCCTGCCAAGCCCAGGAAAGGGGCAGAGGGTAACTGGGAGGGTGGGAGTCAGAGGGTATTTGGGGAGCAGTTGTGGGGGGAGTCCTAGGCATAAAAAGGATGAGGAGCTGCTGGACAGATTCCAAAGGAGACAACAAAGAAGCTCCAAGGGCTGGAGCCCCTCTGGAGCCAGGCTGGGAGAGCTGGGGGTGCTCACCTGGAGAGGAGAAGGCTCCAGGGAGAGCTCAGAGCCCCTTCCAGGGCCTAAAGGGGCTCCAGGAGAGCTGGAGAGGGACTGGGGACACAGGCCTGGAGTGCCAGGATAAGGGACCATGCCAGAGGGCAGGGATGGATGGGATACTGGGAAGGAATTGTTCCCTGTGAGGGTGGGCAGGCCCTGGCACAGGGTGCCCAGAGAAGCTGTGGCTGCCCCTGGGTCCCTGGAAATGTCCAGGGTGGGGTTGGATGGGACTTGGAGCACCCTGAGACAGTAGAAAGTGTCCCTGCCCATGGCAGGGGGTGGAATGGGATCAGCTTTAAGGTCCCTCCCAACCCAAGCCGTGACTCTAATGATTCCCTGGCTCTCATTCTGTCACACTCACATTCTGCAAACACGCCTGGGACATTCCCAAACCAGAGCCTGCTCTGCCTCTGCCCCAGCAGGAGATGTTCTAAAGCTGCATCAGCACCACAATCTGAATTTCATCTCCCTCAGGACAAATGCAATTCCTGGCACTGCGGGAGGTCCAGATGAGCCAGATTTACATGTGGGACATTCAGATTCAGGTGAGATGTTCCTCTAACCCACATAATTCCCTCCCTGTCCTGGCAGGCTGACACACTTGAGATGGTGACAGCACTAACACTGCAAGGGTGGGATGGAGATTCAGGAATCCAAATCCTTCTACTTTCAGATTAAAATCCCAGATCTTGAAAAGAAGCATCCCTATGGATCTCACAGCAGTTCCAAATCCTGCTCAAGAAGACAGACACCAGGGACCTCGTCTGTCCCAGCTGAGTCAGCTCCTGCCCAACACCTCCCACCACACTCCATCCTCACCTGGGTGCAGGATGCAATTTCCAGGGCTTCCCAGTGCTCCCCACCTTATCTCCCACCACCAAGGCCTCTCAGGGCCAGCTGCAAGGCATAAACAGCAGGAGACAGACATGGAGAGGAGAAGTATCCGTGAGGAAAGTGATGGAAGCTGCCATGTGTCACCGAGCTGCAGCCACTAAGGCTAATTGAGCCTTCAGGCCCTGTTCCTCCCGACGATGGGAGCGGGTGAGATTAATGAACAGAACCAACCTTTCCCTTTTTTTTATGGTTCTTTTTTCCTAGCAGTGTCTGAGCACGGCAGCAGAACCAGGATCAATAGGTGGGAAATGCAGGTAATAAGTGGCCTTTAAGAAGACAGCTGGGACCTGCATGTCCTGCTCAGCTACAAATCCCAATCCTGCCTGACAGGCATAGCTCTGGCACACGGGTCCCTGGGCTGATAAAAATCACGGGACAGAGGCCAACAGCTGGAGCTGCTCTAAGGGCTGAGTTCATCCCTCAGTCCCCACACAAGGAAGGAATCCAGGATCTGTTTCATTGTGGGGGGCAGCAGGAGGGATGGCTGGAATGAGATCCCCAGAATATGGAAGGCTGCTTATACATCCATCACTTTTGGGAACGTGTTCAATCTCTGCCAGGCCACATCCACTCCTAGCACCCACCAGTCAGTTTAAGATAAATTAATTAAGGTTTAGCAAAGGAGCCCCTGGGACAGCTTGGGATTTTGAAGCACCCTTCTTCTGCAGACTGGGAATGGTTGGAGAAGAACTTTGGAAAAGGAGAATTGTTTTAAACTGCCAAAGGGCAGGTGGGAAGAAGTTATTCCCTGTGAGGGTGAGGAGGCCCTGGCACAGGATGCCAAGAGCAGCTGTGGCTGCCCCTGGATCCCTGGAAGCATCCAAGGTCAGGTTGGATGGGGCTTGGAGCACCCTGGGAAAGCGAGAGGTGTCCCTGCCCATGGCAGGGGGTGGGATTGGATGAGCTTTAAGGTCCTTTCCAAACCACCATCTGATGATGATGGGAGGGAGGGTGAACACATTCTGATGGGTCAGACCTGTGAGCAGCATCACGTCCAGCCAGAGCCAGCACCACCCAAGCCAGACAAGGTAACCCCTCAGCCCCTCAGAACCACGGCTGTCCAGCTGGGAGGGCAGGGCACCCCCAGGAAAAGCACCTGCTGTGGCTGCAGAGGGTCGGGGCAGCACGGCTGGGGTGGCAACCCCAACTCCTGCATCACAGGGCGCTCCAGCTGAGAACGCAGGCAGTGTGGGGCCGTGGGTGGCCTGCAGCTCTGGTTATTATGCGAGTCAGGCAGCTCTGGTGACAATCAGGCATCGCTGGCAGGCGGCACAGGTGGCTGCCTGCACCTGGGGCTGCGCTGCTTTGGGAGAGCTGCTCCCTTTGCTGCACTTTGTCCCATTGCTCTCCTGACTCAAATCACCAATCAGGACAATGCTTGGCTTATTGAGACTCTTCTCCACAAAGCTCAGCCACGTTTCACCACAGAGCAGCCCCTCTAAAACCACCTGAGACAGGAGAAGCGCTGCCCATGCAGAAGGGATGGACTAATTCATCTCCTGGCCACCAAAAGCATCCCAAGCCCTGGCTAATGACCTTTCCCATCCTGTCGAGGCATTAATCAGCTTGGAGTGCTGATTTCACCCGACTTCTGGAGGCAGGCAGGCTCCCTGGCAGGAGCATGGCCGTGGACTCCTCCAGACCTCTTTCTCTCCTCATCAGAGTTACTGTTTTGGGTAATGATGAAGCAGGGGAATTGATTTGAAGCCTAATGAATAATCAGCCACCATCAATAATTGTAATCACTAATCTGGTGCAATTAGAGGCAATTATAGTAAATGCAATTTCCTCCCGAGCTGCTAACGAACTGCAAAAATATGAATTGACTTGAACTGGCTGCCTGTGATTTATGCAGCCACAAGATCAAGGATCCCATTACGCCAACAAAGACTCTTAAAGCGACATGGAAGTTGCTTTGTCCCCCTTTTCCATCCCACTCTCCCAGCAAAGCCACCAAACTTTGGCAGGAATCCCAAGGCAGCACCATAGAAGGGATGAATCCCCTTTTTCTCTTCTTTCCCTTCATGTGAGACGCGCCACATCCATTCCCACATCAGCGAAGCCAGGCTGACACGAGTGAGGAGAGGTGCCACACGCCACATCCGTGTGCATGGAGAGATTGCCATCTATTGGCACATCCACGGGGGACGATGGAGGAGGCAGCACCACCTCCAGATCCACCAGGAGCGGCAGGTTCCCGTCAGTTTGGGAGATGAAGCAGCGATTTCCAGCTGCCTGTTATCCTCCCGACGCCGTCAAAAGCGCTGTTTCAAAGCACCCTTTAATTTCGAGTGCCCGGGAGGACACGCGCCAGCCTCAATTGGAAAAGGTGATAAGCACAAGAGTGGGATCTTAGGAGAGTTTTTGAGATGAAAAGAGAGCTCGCAAGCACTTTTCTTCCTCCCAAACTGCAACCGAAAGGGAAAGATCTCGAAGAAAAGCACAAACCACTTCCCGAAACAAAAGAGCTGAATTCAGTGCAGTGCCAAGGATCGAACTGAAAAGCACCAAAAGGAGCAATTTCACGGATTTGGGGCAGGTCCCAACTTCTCTATCAGTCTGGGAACTCTATAAAACTGGATTTTGCATAGAAAATACTCGATCTTGATGAAGTTGGCTCTAAAGAAACCTGGTCTAGTGGAAGTTGTCCCTGCCTGTGGCAGGGGTGTGGAATGGGATGGTCCTCGAGGTCTCTCCCAGCCCAAACCAGTCTGGAATTCCATGATAATGTGGAGATTCATCAGATTTCCATTCTCGAAGCCCATCTGACGACAAGCCATGGGGAAGCAGCTCTCACCAGGCAGGTACACACACCAAGGGACACTGCATTTCCACAGCCTGAGCATTCCAGAGAGACAGAAACCACTGGATCAGACATGGAAATGAACCTGCCTCCATGAGCAATCCCCCACTCAATTCCAGCCATTATTCTCCTCAGAGTCAATAGCTTCCACTCTCCCATCCGTAAATCTTGATATTCACCTCCCCAGAAATCAATAGCTGCCTATTATTGGTCTGTAATTGTTACAAAAATTTAATCAAGGGTCAATAAAGGAAAGGAACAAGTCTATTGCAGCAACAGAACTTCCAACACAAAGTATTTCACTGCCCAATTATCCTCTGCTCCTGACTTTTGCTAATATTATTTATTATTCAGGCAACTACAACGCCCAGAAGACTCAATCTGAGCTCTGAACGATGTTCCTGCGCAAGGAACAAAACTCCCAATGTTGCCCAAACCACTTGCAAGGCAAAGCACCGACTATATTGTACAGAAAAAGGTACAAACTGCTGGGGAAATGATCACTGCAATAAATCTGTGCCCAAAACAAAGCGACAAGTGAGCGTTGAGAAATTAAAAGACAAATGAGAGACTCGTTCCCAGAGGAAACACAAGCTGGAGGTAACTGGTGGAAGCTGGGGATGATTTTTCTAGGGGCATTTTGGAAATTCAAAGTTGGCTTCTGTGCAAAATTGCTACTTCTGTGGAGATTATTGGATCAAATTCACCTTAAAGTTAAAAAAAAAATTAGGAAAGAAAGGGATTTTAAAAATCCTTTGTGATTTCTACCCAAATCAGTTCCAGGTGGTTGTTATCTCTCCAGGCTTCATTTGTCTATGTCTTGCAGTCAAAAAAAAAAAAAAAAAAAAGGGGAGGNAAAAAAAAAAAAAAAAAGGTGAGGAAAATAGCAGGGACATTAAAACAAGTCAAAATGTCTTTCAAAATAAGAATAATTGACATTTTTGATATGTGCCAGTCCCATTGATAATTTCTGAGAGGTTTGAAGGGGTGAGAACCTTCCCCACAGCTGCCACTTGGAAAAAAAAAATCACATTTCATTTTCCCATAGGTTTGAAGACGCTCTAACCTGGAGATCTCTCCTGCCTCATTCTCCACTTGCCTTTTGGGCTTTAAAAAAATCAAATTTTGAAGTTTCCCATAAATCCAGCATGTTTCTTCCATGCAAAACACAAAGAAGTGTGTCACAGACCTTCTGCTCACAGTCTGAACAGCATTTGGTTGCATTTATGAGGAACTTTGGGGATTTTCCTAAGGCAGTCAAGGGTCACTTTTGCTTCTCAAACTCCCCCTCCATTGATGTCTGCTCACCTTCCATCCTTCAAAATGCACTAAACAATTCTAAAACACAAATTTCCATAGGCATTTTCCCACAAAACAAAGCAGAAGCTTCGTTTGTACTCTAAGGTTTTATGCCCAAGCAAGGATCTAAATAAAGCCATCACATAAAACCCCCTGAGAAAACATAACCATAAAAAAACCCACCAAAAAACACCACCTTAAATAGATAAAATATAATTATGCAGCAACAAATGGTGCCAACACCCCAAAGAAGCAGGAGGAGCACAGGCATCTCCAAACCCACTGAAATTTCCAATTGCAAAACACTTTTCCCCCCTGTGGCGCAACGCAAGTAATAAATATGGAAATCTGTGAAGAAAGGAAAACCAGGGACTCTGCTGTGTCTCACCAACAAAGTACATCACGGGTTTGTCAGGAAATGAGGAGCTTTATTCTTTCTCTGGGCTTTGATGGGCTCATGGCTTTGGGATATTGCTGGTCCATCCCTGGCTGGGGGATGTGCAGGGGTGTGTGGAAAGTAGGAGATGCAGCAAAGAGCATCCTCACCTCCACAAACCCACCCCATCCCAAATCTATAGGTCTGGAGCTTCATTCCACTCTCCCAATCAACTGTTCCCAGTCGTGTTTTCCACTGCTGACTTCCACAACCCAACTAAACCCTGATTAAAATGATATTTCCTTGGATCGTGTATTTCTCACTTTGCCATTTCCCCAAGAACTCTGTCATATCCTCCTGCTAGGCTGCAGATGGCCAACCCCCCCCCCCAAAAAAAAGCTTTTTTAGAGCTGTTTCTCACTGCACATATCCAATCACAAAGCCTCCAAAACCAGGATTAAACCCTTAATTTGCTGCAAGTTGGTAAAAACTTGGCTTTATTTCAAATCAGACCCGAAGCTGAAGTTTTCTCCAAATGTTTTGCTGCTGGGCAAGTGGAGCATTTCATTTGCACACAACAATTTTCTGTTTGCTTCGGTTTTCCCTGTTTCCCAATTCTATACTGCGAGATGCAATCAGAGGAGAGAAAATAAAGCAATTAAAGGAATCGCATGAGATTCCCAGACGGCCACTGATACCAATCAGCTTCAAGAGGGTCTTGGCACCCAACCTGCAAAATATTTGATTTTCTGGAGTGAGTCTGGGTTTTTTTTTTCTTTGGTGAGTGGAGCTGGAGCTCGGATTCACATTTGCATACAAAGAATGACAAGGATGCTCTAGAGATGACCACAAGTGGCAAGTGAGCTCCAGCTTTTTGTGATGTTTTTCCTATTGGTGCAAGCTGGATTTATTCCCCAGAGACTGAGGATCAGGTTTAGCCCTTCCTCAGCCTCTTGCTCTTTCCTTGTTCATCCCTACCTTTATCTCCTCCTCCCAGAGCTCCCGTTTACATCTCGTGTAAGCAGCTGCACTGGTAATCACAAAGCAGCTTATTTTTAATTGTGCTGAAACCAAATTGTTATTTAAACTTCAGATCTTGCTTTCCTCCCCCAAGACCCCTTTAATTCCTCCCAGATGTTAATTATACTGAATCACAAAGCTGCAAAAATCTCAGGCTGGCTGAAGAAAGAGCCCCTCCGGCCTGATCCTGACGGGAAATCAATGCCACCACCCGAGCTGCATCATCTACATCCATGTTAAACTTTGGGAATGGGAACCATGTCCCTGTCTGTCCATGAGGACAACACTTCCCAAAGGACTGAGGTGATTTTAGAGGTCCAATTCCCACTTTTCCAAGCAATTCCCAGCTTAAGCTCCATTAATTTTTAATGAAACCTTGTGGTTTGCCAAATCTCCTCTGGAATTTGGAGCAAAGCCTCCAACCCATCAAGGCTGTTGGATCCTGGGTGTCTACACCTTTGCCCTTTTGCTTGATCCCCAATTTCTTTTTCCTTGGAGATGATGAGGAGGCAGGAGATGATCTGGAGGCAACAAGGATTTTATCTGGGTGGAGTTGGAATCATTTTCGTATTTGGAAATACACATTTGGAATATACAATTTCACATTTGGAACTGAACAATTTAAATGGAATTTCAGGCTCCCTCCACCAAGACATTTCGGTCTGGTGGAAGGTGTCCCTGCCCATGGAAGGGGGTTGGAACAAGACAATTTTTAATGTTCCTTCCAACCCAAACCATTCTAGGAGTCCATGATTCCATGACATGAGTGGTTCACACACTCTTTTATTACAGCTGGACATGGGAAGCAGGACTTGCATCCAACTTCATCACCTCACTGTTTCTGCAGCTGCATTGTTTTGCTGTTGGGGTTGTTTTTTCCTTTAAATTCCCGTCACATTAAGTCGTGGCATTTTGGTGGCTGACTTGATAACCCTTAGGATATGAAGGGGAATGTGAAAAGCGCAGAGAACAAAACTGTTCTTCCTTCTCCTCCCCACCACGGTTCAGCAGCAGATATAACCCGTAACAAATTGATTTGTTAGAACAAGCGAGACAGCACATGGTATTAAGAAATTATGAATTATTAGGGAGCTTTAAAAGCCAAAAAATTTGATACCTATAAACCATTGCTCTGAGCAGATGCCAAACCCTTTGGAACGCGCAGTGCTCATGGCTACACTGCAGGTCCTGCAATCCTGCATCCGGGCTAAAAATACCAGAGAACGGGGCCAAGCTCCATTTTAAGCCCTCTTCCATGCCAAACCCTCGATAGGAATGCTCCAGCTCTGATTTCCCTCCTGCTCATCACAGCTCTTCACAAATCAAAAGCATTCCCAATTTATTCCTCTCCTTTCCAAGCCCCGCACTCCTCTCATCTGCTCAGCCTCGCAGAAAGCTCGTTAAACAATTCATTGCAAGCGCCTGGAATATAATGAGCAATGGGAGGGCTGGGAAGGCTGGTGCCAGCAGGCACACAGGGCTCTGTGTTGCCAGGGGCCCTGCACCCTCAGGATGCTTGGGATGGCCCCAAACCCCACATCTGGAAGTGGCCATGCACGGCTCCAGGGGCTACGGAGAGGCTCGTGTCCCTGGGCAGGAGAGTTTAGTGGTTCCTCTCCCTCCTGCTGGCAGGGGAGGGGGTGCTTGGAGAAAATAAGAACAAAAAGAAGGCTGAGGAATGCACAAGAGCAGGATGAAGCCCAGGGGAGCTGGGGCACGGCTGAGAGAGAACAGCCTGGCCTGCACCGAGGGCCTGAGCAAAGTGCAAATAAACCACAGAGCTGTGTGCTCCCAGGATGCTCCTGCATCTCTCTGCTCTCCTCCAGCCCCAATCCCAAATCTCCTTATCCCTGGGGGAATCACCATCCCTGGAGGTGTCCAAGGAGCTACTGGATGTGGCACTCAGTGCTCTGGTGTAGTTGACAAGGTGGGAATCAGTCACAGGTTGGACTCGATCTGGGAGATCTTTTCGAGCTTTAAAAATTCTGGGATTCAGCAGCTCTTTAGCGTGGGGGGGTTCTCCTGGGGAAGGTTGTTCCTCTCTGCCCCACCATGGACACACAGCCCCTCCTGGTACCCAGCCAGGTGTCCAGCACTGCCTCTCTCAGCCTCCCCAGGAGATCTGGACCCACTCCATTCACACAACATTAACCCAGCGCCGCAATCCCCGGGCAGAGCAGGACTTTAGCCTAATATGTGTTTAAAAATTGAACGTATGTATCTATGTCCACATATCCGCCGCGCAGACACACGGCTAATCCACTTCCAGACATTTTACCAATTATGCCAGGGTCTTCTGCACAGCCCATTACCCTGTAGATGTTACTAAGTGCTGCATAAACAATCCTCTGCTGCGTGGCTGACACTTAAGCGGACAAGTGGAAGCCAATTGCAGCAGGACAGCAAATGGAGCCGGAACAGTCGCAGCAGCAGCTCCCCCGCCGTGAAAGCCATAATCATCAGCACATCTGGGCTGCCTTCCCACACAGGAATCGGCTGCAGGAGCCACCTCGGCAGAAAACTCCCCTCCTCCCCACTGGTGATGTGCTGCCTGGTGGGGTCCGGGGAAATTTGGAGTTTGCAGGAGGCTGGGGACTCTGTGGAGCCCATCTGTGTGATGCTACAGCTCCAGGGTGAGAGAGGACTCCAAGCAAACCTTGGGAAGCACTTTCCATTCACCCCAACACACACGTGAGCGTGGGCTGGAGGGAGCAGAGCTACGGCAAGGGCAGGAGGCAAGAGGAAAGCCTGGCAAAGGAATGGCATCCACATTGCCCCTTCCCTACCAAACCCATGAAACCCATGGTCCTGCTGGCACGCGCAGCTCCAGGAGGCTGGAGGAGGCAGGCCGTGGTGGGACCGTGTCCCCCTCTCCATCCATGTGGGTTTGCCCCGTGGGGTGGGTGAGGGACGTGTCCCACGCCAGCCTGTCACCCTCCACTGCTCCCACAGCCCGAGCACAGCCAGCACGCCCAGTCCCCAGCTCAGGGACCTGGCACAGGATAACCCAAATCCTCACAGGCTGCCTAATGCAGGGAATCCCCCAGCCCCACTCTCTGCCCCCTCTCCAGGAACCAATTCCCTCTTTAAACTGGAACCAGTCCATCCTAACTTTCTGGAGGCTGGGCAGCACCCTGATCTTCCCTGACAGAGCACCTGTCCATCCCCACGCCGCCAGCTCCAAATGTCACCACGGGCCTTTCCCCTTCCTTTCCCTCCTCCCTATTGTTTTTAAAAGCAGGCAGACTGTTAATTAAAAAGGCAGAAATCAATTGCCCTCATCTCCCCATCAGAAGCTCCTCTGCATGCCGGGATTAAAGCTGGCTTCTACTTTAAGTCAATTAGAGATAAGGGGAAGCTGACATTTCTACAACCCGCCTTATCAAACTGCTTGAAAACTGCTCAGATTAAAATGTAAAAAGATTATTTCCTCAGCTCTCTCTGCCTCTCTTGCCTTTCTTTTTTAATAATTATTCATAAGAAACCCGACAAACGGGTGCTGATAGTCTGAGATAGCCCTGCTCCTCCATCAGGCTATTCTCAGGATCATCCAGGAGCATCCTGTGGGATACTGAGATCCCCCAGCACCCCCAAAACAGGAGTGAGGAGGCAAAGAGCCCTCAGGACTGCAAAACTCAATCCCTGTGAGCCACATCCTGACTTTCCATCCAAGAGCTGCAGGGAAAGGGTCAAAGCCCTGGTCTGGATTCCATCCTAATGAGGCTCTGCTGTCCCTAATTAGCTGGAGGCAGGAGGAGGCTGGGATGAGAGGTGGGATGCAGGCCAGGGACCACATCTGAACCCAGGACAGGGTTGGAATGATAAACACAGCCAGGGACAGGGGCTGGCACGGCCCAAACTGCATCCACACGGTGAGAATGCAATTCCTGCACCGCCCTGCATCACTCAGCTCCCCACACCAAGGCTTCCCTGGGCTTGGAGAAAATGGGGCTGGAGATGGAAAACAGCCCAGCACAGAGCCAGCTCTGCTGATGGGGAGTGACCTGATGGGCTGAAACTGTGGCATCTCCCCTGTCTGTCTATCCATCATCGCCTCTGAGATGAACACAGCAACTGGGATCTTCTTCAAAATGCAGGTTTAGGGGGAAAAAAAAAAATAAAAAAAAGGAAGAGAAGAAATATAAAAGTTTCATATCACAAATGCATGAGGGTTTTTTCGGAAATACTCCAAATGTTAGAAGAAAACTGCAACAGCCACCGAGGGATTTCACTGATGTTTTTCGCATCGAAAAAAAAAAAAAAAAAAATCTCATTCCAGCCCCAGCTGCAGGAAGCAGAAAGCTCTTCATTCCTGCAGGCAGCAGTGCCACCCCCAGAGTCACCAAGCAGAAAATCTTTACGTCACAAACAACAACAGAGATGTTCCCTGGGCTGATCCAGGTCCCCAAAACCCCCTGTCCTCCCAGTGCAGCGAATCTCTGCCAGGGCTGGAGCTGCCCTGGCAGCAGTGATGCTCCAGGTGGATCCAAGGTGATGGGTTACTGCAGCAGCAGCAGCTTGGGAAAGCCAGGAGTTGGATTTTGGATTCACATCAGCAATATTCCCTGCAAAGGGAGTGGGAGATGAGAGAACAAAAAAAAAAAAAGAGAGGGGGGAAAAAGG
>VYXF01011624.1:139958-185584 GCA_013397295.1 Polioptila caerulea
AAAAGAGAGTAAAAATAAAATGAAGGGAAAAAAGGAAAAGAGAAAAGGGAAAGGGAAAAGAGAAAAGAGAAAAGAGAAAAAGAAAAGAGAAAAGGGAAAGGAAAAAGAGAAAAGAGAAAAAAGAGAGAAATGAAAAAAAAAAAGAAAAAAGGAGGAAGAGAAGATTGATGGGAAGGAAGTGGTACTGGTGCCTCAAATAAGAGAGGAAAGAACTAGAAGGGAGAAAAAGAAAATTGGAGGAAAAAATAATAAAAAGGAAAACAGTAAAAGAAAAAAAAATTTTAAAAGAACAGAAAAGGGGAAAAAAGGAAAAAGAAAAACAAGGGGGAAAGAGGAAAAGAATGGAAGAAAAAAATAGGAGAAGATTGATGGGAAGGAAGTGGGGGCAGAGGACAGGGACCGGGAGCTGTCCCCACAGGACACTTGCTGCATTCTCTGCTTCCACCAACGTTTGCAAAACCACATGAAAGGCAAAAAAATCTCCCCAAATCCAAGGAGACACAAAGCACAGCGCTGTCTCATCACTGGGGAAATGCCACGGAGTGTCTGGACTGCCCTGACCCCCACGGGACTCACACATCCCATTCCCCCTTCTGCACATTCCCGTACTGGTGCCTCAGTTTCCCTGTGAGCAGAGGAATCCTTCCCAGTGGCACAAGGATTTCATTAACTTAAACCCTGCAAGATTTATCCAGCACTTGTGAAAGCTCCCACATAGGAAATATTCCAGTGTCACTGCAAACGTCAACTGTAACATATTAAATCTCTCTCTCTTAAAAAAATAATAATATGAGATTATGTCCCAGGAGGAAGTTTTCCCACCAGACTTCTCTATTCTTATAAAAACGATCCGGCATCACTTAACAGCTCATAAATTCCATCTCCCATTAAGCAGATATTAAACACGTATTTATAAAGGTTTAAACAGATCAGTTCGCTAAATTTTCAGTTCGCCTTTAGGCAAAAGATGGTGTGCTTGAATCGGGAGGATTCCTGAGACCAGGGACAGAGAGGGAGCTCTCCCCAGCAGCAGCAGCACCCTCTGGAACAGCACTGATGGACAAATCCATCATGGAAAATCCAGGATCCTGCACTGCAGCTGAAACTGTGGCATCAGAGACTTCAAAATTAGGTACAGGGCATAATTCCCTCATCTACTTTAAAAAGGGAGAAAAACCAGTTTAATTCTCCAGGCAGGTGCATGGATCAGAGCACTGACACATGGCAGCCCAGCCACCACCCTGACTTACATCAGTGCTACTGGTATTATTATATTATTCTTCATTATTTAATTACTTTTTTTGGCATCCAGGTCTTTGGTCCATTCTAACAGCCTATTCCAGCACTGAGTGACACACCAGTATTGAATCCTGGAATGAGATATTGGGAATATCCATATTCATAATGGGACAGGTGGTGACACTGAGGAGGTGACATGCAGCCATGGGTTGTGGAGGAGCCTCAGACCCATTTATTCCAACCAAAATTTATCATTTTTCCTTTAAAACAACGGCAGGGACCACCACCCAATGCTGTATCCATCCCCAAAAAAGGAAGGACAGAGCAAGCAGTCATCCCTATGAAATCCCAGAATGGGATTCAATGGGAAATCTCTCTAAAGAGCATCTCCACAAAATACATAAAACAGTCGCCGAAATTCCACGTGATCAAATTAATCCTGGTCTCTCCCAAGATTTATAAAGATTATTCCAATGTTTTTACTTAAAGCAGCCTAAAAATGGGGGGGGTTCAGACCTGCTCCCCGGGTCAGGCATTGCTTTTTGGGTCCACAGTGTGAATTTTAGACAACAGATCCAGACAGCAACTCCGCAGTTCACATGGAGAAGTTTTCCCTGATTGTTTCAGGCACACAAAGGCTGGATTTGCTGCGAAAATCGAGGGTTTAAAGCTCAGTAAATAGCAGAGAAGGACACTGTGACCCAGGAAGAAGAGCCAGGAGGTCTCCCCAGCGGGCAGCGAGCAAAGTCAGAGCAGAGAGAACAACCTGGGCTCTTCCCACCTCACCCACAACCTCCCCACACCAGCTCCCAAGCGGAATCCCCGAGCACGGACTGCAGGAAGATTTCCAGCGGCACAGGTCTGCTGGGGAGCAATTAGAGAGTAAGGACATGGAGGAGAAATGGAATCAATTCCGTGGGCATCCTCCCCACAGGGCCACGGGGGAGGCGGCTCGGCTGTCCCGGCCTCGCTCCTGCCGCATACTGAAGGGATGGGAGCGGGAAGCAAAGAATTAAATGACAAGCCCGAGGACAGGTGGTGACATTGAGAGGGCAAACTCCTGCCACAGGGTGTGGGAGAGTCTCAGACCCCGTATTCCAAGAAAAAAATTGATTGCCTCTTCCTTGAAGCCAAAAGGAAGTGTTTGCATCCATTCCGTATCCATGAAAATAAAAAGGCAAGGACAGACCAAGCAGGTCTCCTTACAAAACCTGGAGATTTGGCTGAGGCGTGATGAGCAAACCCCCAGCCAGATTTCCAGCCCTAATCCTCTTGTTGCTTCCAAGACATCCACAAAAGGCTTTTAAAAAAAGCAAACACAACTCCATTATTATCGTATAAAGCAATCTATGAGCGTAATATTCCTGAAATGCTCTGTGCCTTCAGTTGGAAATTTCTAGGTGTGATGAAGATTGAGCGTTCCTGTCTTGATGAGTGGGATACAACAGGAGCAAAAGCAGACAGATTTATTTCCTGGGGAGGGAAAAAAGCAAAAAAAAAAATGTAAATTCTCTTTTATATGAGAAAGACTTTGAAATCTGGGGAAAAACCTGGGATGAAAATCTGACACTGTGAATTTCCTTCACATCACAGAATATCCCAGGAACAGAATATTTCCAGTGATCAGTGAGATAACTGAATGCTTTAATTTTGATTCCATTTTTTTTTTTTTAATTATATAAAATAAGACAAAAGGGGCTCCAGGAGAGCTGGAGAGGAGCTTGGGACAAGGGCTTGGAGGGAAAGGACACAGGGAATTGCTTCCCACTGGCATTCCACTGCTAGGAATAGATGGGATACTGTAAAGAAATTCTCCCCTGTGAGGGTGATGAGGCCCTGGCACAGGTTTCCCACAGAAGCTATGGCTGCCCCTGGATCCCTGGAAGTGTCCAGGGCCAGGCTGGATGGGATTTGGAGCACCCTGGGACAGTGGAAGGTGTTCCTGCCCATGGCAGGGGGTGGCACTGGATGAGCTTTAAGGTCCCTTTGAACCCAAACCATTCCATAATGCTATGACATTTCAACCTATGGAAATTTTATCCACTGGTGATGCAGTGCAAATCTCTAGCGAAAAAGATCTTACCAGATATTCTGATTTCACTCTAACTGGTGCTGGAAAAGCCTTTTGCCACAAACCCAATGCCTGGTGCTTCCCAGTCCTCAAAGAGGAGAAACAGAGGAGCCTCTCCATGAAATTCAACAGGCAGCTCCATGCAGAGGTAGGAGATGAGGCCCCTCTTTGCACAAGGCATGATTAACCTCTGACACCAGGTATCATTAAATGGAAGAGTTTAAAAGGGAATCAGAAGGCTGAAGGACTTACATGAGCAATGAGAACCTGCACAGCCCCATGGTAGAACAGAACAAGCCCTTGTGCTTTCAGAGAAAGAAACTTCTCCAAGTGGGATGTGTTGGCAGTGCTGGGCTAATGGCTGGACTCAGTGATCTCAGAGGTCTTTTCCAGCCTCAGAGATTCTGTGATTCTGTGATTGTAACTCTGCAGCCACATTCTGAGAAGCTTCTTGGACCTTCCCCAGACTCCCATTTTTCAGAAAAGAGGACAGGGGATGAGCTGGCCCACTGATCCTGCAAGCCCCACGCTAGTCCAAAAGCCAAGAGTACTGAAAAATAAATGACAAAACCCTCGTGCTCCCATGACAGGGTCGCTGGAAGCGTGGCACTGACTTGTCCCTTTTAATGAGTGTTAATGCTCCCCTTTCATTTCTGCGGCCATGGGATGCCAACACATTTATCTGTTTTATGCGTCTCCGTTCAATTTCAAGAGACATTTCTTTGGACATCGAACATTGTAATTTGCACTGGCTCCCCATTGCGAACGGCTGAAGTTGGAAAAATCACCGAGTGAGTGATCAAACACATTATAAAAATAGTCAGGCAAATGCACCACTATCTTCTTCTCAAGAGCCATTTATAGGGGCCAATCCTAAAGCCATTGAAGTCAATGGAAAGACTCCTGCAGAATTCAATGGGGTTTTGATCGAGTCCTTATTGTGCTATCCATAAGAAATAGGTCAGATATTTATATATAGTCTTGAAATGTTGTGTGCCACCACGCTGGCAGCTCGCCTTTTGAGGCACAGCCTCACTTCTTGCCGTACCTGCTGCAAAGCTGAGGACTTTGCAAGTCCAGCTTCCGAACCTTTCCCCCTCTGGCACCACTGCCATGTTGGCTTTCACCCTCAGCTGTCCCTTCTCCTGCATGAAACCCACACCAGCACATCCCTCCTCTGACCTGGGAATGGTTTCATGTCCAGTCTGTGCTCCCTTTGCACATGGGTAATGCTAACCTGAAGTGGAAAATTGCTCCTGGAATCCACATGCAGGGAATAAGAGGGTGTAGAGCTGAGCAAGAGCCTGCACCATTTAACAAGTAACTTTTATTAAACCAGCCTACCTAAACGGGGGCAAACACTTGTGAGCATAAACTATTTCAGCTTGAAAAGGGTTTGTTCCAGCCTAGTCTTAAATAACTTCCAGGTTGAGTTGAAGCAAATTGGAGCCCTTCACCCTCACATGTTTTCCAACTTAAATATATCAGGTTAAACTCATCTAAGTCCATACAATGAGATGAGTCTTATGCTGTTGGCACAACCTTCATCACACGCACCTTGAGAGCACAACTGCAAATCAACCACCTAATTCTGCATTCAGCGTGTGCTGTTTTGTGATGACTTGCACAGGGGCTTGAAGCAGGTTCGGGGAATATTATTTCAACTGAACACAAAGGCTTCCAGTGAATTAATTGTTATTTGTTACCAAAGTGACTTCCTTCAGTCCCAGTTTCAGTTTAGACGAGGCTTTAGAATCGATATTTTCTGGCGAAACAAACCTCACCTTTCTTCATCTGACGCACCCACTGGTCTTTGAGTACTGTGAGATGAATAAAAGCAAACCTTCAAGCCATTATTCATAAGCTTAAATTTATACAAGTGAATCATCCCACTGAAAGTGGTAATACCTCTCATGTACTCCGAGTGAAATACATGGCTGTTTACCAATTAGTCGGACTGCAGTAGGTTTAGTCGCTGTAGTTCCACGTTAATTATTTATAACACTTTGCAGCACCACCAGTAAATGTACAGTAGCATCTTCTTTAAAAATAATGAGACCTTAGTCCTGAGCAAAGTCCCTGCAGCAGCTGTTATTAAAACTTCAGTGAAGCGAGAGAAGAAATGGATGTTTTTGCATCTGCAGCACGAGCAGCAAACTTCTCCTGCGTTGGATTCAGCCTTTGCACCGTTTGGTCCTTTCAGGAAAAATCAATGGGGAAAAATAGCAACATCTAGGTTTCTGCTGGCCCTTTTATTACCCCCCCCTCCAAAAAAAAGGACATTTTGGGAATGTGTCACTTTAATGACTTGTCATTTCGAGCCGCCAAGGACCAGGAAATGGGCGAGTGGCTCTGAGGTGCCCTAATGGAGCTCAAGGTAGGCGCTCTTGTAGGATCAATTTGACTGCGGGTAAGTCTCACTTCTTGGCATGGATTTGATGAATGCTGGGCATGGCTTAAAGATGAGATAATCTGCCCAATTTATTCTTATTATTTATTTGCTATCCTTGTGACAAAATGAATTATGGTTCTGCACGGAGCCAGAAGCAGGGATAAAGTTACCGTTGGGGAAGAATATGTCACTGTAATGGGATCTCTGCTTTTTTTCCCTTCCCCTGAATGAAATCAGCACGCCGAAAAAACGCTTCACACATAACCTAAAGGAATCATTTCCAGACAGCAGAGGGGTAAACTGAGCCTTTTTACTTCACTGTACAAACACAATTACTACAACAGCAGCTTGATGCAATTGTTTATACAGATGCCTCATGTTTCCAAGAGCCAGAAATATCCTTGTCTTTCTAGGAAGCGATGCAGGGCTCAGCAATCCTGCTGTGGGGGTGTGCTTGGGGAGGAGAGGGGTGGGTAATGGGGCTGTGATTTGGGGGATCTTGGTGATCTCCACTTGCCCCAGACCCAACTCCTTCACCCCAGGTTGGCTTCCTGAGATGTAACAGTTGAAACTCACAGAGTCATGGAATAATTTTAGGCTGGAAAAGCCCTCTAAGACCATTAGCAATTAACCCAGCACTACCAAGGCCACCACAAAACAAGGTCCCCACGTACCACATTTACATGACTTTCCAATTCCACCTGGAATGGGGACTCCACCGCTGCCCAGGGCAGCCTGTGCCAGGGCTGGACAACCCTTTCCATGAAGAAATTTTCCCAATATTCAGCCTAAATGTCTTTGGCACAACTCGAGGCCATTTCCTCTCATCCTGTCCCTTGCTCCCTGGGAGCAGAGCCCGACCCCCCCTTGCTGCCCCCTCCTGTCAGGGAGTTGTGCAGAGCCAGAACGTCCCCATGAGCCTCCTTTTCTCCAGGCTGAGCCCCTTTCCAGCTCCCTCAGCCACTCCAGACCCTTCCCAGCTTTGTTGCCCATCTCAGGACACATCATGGGACAACCTGTATGAGCAAACACCTCCACCATCAGCAGATGGTACCCAAACCCCCTGGGCACGAAGCCAGGGCAGACAGTTTGTGTGTGGGATGGAATCATCAAACACCCTGAGCTGGAAGGGAACCACAAGGATCATCAAGTCCAGCTCCTGGGTGGACTCAGATTTCGCTGCCTCCTTGCCATGATGAGATGCTTGGCTTTGGCTCGGTTGCCTCCACTCCCCACCCTCACATCAGCGGGCGAGCGTTTCCCTGCCGTACAACCTGCCAGTGGATAAACCCAGCAGCAGCAACAGTCTGGTGTTCTACATCCCACAGCCCATTAATTTACTATCAAAGGGCTGTTCTGAGGATAACAGCGTTCGTGATCGAGCCTTTGGATGTCTGATCGTTGGGCAGCCGAGGGTGCGTCAAGGAACGTGGCAGACAAGTGCTTAAATTTCCTCCCTACACACGGTACTGGGTATTAACCCTTCATCAAGGCTTTGTGTTTGTTTTCCCTCGCATAAAGGAAGGGCACGAGCCCTTTGAAGAGCTGAGCTGCAAGAAGAACACACAAGGTTAAAGCCCTGAAAAGTCCTGATCAAGGAGCCGACTGGATTACAGCCAAAGCTGCGGCAAATTTCTCTCTTTCTTCCCAGACAGGGATCTAAACACAAAAGAAATAGGTTTTTGGGGGGAATTCCGTCTAATTCCATCAAATCCTTTTTGTCATTTCCTCACCATCCTTTAAACATCTGACAAGGCCAATCGACCGCGCCAGGCACGGAGGGAATCGCAGCACCGGGGCCATAACTCTAAGTTCATTAAGCGTGAATTATTATTTGAGCCAGCCTCAATTTTCGCCAGCAGAATTAGACATTCCTAAAATAATGTCCCTGACACATGCAGAAAATGGGCTTTACGGCTCTCACCTTGAACTCCACCAGAACTCCCACCTCATCTGTTACCCTTCCACGGGCAGGAGACGGAGCGCGGCGCTGCGGCTTCACCTTTAATTATGCCAGGTATTTAAGGGCTAATGTTCATAGAAGAGGAGTATACGAGGCAATAAATGGCTTTTCAGGTGATTAAATGCCCAAGCAGAACAGAGGCACTTGATAAGTGCAGAGGCCGTTTGCTCGATTATGTTCCCGGCGCTGTGAACTTTATTCCCAATGAGGAAGGGGAATATTCAACAAGGGAAAGAAAAGCATCAATGGACTGAGTTTTACATATTAAATATATATATTACACATATGTCATTCATGTATTCTTTTTTTCTTCACTGTACACTGAGGTTTGCTGCGCCCAAATGCAACAACTTCAGAAGTTTCAATGACAGGTGGAATGTCACAAATCATCCGGATCAAGGAGGATTTCATCCCAGATTCTTGCTGCAAGGGATATAAGTCACCCCTCCCTACAGCTCCTTTCCACGGAGTGAACCCATGAATCAAGGAGAATTTAAAGAAGGTTTGCAAGGTTTGCTGGTGCTGTTGGTTCCTCCAGGGGCCAGTGGGCAGACAAAGGCTCAGGGAAGCCCTGGGGACAATGGATGAGGTACAAACCATAGGAGAACCAAGTCTGGACAAGTCTTTGGCACCAAAAAATGTCCAGTGGGTCTGGGTGAGTCATACAATGGTTGTGTGTAGAAAAAAGTCGGCTTTAAGTAAAAAATGTGATTCTAATTAAGTACTTCAATTCAGTTTAGGGCTCTTTATATAATGTTGCACTGCAAAAGTCTGTATTTTAATGTTCATTTTCTTGGTAATGGTGAGGAGTCTCCAGAAACATCTTTGTATCAGCAATTCCTTGCAGTTGCAGCCACAGCCCAGAAGCTGCAAAAGCAGCTCTAAATCCCGCTCTGGCCATACATCCAGCAGCACAAAAAATCTATAATTCTATTTTGCATCAGGTCACTTCCATGTGAGTGACTAAGGACATCAGCCCCATGTGTTAGGAGAAATCCACTCCTTCCTACCAGTGCCTAACCAAGAGCTTTTCCTTGCCATAAATCACACACAGAACCTTCCTCAGAGCTTTAATTTCCTCACATCTCTGCTGAACCCAGGAACTTGCCTGGTTTTTGCCAGAGGTGCATTTTGGAGCTGCCCCTCTGCAATCCCTGGGAACGTGTGAAATCCCCCCACTCCACGAACACAGCATCACCTATCCCAGTATCTGGAATAGACTCTCCACATACAGCAGGTTGGGCCTGGCTTTTCCTTCCTCTCAGTTAATTCTGATCATTATCTCTCCAGGAGGACACTGCCATTGCCACACACAAGGCCACAATCTAATTTATCCAGTTCCTTTTCATAACTCCCAACGCTCCATTATTAGGGCAACTTTATATTTCTCTTGCAGTCAAAGGCCACAGCCTCAGTCACCCTGTGTTTCAGGCCATTAAGAAATAAGTTAAACAACATTAGACCCCAGAGGAAATTTGAAGCCCATGACTGCTAAGCTTTTGCTGCAATGAAAATTGATCTATTTGTCTTATTTTCCATTTCCCGTCAAGTACAGAATTTGCAGCTCCTAACAAGGCTTGGCCATGCACAACTTTCACATCCATCGTATCCCTGGTAGAGCATATAAAGTTTCAGACTCTTCCAAGCTCAATTATTAGTAAAAAAATCAATTACAAATATTTAATACATAGTTATTGATTAAAAAATCGTGCTAAGGTTCAGCAAGAGCATAGGAAGCTCAAGAGCAAATGGGCCCAAGTTATACCAAGGGAGGTTTAGGTTGGATATTGGGGAAAATTTCTACTGAAAGGATTGGCACAGGCTATCCAGGACAGGGGTGAATTTGCCATCTGTAGAAGGACTTAAAAGCCACGTAGGTGTGGCACTTGGGGGCACAGATAATGGAACCCTTGGCTGTGCTGGGTTGGTTGGACTCGGTGACCTTAGAGGGTTTTTCCAACCTACACCATTCTCTGATTTTGTTTTCCCTCTCCTCCTTGTTTGCCTTCCTCCCATGAAATCCTTTCTACAAATAAAACCCAAAGATCATCACTACAACCTCATTTTTCTTCTGAATGGGAAAGGAGCATCCTATTCTGGTAGGGACAGGAATAAAACACTTCTCTGCAAGCCAAATACTCATCTTTCTTCTGCCATGCTTGCACTCACTGCTGAGCTCTTTGTTGTCAGTGTTTGTTTCCTACCTGCAGAAATGGATGTTTCCTTTGAAATCCCATTGGTTTGGGGTACGTTGCCAGCAGTGCCCAGAGCCAGATGCCTCAGGAGGTGGAAAACCCCTTCCAGGGCCCATTCTGGTTTGCAATACTGCACTGGAAATGCATCTTTTCCTATCCAAAGTCCAAATCCTCGATCTCCTGATGCTTTGTCAAGCAAATGGGTTTGGTCACAGCCAATTTTGTGAGTAAAACAGGGAAAAATCTCATCTCCTTCTCCTGCTTCTCACCTCAGTGTGCAGTGCACCCTGACAGCTTTGGTCAGGGGATGGAATATCCTGGGGTTAAAGCACACGGAGAGAGCAGGACCCACCAAAATATACTCACACATCACTCAAGGTTTGCAACACAGAGCCACAATTCCAGATATTTCCTACAAAGTCTCGCTCCAAAGACTAAAAACCAAGGTGGCACGAGTGGATAAATTTGTCCAAAGGATATATCCCCCCTGGCTTTTCTAGGAAGAAGGGAGCAGGGGAGATGCAGCCCTGGAAGGGGCTTTGACAGGACCTGGCACTCAGTGCTCTGGTCTAGGTGGAAAGGTGGTGGTTGGTCAAAGATGGGACTCCATGATATTGAAGGTCTTTCCCAATCTCATTGATTCCATGATTCTATGATTTGGAGAGTCCCTTGACCCAGGAGAGGACATCCCACCCATTCCTACCAAAACCTGCAGGACATCGCATTGATTTTATCCCAGTTCCAGGACACAGAGCACAGAGGGCTGCAGCCACTGCTCCAAGCAGAGAAAAGCTTGGGATGTTCAGAATCTGGAAGAATTTGGAGCATCCTGAGCTAAAACACCACCTGGTAAGTTCAAGGGTTGCTGTCCTCAGCAGCTGTCCCACCACCTCTCCTTGCCCAGATGTGGTGAGGGAGGATTGAACAGCATGGAAAGCAAATCCTGAAGTGCAGCAGATGGTCCCAATTTTGCATTTAACCTCTGCTGGAACCAGCTCAGGAGCCCTTTCCCATGATGTTCTCAGGTCCTGGCTGCAGAGGTACCTGTGATATCCCCACCCACTTCCTCCACCTCCTCCTGCAGCTGACTCTGAAAAAGCCACTTTGCTGCTATTTTATTTTCCCCAAACATATCAGTCTCAGAGAAGATATTTTCTCCCATCACAGACTTTACCTCAATAAAATGTGACATTTTCCTGCCTTCACCCATTTACTGCACAACACGAGCTCATTCTCTGGTGTCGATTTACATGCAGAACTTTTCAAATTTGTTTCATTTTTTAATTGGGGAAGGAACTCTGCTGCTTTGGTTGCATCCTGACCATTTCAAACCCTGGAGCGAGCTGTTTACAGACTGCCAGATTTCTGTTTAGCGCTCTCCACATCTCTCTTCAAACCTCAGTCTTCCTTTATAACCTTGGAAAAATCACAGGGGGATTATTCGGGGAGTTTTTATTAACTTGGACCACACGTTTCCCCTTGGCTCAGCTGCCTGTAAAATGGGAATAAGGAGAGCTGCTCTATTACCTGTGGGGCAGCTCTGTCTCTCGCAATCAACCTGTGCAGCACTTGGCATGAGGATTCCTGACGTCAGGGTGGGACTTTTGGGCAGCTGCAGGAATGTGATGACAAATAAGATTTGCGAGAGAGGTAGATGAGATCTTGTTAGCTCTCGGGCAGAGGTGATAATAGATAAGATAAAACCGACATGCCCACGCTGCTGTAAAACAAGAAGGGTCGGGCCACTCTCCTGTACCAATTTGCAGCGGAGTACGATGAAATCCTGGAGAATGTCCCAGGGAAATAGGTGCTACTCTGAGCACAGCGTGGGGAGCTGCTTATTTACTGATGGCAAAAAGTGTGGAAGCAGCTGCAAGGAGCCATCAACCTGTGATTGCCCTGGAAAATAATCCCGTCTCCCTGCCTTCCCGCGATCAAGGCTGGAGGAAAATCAATCCGGAGCTGAGACTGGATACAGTGATACAATATTTATGGCTCTGGCACTCGGGCCAGGCACTGCCTGCTGAGGAGGGGATGAAGTGCAGTTCCTGGTGTGTCCCATGGGTGCCAGAGTGATATTCAAATGGAGAGGGATCCGCCTGCATCCATGGAGCCAGCCCTCTCTGCCCGCTCTGTTCTAGCCAAGGGATTTAGTGCAAGGCCATAAAAAAATCACTGTCCTATAATTCCATGTGCATGAACTCAAGGCAAGGAATAGAGTTCCAAAGACATGATATTCCTGCTCTTCCAGGGAATTTTCCTGACCAGCTGGGTGTGACCTTCACACTGGAGCCTTCCAGCCACTGCGACAGAGGACACACAGGCTGGGGGGAACAAATGGATCCTGCCAGAACATTCCTGGGTTTATCAGGGCTTTGCAATTCCTTTAAACCAACGTGAACACCACTGAGCACCCAACTCCTTGCTTTGCCTGCTGAGAGCATCAAAGAGATGCTCATCCTTGGACACACATGCAGGAGGGAGGGAACAAGGAGGGCACAGAGGGAACAAGGAGGGTAAGGCCAAAATCCCAGACACCAACCCTAAAATCCTACTAGAAACAGCCAAACCACCCCTGCCCCATCAGCCCAACCACCAGCCCCACAATAATGCCCAGGCAAGCCATGGTGATGCTCCAAAAGCATGGAAAACAGCAATGGGGCATCCGGCCAATCCTTCCCACATATCTTCAGCAAGGGCACCATTCCCCCTCCCAAGTCACCAGCCCCCTCCACCTCCAGAATTTATGGGGCTGTCCCGGTGACACACCGGCTCCGTAACTGCAGAATGGCAGTTGTAAAAAATCCCATTTGCCAGCGTATTAGAATCCTATTAGCGCTCCCGGCGGAGAAATAACGCCGGCCCTCCTGGCGGGATTAAAGGGACCAGGACTCAGCCTCCACAGTTTTATGGCCCTCTCCCCCCATTTGCTGATCAAACTGACAGATATAAAGCTGCAGGTGAGAAGTGTCCTTGGCCCATAAGCCCCAAGACGAGAAAATGCCTTTGAAGAAAACATGAGTGCCAGTAAGGAGACTCCAGTGCTGCCAGAAAAGGGGAAGGGGCCATTCCTGCTTCCTCACAGCATCCTCTCCACCAACCCGAATTCTGGGGCAGAAAATGCACAGGGACAGGGTGGGAAGGACAACAGGGAAGTGTCTCCCTGACACATCCCTGTGCAAGGCAGGGTCCTGTGGGCACGGCCCAGCAAACCCTGACTCGTCTCTTGGCTGTTTAAAGGAACTGTTTTCACAAACACGGGGTTGTGTAATTCCTGGGAGGATCACTAATAAATATCTATTTATTGTCTGGGAATGATGTGGGGAAAAATGGCTGTTTCATAAAATCAAGCCCCATCCACAAAATTGTTCAAGGCCAGGCTGGATGGAGCTTGGAGCAACTTGTTCTAGTGGAAGGTGTCCCTGCACATGGCAGGGGGTGGAACAAAGTTATCTTTAAGGCCTCTTCCAACCCAAACCATGTTTTGATCCTCCCTTACACCCCAAACCAGCTGCAGATACATTTCATATGCAACAGGCTCCTCCAACACATCTCCCTGCAAAATATCCTCTCTTCCACAATATGATTTTCCTTCTTTTTGTGGCCCTGGGCACACGGATGCTGAGCCAGAGCAGGGCTGAAAACACCTCAGCACAAGGAAGGGTTGGGTTTTTTTTGTCCAAAGACACACACAGCACACAGATGTTCCCAGGGCATGTGTGCTGCCTTTTGGGATCTTCAGGGAATTGCCTGCCCACTGGGAGCCCCATGCTGAGGAGACAGAGTGGGGCTGCACTGGGAAGCCCTGGCAGCATTCCCAACTCTCCAGGTTCACCAGTGCAGCGTCCTGGGGAGAATAAATAAATAATTGCAGACTGCTTGCTCAGCACTGCTGTAAATAGTTCATGAGTTCCAGGAGATTTATTTCCTTCTTCTCGCCTTAACGAGCCCACAGCTGCCACGGAGGGATGGGAAGGTTCACAGTCTCCAGACACCCAGCAGGGCTAACAGGGAGCCCTGTTATGCACAGCACTGACTGTGGGATTTTTGGGAACAGCACACACAGACCCACTGGCATAGGCTCATCCAGCATCTCATGCTTGTGCCCATTCCCAAACCCAGGATTTATAGGCCCACATGCCAATGAGCAAATGCTTTGTCCAGCCCTCGAGGATTTGTTACGAGGTCCTTGGCGACGATCCCGAGTGCTGCCTGCCTTCCCCTTGAGATGGCTCTATCCACCAGCCATTAGGAAGACACTTCCCAAGAGATTTACAGTGTGGTCTCACACAAACCCAGGAGACCCAGTCGGGCTCCCAGGGAAACAGCCTGTCCCCAAGGGATCTGCAATGCCGGGAGGACACGGGAAGTATTAAGAGCTAATGAAGAGGTGTAAGTGTGACAGCCACCCCGGGGACAAACACAGCTGAGGACTGCACAAGGAGGCGACTATTCATCCAAGCTTTCATTTTGAGCTCCCTGCTTTATTTCCAGAGCAAGCTTGGCCACACAGAGTTGTTCCAGGAGAATTTCTCCCATGTCACCTCTCCCTTGGAGCCATCTAACAAAGGGACCAGCAAAGAGTTCGAGCTCCAGCGGGCACCCACCCCTCCTCACAGCAGGGCTGGTGCTGTAAAGGCTTTATCAATCCCTCGAGCCATCCAGCCTCCCCTGCTAGGTCTCTTTATTATGTGCCTTGACATTTCCAAGGGTTATATTTCCGCCTGTGAGAACCATCAGTCCAGCAGCACACAGTAATATATGGAGTAATAGAGTCTCAGCACAGCAGGTTTAATCTCATATTGCTGAAGCCCCTGGTGTCCTAGCTGAAGTAAGTTTGTCATTAGGAATTCCTTTCTCCCGACCTTGTTTTGTTTGGGGTTATTATTTTACCCCTAAAGAGAAGAGAAACACTCCAGATTGATTTATGGCTTTCCCGTTTCTTCCTGTGCAATGCAAACTGGCAAGCTCCAGGCAGGAGGAGAGGAGAGGGAGAGAGCCCAGCGCTTGCTCCTCCTGCCAGCCAGCACAGCCACACTGTGCCACCAGCTGGGTGACACCTCGGGGACCCTCTGGAGCCCTGAGCAGGGTCAGAGCCCTGTGCAGCAGTGACTCCACAGCTTCACCCCAGCAGATTTACCAGCAGAGCCGCGGAAGATTAATGATCAGTCCTGGTGCATCCACTAATTTGATGACAAAGGGGCAAAGCAGGGGGAAGGAATACAATCAGGATATTTTCTACAGTGCCAACTTGGATTTAGAGGGACAAAGCAGCAAATAGGGCAGCAGGGACTGAAAATTCAGAATTCCTCTGTGTGCTTTTAGGGCTGTCCAAGGGAAAGGGCTTGAGCCCTAAAAGCTGAAAGCATTTAGTGCAGATCAAAGATATGCTGGAGGAAATAACCTGTCTGGACAGGAGAGGGGCCCAGCACTCCCATGCCCATGGATCATGTTCCTTCACTCTTTGGAGCCTCAAATGTACCTCCCTACCCAAACACAACATTTGGGAGAAGATACCAAAGCATGAAATCAGTTCATTTCTCTGGGTATCCCAAGCATCTGGGAAAGATCCTAAAATAGACTCACGGAATAGATGGAGTGGAAAGGGACTTTCTAAATGTAAACTATTCCTGCCTGTGCATCCCAGCACCTCCCCACAGCCATGGGAGTATTTCCACAGGAGCCCAGAACAAGGCTCAAACACGTGTCTGCAGATCCCTAATGTGCTCTGCCCCGATGGCCATGAGGATTTTCAGGCTGTTACACAAAAACCAGGATTAAATCAAGCCCAGAAACGGGGCTGGCAGCCTTCTGCAGCCATCTAAGGGCAAGAGGGCCCAGGGGACAGAGCAGCTTTGTGCTCTGCTGCTGCGTGGCTCCAGAAAGGAGGGGATGAGGTGGAGAGAGCAGGGACACGGATGCACGTGGCAGTGCCAGACACCAGCCTGAAAGCCCCACACAGAGAGGCTGCCCCACCACATCCAGCTCCAGCTGGAAAGCAGAAACATCACCACAGCCTCCAGTTCCTCAGAGCCCTCCCCAGTCTCCTGGGACAGATGAGTAATACTAAAAGGCTTTATCTCAGACCCCCAAAGCGCAGGAAAATCAGGGAAAGTGCCAAACACTTCCCAAACAGAAGCACAAGCTGAATGAAAGGACTTGGGAAGCCTGTCCACACTTGGGGCCTTGGGAATAAGTTTTGCTCTGTTGTAGGAGCTTTACTCCTTGCTGCATTTGATTGCTGCTTTCCCCTGGAGCACAGTCATCCCTGAGATCACAGCTTCATGGAGGAACAAGATAAAAAGGTGCCAGGAATGATGCCAAAACCCCTTAATCCATCCAAGGCTAGCTGACATTTCCCAGCTGAAATCTCTGGCTCTATCAGAGCAGAAGATGCTCTGGCAGGTACCACATAGCAAATCTGAGGACATGGACACAACGTGAGGCTTCACTCTGATGTCCTGGCCATGCCAAGGAGCTCCGTTGGTCTCTGCAATCTACAGATTTCCATTTGGGAAATTATTTGTGGGAGTTTAGGGGTGCTTTGGGGGTCATCCAGGTGCGCTCAAGTAGGCAGGGGCCATGTAGACTTGCAGAAGTCCTTTGGGGCAACAAATGCTGCTGGAGAAATCCAGTGGGAGTTTTGGAACAAACCCATTGCAGCTCTGCACTGGCTTTTAAAGCCTCCAGGAACCAGCAGGTAAGAGCTGGAGGGGAATGAGGTTGAGCTGAGCGCAGCCCCCTCCTGTTCCTGGGATGTGCACCCGCTGTGTGCTGTGATGGCAGCTCATCCTGACTGGCCACAGCAGCGGAAGGACACCACTGGCTCATGAAAATGCAGAGGCAGGGTCAGAATTAACATCTTTAATGAAATTAAACTCAAGTGAGGGGGTTCTTTGCCTGACCACGGCTGGGGAAGCATGGGAAAAAGCTGTGCTGGAGAGAAGCAAGCCCTGGAGACTGCCTGGCAAAAATATCCTCCCCTCCTCCTGGCATCTGCCCTCCTCTCCCAGCCCTCTCCCCATCAGAAGCCACGTAGAGGTATCTATGCCAAAGCCATGTGTATGTGAGCAAAGAGGCCACTGAGAGCACAAGGACCAAGTATGGAAGGCACTTTGTATCCCTTAAACCATAAGGATCAGATCCAGTCACACTGGAGCAGCCTGGGAATCCCAAAATAGCACGGCTGGGATCCTCAGCTGGCTGGGGGATTCCTGTGTTTCCCCAGCTATCAGTGCAGCCTGTCCCTCAGGGGCAGAAAGGGATCCTCCCACCAGCAAATCAACCACTGCTGTATTGATTACATTTCAATTAGCAAAATTCCTATTTTCCTGGGGGATTGGAGGGAATGGATCCACCATTCTTGTGGGATGGTGGGCTGGGCACAACTGGAGAGGCCGTGACAGGACTGGCGGGACGAGTGAGACTGCCCTGCAGAGAGAAACACATCCCAACCTAGAGGCACTTCTTGTGCCTCTTCCAAGCCAGAATCCCTGGAATAAAGGACCTGAAGGCTCCGTGTCAGATGAGAAGAGGCCTGTGCTACGAGTCCCAGCCATGCTGCCAGGTGCTGGTGCCCATTCCTATTTTCCCAGCTCCTTGCTTCCTTCTCAATCCATTTGTTGTTACACTAGTCAGGATGGCAATCAGTCCTTCCCATGGGCACTGGGACCAAGGCTCAACCTCACAGCCTCAACCAAAGCAAGAAGGGTTTTTTCTGCTGCAGAAGTGATCCCTGTCTTTCCTTACCATGTCTCCCATGGCAAGGCCAGTGTATATCCCACTGCCAGGAAAACACTCTGATTAATCTACACCAGCAGCCCTTTCAGAGGCTCCAGCTCCATAAATAAGACTTTCCACAGGGAAGTAATTTCAGGATCAGTGACTTCTCTCACACAGAGCATCCTGACCCAGCCCTCAGATCTTGCAGCATCACAGCAAAGCCTTTCCCACAAAAGTTTGGGGCTGGAAAGCCCAAACCCCAGCTCTCTGTGGGGTTAGGAGACCCTTATGGCACTGAATGAGGCTGAAGTTTCTCCCTCTCTTTTGTCAGGTCAAATTTACTGCAACAGAACATTTCAGGAGAGATTTGTCATTGTTTGTGGCAGTTTGGAAAGCTCCTAAATATGCTCTCTGCAATCGTGAATGTAAATTGAATAGAAGGAAAAGCAATTTGCCAGGCATTAAAATCCCTCAGCAGGTTCCTTTGAAGTGATCGATGTCTCAAACCACGATGTTATCTCGACGTAACCGAGTTGGGCAACGCAATCCAATCCCTGAAGTCATTCCCTTCTCAGGTAACTTATCAGCCCATGGACCACATTCACTCCCGACCTCTGCAGGCACCACTGTGCCTGCAAAGCTCTCCCCTCCCTATCTCCTAGGGCACCTTTATGGCAGAGGAGGAGAAGGGAGGCACCTGGCACCGCCAAATTTCGCGATGCACGCGCCTGGCCTGGCCGAGCTCCTTCCGAGCAGAATCGCAGGCCCTGCAAAAGAGCACCAGGGTGGCTTTTCCTCTATTTTTTTTTTTTTGCTTGATGCATCAAAACCAGGTCGCACCGCTGTGAGTGAAGCTGTCAACCTTGAAGAAGTGCAGTTCTCAGCCCCAGGCAGCACGGCCTCGCTGATGCTCAGCCCCTCCACCCCACACGGACAATCTGCAGCCAGGTGGGAGCGATCGCTGCACCCCCACTGCCTGCAGGAGGGACTTTTCCACCAGGATTCTCATCACAGCCTGGCAGATCTCCGTGTGCTGTAATCCAAGCCCCAAGGCAACACGTGGAATCGAGATCTGCACTCATCAAACTCATGGACCATTCCCACAGCCTGTGCATCTCCACCGTGAAAAGGTGTGTGTCCCCTGGATTAAGGATTGCGGAGATTTAAGAGCTTTTATGAGTTTTCACAAGAAGAGAATTAGCAAAAAAGCCCTGACGGCTCCAGCAGCAGTTGTGCCAAACTGCTGCTGGAATGGCCACTCTCCATGATGCTCTTTTTATAGGGATCCCTGGATCCCAGACCCTGGGAGCATGCAAAGCACTTGCATGAGAAGTTGTGGATGTCCCATCCCTGGAAGTGCCCTAGGCCAGGTCTGGGAGCAACCTGGAGGCTTGGAGAACTGGAAAGGCGAAATCACATGGAAAAAGACGAGCTCTAAGGTCCCTTCCAACCCAAACCATTCCACGATGCCATGAGCTGCGAGGCTGCTTCCCACCAATCCACCTGGCAAGGAGCAAAGGGGCCATGTGGGCCGGGTGTTGGTGGATGTACCACCACGGGAAGCAGCCGTGGTGAGGAGGATACAAGAACTGGGATGGAACAGAAAATGATCCGGCTTCCATCTCCCCTGGGGGCCGCCGCTGCCAGCATCCCGGGGCACCCGGCTGCAGCAGGCAGATAGGCAAGGATTCCTCTGCAGGAAAAGTTTCTTCGTAATCATATTAGCTGGAGCTGGGCCCGTGCCCTGCAGCAGCAGGTCAGTATCTATTTCAAAGCTTTCACTTATGAAAATAAATTTACTGTTAGCGCTGCGGACCTCTGGCGCATGTATAAGCAGGAGGTTTGGGGAATGGGTTTGGAGTCCTCGGGCAAGGGGAGGAAGCAAAGAGGGAAGTGAGAGAAAGGGTTAAAGCTCCCTCCCTCGCTCCCAGCCCAGGCAGAGGAGCTGCTCTCAATCAGTGTGTGATTGCAATCAGCGGGAAGGTGCCGTTTGCATTAAACAGAGCAGACAGGGGAAAAAAAAGACAAGACAGGCTGTGCAATCTGAAAAATTTATGTAAAAATCACAAACAACAATAAAAACCAGCTTCTTTTTTTTTTTTTTTTCCCTCTCCCTCTGCTTCTCCTTGTTATTATTTTCCCCAAGGGCAGAGAACTGGGATGGAGCAGGGAGCCAGTACTTCCCGGTGCTCTCCTGCCGTACCTAAATCCACCCTACATCAAACCTTGCAATCAGTCTCCTTTACTACTAATTTTGCCTCATGTTTTTTTAATTAAATTTGCCGCTTCCTTCAAATACCAGTCAATGAACCATCCACATTTCCTCCAAATAACCTTGAAAATGTGGAATCAAACAACTAAGCACAATGATACCCAAAGAAATGTCACTGAAGAGGCATTGCCCGGAGCATGCATGGCCACAGCAGGAGCCAGGGAGGAGAATTGGGGTAAAACATGGAAAACTTGGCCACAGAGGATTTTCAGCGAGCTCAAACTGCAGTAGCAGCACCCAACCTGCTCGTTAGAACTTCAGGAATAAAGGTAACGACAATCCTGAAGATGGCACTCCTGGGCTACCCTTCCCAAGCCAACATCCCTTCCTGACCCTCCTCAACCAGAGGGTGCCCGGCACCCTGAAGGGGGGTGATTTCAGAGCTCCTCCAAACTCTCCGAGGTTGTCCTGGTCGGGTGGGAAACGTGTCCTTTCCTCTCACCTTTCCACAGCTACTCTTTGGTTTCAAAGGTAGCTCCTGACAAGGGATTTGAGGCCAAAGACCAAGGAAAAGCAGGCTGAGAAGCATCAGGAGTAGCAGTGCGTTCTGTGAGAAGGCAGAAAAAAGGGAGAAGAAAGATTTTTCTTTCATCGATTTGACATTTGCTGCTTTTTGGTTTCTCTCAGCAGCATCTCCTGACTGTGCACCACGAGACAGGGGGGCCACTTGTTCAATTTATTCACCTGGATCCCCTGTGCCAGCCTGGGACCAATTTATTGCACCTGGACTCACCAGTTATCGGATGAACTACGACAGTTTTGCTCGGCGTTTCTCTTTGAGGGCTGAGGCTCGTTTGAACAAGCAGCTCAAAGGGAAGGGAAAGGGCCTTTGAAGCCCCCCACGGTGTGGGACTGCATGAAAAGGCCCCCGAGCTGCCAGTGCCTCGGTAACACCCTCACTCCCTTTGTGCCAGGGCTCCCTCACTCCTCCCTGGAGCATCACTGGGAGCTCAGGACTGAGCCCACACAAGTCCTGGTTGTTCCACGGGAGCCTCTTCCCACCCTGAGCAGGAGAGAGGTTTGTGTGGAGCAGACAAGACCAGCCATGCCCCAGCTGGGCTGTCACCCTCCCACCAAGAAACCTTCCCAAGTCATCGTCCAGCAGTGGAGAGGCTCAGGCCACCAGCAGCAAGACCTGGAAAGGGGGGGGAGAAGACTTCTGGCAGCAGCTGGAAGCAATTTCATCAATGATACGGAGCAAGAGTGAATCCTAAGAGGCAGTTTCTGCATCACAAGCCTTGTGGGTGAAGACCCAACCTCAGCTACCTCTGAGCCTCCTCCACATTCTCAGCTGCCTCAGAATTGGCATTCCAGCTCGGCACAGGGACATATTCTGCATTTAAATGGACAAGAACTTTATCCCCAAGATGAAGGGGGGTGGTGGGAAGGCAGCGTCCCAGCCTTTGGGGGATGGCAGGAGGATTATCAGTCACGTTTCCCCCCTTGTCCTCACATCACCTTGAGCATGGCGACTTCCAGAAGCATTAAACCCAGGGCACCACTGGGAGCAGGGCATTCCGAGGGCTGCAGCGATGGGATCAGGCAGGGATGGTGGCAACCAGAGGCTTTATTAGGCTGGTTTATTTATTTATTTCTCCAGGCAGTAGGTGTTAGCCTAAGGTGAGTGAAGAAGCGCCGGCATGGAGACAGGGTAATATGTTATGGAGAAATCCTCTCCGTGTGAGCAGGGGGCTGGGCTGGCTGCTCCTGTGCTCTATGCATTATTTATGGCCCTGCCAAGCGCCGCCAGCCCCTTTATCTGCCTTCCAAGGGGCTCGAGAAGAAAATGAATCTTTGACTCAGCAATTTTTATCCCAGCCAAATGAAAGAGAAATACACACACACACACACACACACATATATATATATATATATATAAACTGAATCCACTCTAGGGAGGTGACAAGGAGCTAATCCAGCCCCCTGAGAGGCTGCAGCAGCTCTGGGCAGCTCAGAGGGAAGAGATTTAGCTCCTACATAAATTGTCTGCAGCTCTTCCCCTTCTGCTGACCTCCAGCGCCATGTCTGTCTGTCCTCAGGCTGAGCATAAACCCAAAGCCCGGCCTTTGGGAGAGCTTTGGAAGTGCCTAACACACTCCAGGTGCTGCCATCAATTAAATAAATCTGCATGATGCATCACACAAATAAATAAATAAGTGGAGATGACTGAAGAGCTCCATTTTTTTTCCCAACTGCACATATACACACGTGTACTTAAAGCCAATTTTTCAAACAATAAAACACTTGAATCTTTTTCTGCATGAAAAATTCATCCCGTCTCACAGCTATCTAAAAAGTAAATCAAACAAACAAATAAATTCTTCATGGTGGAAAACATCACCCAAATCATTCCTGATGATCTTCACCACACAGACACAATTCCCAACCAGCCCTCGACACCCAGGTTGCTCCCACTGTGGGAGTGAGGAGCAGGTGCTACATCTATGAAAATAAAACAGTGATAATAAAATAGCAGGGCTTCTTGGAGAGGGAGGCAAGGAGAAGGGAGTCAGTCCTTTCTAGATCCCAGCAGTGCTTTCTCGGGCTGTGTGGATCTCCCTGTTAGCACAGGGACCCATCCGAGCCCCGTCCTGCAGCGCAGCCACTGCCACCAGCTAATTATCACCTCTTCCTCCCTGCATCCAGGCTCTTTAAAAATAGTTCTTTTAATCAGGGCCGCTTCCCCCACCGGGAGCCTGTGTGCAATCCTGGCACCGGTGGCAAATGGGTGCCCCAGATCTATTTTGGGCTCCCCAGGGCTGTGCCTCTGCCAGGTCCCCATCACAGGACACCCCGGCGTGGTGCTAGAGGAGCTTGAGCACCAACGAGGAGCAATTTTCCCTCCTTCAGCAGGGAGCTGCAGTGCTGCTGGCTCCTGCAGAGGAGCCAAAGGCACTCACATCCTTGTATCCAGGTGAAACCCTGGCCAGAGAGCCCCTGAGAAGTGATGCTGAAGACATTTGCAGTGTGTACCACGGAGATAAGCTGCTTCCAGACTCTGTGAGAGGGGAAAGAGCTCCTCCTCCCTCCACAGCCCCCCTTAGAAATTCCCACCTGGCACCTCCTCTCCATGATAAAAGGTGGGAGAAAGGCCAGGCTGGACAGGGCTTTGAGCAACTTGGTCTAGTGGAAAGTGTCCCTGGCCATGGCAGAGGGTGGGACAAGATGAGCCTCAAGGTCCCTTCTAACACAAACCAGTAAATAAAAAGCGGTCCTGTGATAAAGTGGGTTCCTCATCCCAACTCTCCGCAAGACTTTTCCCATCACGACGAGAACAAAAGCCAAAAAACCAAAACGGGTTTTCCAAACCCCTGTGTGAACACAGCCACGACGTAGCCAGAGATTAACCAATCACAGAATCCCATGAAATAATAAGAAATATTGTATACCACGCTTAAAACATCACGAAATACCATCCTTAAAAACAACCAAACCAATTCCAAAGTCTCCCCGGGGAGGTTTTGGGGTTTTTTTGGAGGGCAGACGGTGGTTCAGATGCTAATATTGAGTCTTCTTCACCCTGCCACCACCCTCCCGGGGTGACAGAGCTCCACACAGCCATGCCTTTGGCTCTGGGACAGCTCTGCTCTACCAGCTGGTAGGGGAGAAAGGTCGACCAAGTGACAGCCAGCACTGCTCACGGCTGAAATCCATCACGAGACAGGCAGAGCAGCCTGGGTTTTTTGGTTTGTTTTGCGGTTTTTTTGAGATATTTCCTGCCCATCTAAGTCTCTCTTAGCATAGAAAACGCACCCTCTGTCACCGACCCGGCACAGAGGGGGCTCAAAGAGGAGATAGGTTAGTTATCAAAGTTCGGAAAAGCCTTAAAATAATTGAAAAGGTAAATAAAAGAGAGGCGGTGAAGCAGAACGGCTGGCAGTGCCTCCTGCTCGTTAGGAAAGGGGGGCACTTAACACTACACAGACAGCAAATTAGCCTTTAATCATCGCCTGCCTTCGCTGGGTTTTATCTACGAGTGAGTTTCAGCCCAGGCACCTCCCTCGTGCCGGCAGCCCTGGGGACTCCAGCTCGCCTCCTGTTTATTCCCCAGCTGCTTTGTTGTCTCAGATCAGCAGAATAAGGGAGCCGTGTCGGCAGAAGATACTTCTGTGCAGCCAGCGAGAAGTTCACACAGAAAATTGATATTCGCCGCAAATTATTTTGGATGATTTACTGGAATGAATTAACTCACAGCGACGCGGAGAAAATTCCAACAGCGCTGCTGCCCGCCTCAGCACCACTCGGATTCCAGCCTCAACTTTCTGGTGTGAGGATGAGGATGAGGATAAGGACAGTGGGAGCTTGGAGAGGGGCCTGAACGGGGCTGTGGCTCAGGAAGCTCCGACATGGTTGGATTTGCTGTGTGGGTGCTTACAGAGCCTCCAGGTTTGGGCTGCAGCCTGGAAAACCAAACGAACCCAGCACAGTCATCCCAAGTTACTCATCTTGCACCCACAGCAGTGTGGGCAGCACGGAGAGGGAGGGGATTCTGTCCCCTGGTGAGACCCCACTGCAGAGCTGCCTCCAGCTCTGGGGCACCCAACAGCAGAAGGACCTGGAGCTGCTGCAGTGAGTCCAGAGGAGGCCACAGAGATGCTCCAAGGGCTGGAGCCCCTCTGCCATGAAGCCAGGCTGGGAGAGCTGGGGGGTTTAACTGGAAAAGAGAAGGCTCCAGGGAGAGCTGAGAGCCCCTTCCAGAGCTAAAGCCTAAAGGGGCTCCAGGAGAGCTGGAGGCAAGGGCTGGAGGGACAGCACTAAGGGGAATGGCTTCCCACTGCCAGAGGGAATATTGGGAAAGAATTCCCAGTGTGAGGGTGGGGAGGCCCTGGCTCAGGGTCCCCAGAGAAGCTGTGGCTGCCCCATTCCTGGAAGTGTCCAAGGCCAGTATGGACAAGGCTTGGAGCAACCTGGAATAGTGGAAGGTGTCCCTGCCCAGGGCATGGGGTAGAAGAGGAGGAGCTTTAAAGTCTTTTCCAACCTAAGCCCTTCCAGGATTCTATAATTCAGTCTTGGTTTTCTAACAGGCAGCAGGAGGGGAGATGTCCCATGGATGACACCTCTTGCAGACCCCACAGTTGCTCACGTTGGCACCCTGAGGAGTTTTGAGAGGGATGGGAGCACCCAGGGAGGGCAGGGGCTTGTCTAACCCCAGCTCAGCTCTGCTACCTTCTGTTTGCAAGAAGCAGAGATAATGCCACTGATTGATCTTTTTCAGCTCTTTTGAAAAAGCAGGATAAAAGACTCTGGGCTTAACACTGGGAAAAAGGAGCATGTCCTGCTGGGACAGCTCTTCCCTTTGTCCATGCCCTCGTGATGGTGACTTCTGCAGTGCCCCCTCGCCACCAAAGTGGCACCATAGGGGATCCTTGTGGCTCACGCTGGTGTCACTGCCAGCCAGCTGAGCAGAGGGTCACACTGAAGCAATGGCATTTAGGGATTGCCCTCAGGCCGGCCAGCTCTCCTTCTACTGCCCCTCCGCTGACTTTGACGGGCTTACAAGCAGGATGAACTCAATCCCTCAATCCTGGATTTCCCTCCCACCACCTCCCTGGCCCTAAATATGAGCAGCAAGGTTTTTTGGGAGGAAGGAGCCCTCCTGCACCAGAGGCTTCCTCAACCACCCACCCACCCACAAACGGCAAAATCCAAACAAAAGGATCCCTCCACTCCTTTCCTTGGCTGCAGGAGAGGAGGATGAGGCTGGCTGCAAGCTGCCTCCACATTTCCTCCGTCCTGGGATTGCTCATAACCCTGCCTAATCCCTTGAGTAGCTTAAAGCATCCGCAGGGATCCACTGCTTTACACGCTGAGCCCTGCAAAGCCAAGAACAGCGAAGGACACTCGCGAGAGCCGCGTCCCCACCCGGGAAGGGGCTCAGCATCCCAGGATGGAGCACGGCCAGAGGCAGCACTGCCCACCACAAACCTTCTCAGGGGCAGAATATGGGCTCCCATCCCTCCTCCAGCACAGGACCCTGTCCCAAAAGCAACACTGATTTTCAATCCTCCATGATTTTCACCCCCAGTCATCCTGAGGTACAAATGTCCATCAGGCAGGAGTTATATATATATATACATATATATATATATTTTTTTTTTACCCCCCTGCCTGCCCACTGTTCCCTCCCCGCAGGGCACCCAGCCCTGCCAGGCTGCTTCCCCATGGTCAGTCCATGTAATAGCCTGTACATAACCACCTAAACGCTGCAAACTCTTTGAAATAAGCACGGAAATTGGTTTCCAAGCTCCAGCAGTTTCTAAATAATGGATGTTTAAGATAATAACAAAAAAAAAAAAAGAAAAAGCAAGTGACATACAAAGTGGATTCTAGAGGGGAAAAGAAAAAAGGTGGAGCATGTTCTCAACAAAAAATCTCCAAGAAAACCTGTAACAGCACAGAGGGACCAAGAAGCTCTGGCTGTAGCTGCCAATTTAACCCTGTGCTCTTGCAGTGGAGAAAACCTCATTTCCCTGTGCTCCCCCAGTAACTCCTCCTCACTTTATATTCTGCCTCGCTGCAGATGTAATATATTCTGTCAATGTAAAATTTGGGCTGAAAAATGTGCTGGCCTTGGGGAGACTTCTGGTTTGGATTGGATTGGATTGGATAGGAGAGAAGAGATGAGAAGGGTGTGTGCTGAGAGCAGTTGAGCGCAAGGGATGGCAGGGAACTTTGGCTCTCTCTGTTAGCCAAAAGACATCCCAGGCTACTGTTCTAAGCAAAGGTCAACTAAACTGCTCATTCCTGTTGGCAACACCAACTGCATGACTCCATTTCAGCCACAAAAGAGAGTACTTCCTTAAATCCATAAAAATTCCTTAACGCAGGGCTCGCAGCTGGAGTGTGCAAGATGGGCATCTCCCAGAAGATCATCAGCAAGAAGGAGGTCTCCATGTTCACAAAAATGAGGATTTTGGAGGCTGGGAACAGCTGGCAACATGGAAAGGAGGCTGCAGTACCACTACAAGGAAAATCATAAAAGAGTGGAGGTGCAGTGAGTCCCTTCTCACCACTTCCAGTGTTTCAAGAGGAGGGAAATTCCTTTTCCTCTTCAACAGACATCCACAACTCAGTCATCAAGGATCACCCCTCAAGGCACAGGATAGTTTGGGAGAGCTGAGTGATGCTTCCCAGACCAGCAACAGGATTTGCCCACAGCAAGACCACGAGAGCAGCTCCTGGACACCCCGAGGGCAGCGGCACCGACAGGGACGGATGTTTGCTTTAATTACAGCGAGTGTGTGTTACCTTTACAGGCCGCCCAAATCACCCACCCCGCGGCATAATTCACTCAAAGGGGCTTTTCCACCCGAGTCAGCAAAATGAAGAGATTCAATTACAGCCTTTGACTGGGCCTGCTTATTGTTATTTATAATACAATACATCCCGGCTGCTGCGGAGAGAGATGTACAGGTCCTGAAATGCTGGCTGTCTTGGCAGTTAATTGAAACGCCGGCGCCTTGCTAGGATTGCTTGTCCCGGCCACCTCGACACCGAGTGGTGGCATCTACCTGCTGTACCCTAATAGAGAGGCACTGTCACCAAAGGACACCTGTGGCAGGAGCAGAACCTCTTAATAGCCGCCAACTCCTGCGCTCCGAACCCAACAGCCGCCGAGCTACAATGGGGGGTTTCAAATGAATCCTGGAAGAGCACTTGGAGGAGAATGGCTCTATTTTTGAAGAATGACACGGGGGGGATCCACAGCCGTTTCCTCTGAATGGCTACAGACCCAGCTGCACTTTATAAGCAAAGTGATGGATATTTTTTCTCCCCTCTAGCTGCTCTGTCTCACTCCATCTGCGATGAAGTCGTGCTACCTGAGCCTCTTCTGTCCCTGCCTCGGGTTTAGGGAGAGGATGCTGAGGTGGAAAAGGAACTCATTAGTTGGTACCAGGGGCACAAAGTGGGAGGAGAAGTGGCTTTCCCTCCTGGAGCAGGGCGGGATTCACTGGGTTTGTGGGAAGGGCTCGGCTCGGCGCCAAGGACTTCACAGCTTGCCTGGATCAAGGCACAGAGGGATCATTTCCCAGGCATGCAGCATCCAATGCCACCAATGTGGGCAGCAAAAAACCCAGCAACACCTTCACAAATACACACAAACCTGAACCAGCATTTCATGGAATCATAGGATGGTTTGGGTTGAAAGAGACCCTAAAAATCATCTTGTTCCAACGCCCTGCCATGTGTAGGAACAACATCCACTAGACCACATTGCTCAGAACTCCATCCCACCTGGTCCTGAACACTGCCAGGGATAGGGCAGCCACAACTTCTCTGGATGTCCCTTTTTTATTTTAGTGGAGAAACTCAGCCCTGCAGCACTCACAGCCAGGTGCTGGGGAGAAGAGGGGGAATGAGAAGTCTGGGATGTACCAGCAGCCCTTTGCTGGGCTGTCACCTGCTCCTGGGTGCTCCATGGAAAGGTTTGGGATGGGCACAGGAGTTTCTGCATGAGGAGTTGCTGGCAGCCAGGGCAATGAATCAAAATTTGCTGTGCCTTAGAACCATTTGGGTTGGAAAAGCCTTCTAAGATCATTAAGTCCTACCATTCCCCCAGCACTGCCCAGACCACCTCTAAATCATACCCCCCAAGTGCCTTTTAAATCCCTCCAGAAATGGGGACTCCACTGCTGACAGCCCATTCCAGTGCTTGATATCCCTTTGGATGAAGAAATCTTTCCTATTGCTGATATAAGACAGGATGCCTTTGGCCTTCTTGGCCACCTGGGCACCTGCTGGCTCATATCAAGCCTCCACACAAGTGCTCTTGTGCTTCTCCCCAGAGTGCCACCAGTGGAAGCAAACAGCTGTGAAGGAGTAGGAGTGTACATGGCACTCCTGGGACTGTCCTGGACCCAGCCCCTCTCCTAACAGGGCAGGTGAGGCCTCTAAGTCAGTCCATGAATGGGAATAATGCTCAGATGAGCCATGCCAAGAAGGTGGGAATGTAGTTCCAGCCAGCCAAGTGCCTTTCTTTGATGGTCCATCAGCTGGAAACCCTGGAGGAACTCAATGGGAAGCAAATATCAAGTGGAAACAGAGGCAGGGTCAGTCAGGAGGAGAGACTTTCTGTGCCAGCAGGATGGGGAGATGACATCTTTCGTACCAAGCCTTCATCCCCGACTGTAAACACTCAACTAACCTTATTATTATTATTATTATTTTTTTTAATGTGCCTGTAACTTGCTTCAATGACCTGAAACAAAGCCGTGGTTTTCAGTGGCAACCATCTGAGCGCCCGTGGATTTTTTTCTTCCCTTCCACTCTGCGAAACGTTCCTGCTCCTTTTGGCGGCGTGGGCTCTGCTCCAGGCACCCCTTTCCATGGAATGCTGCCTGCCTGCTGCCTGCCCGCGTCCCTTCCAGCCAGCTCCTCGCTGCCTTTTGATTGATTGATCGGCGTGGCAGCCTAATAAGCGATAACAGCACATATGACAAACTAAACAACCATCTAATGAATTGATTGACATCCGAAGGATTTGACTTGATGCACAACCCCAGTCACAGATAAGGTTAATGAGGGAGAAATTAAAATGTAGCTCAATGGGTAATGAATACAGCATGTGCCTTGTTGGAACACATGCCAGATCCATCACTCTGAATCAAGTGGTGGTAGCAATTTCTAAATTATTTATTGCACCCCTCATCCTCCTGTCTCGAGGGAAGAGGCACTTGGACTGGCCTTTGTATTATTTTTGTGTATATATATATATATATATATAACTGTATCTCTGTATCTGTGCATTGTGAGGATCCATAGCCAAAGAAAATTGCTTTGAATTTTGCAATTTTCAGGTTGGTTTTTTTTTCTTTTTGTAAACTCAATAGCAAAAAAATACAACAATCCAGAACCTGTCATGCCATTTGAATCATAATAGCTACAAATTCACTCCTCTGAATAAATGGAGAGGCTTATTTATCAAATATATACAAGATGTCTGTCTAGTTGTTAACACACAGAGGTATGAGTAGGCAGAGGAAATCGAGAAAGTTTACATATTCACTGCTGTCTCCAGGGACATTCCTTTTCCTCCTACTTCTTATTCCCTCTCCCTTCCCCCAACCACATCTCCAACTTGCTTTTACTTGCTGTGTTTTTCTTTTTTTTTTTTTTTGTCTTTTTTTTGCCTCAAATGCGTCTGGCTGACAAAACTTGGGCTGTCAGAAATGATCAAGAGATGAAGTTGCCAAGGAAGGGGAGAGAGATTTGCATGGAGATGCATTTCCCCATATCTCACTGCCTGCATGAGAGGGGATCTCCTCCACTATCCAGGAGGAGAGCAGGGGACTCTCAGTCTGCTGGAAATATTTCATTATTGCGTGGATTTATTTCCACTTCAGGAAAGGGGAAGCCAGATTCACCAGAAATGGGTCTCTGCTGGTTCCAAAAGGGACAGACACTGGTGGGAAAAAAAAATGTCAACCAGCATCATTTGGGCTCCCTAGATTATTTATTCCTGAACTCCAGGGTACTTGGAGCAGTGACCAGGGGATGTGTTGTCCAGAGGGGATAAGGAGTAGACAGGGACTGAGCAAATGGCTTCACACTGGCACAGGGCAGGTTTAGATTGGACACTGGGGAGAAATCACTCCCTGTTAGGCTGGTGAGGCACTGGCACAGGTTTCCCAGAGCACCAGTGGCTGCCCCTGCATCCCTGAGAGTGTCCAAGGCCAGGCTGGACAGAGCTTGGAGCAGCCTGGGATAGTGGGCCTGTAAGGGACGTGCAGGGGGGTGGAACAAGATGGGCTTTAACACAAACCATTCCACAATTCTATGAAATGCAGAGTCTGCATCCAGACAGAAAACACCAGCAACAGCCTTTCCCTGCAAAGTGTGGGGACTCCTGTGGTTCCAGGTGCTGAATAATCCACCCTGCCTGGCTGCTGTGCTGAGTGTCAGCAGAGGAAACCACCCCTCCAGCCACCTCCTGGGTGAACCCAAGAGCCAGGGAGAACCTGGTGACCTTTCTCCTCATCAGCAACCTGAGACAGTGAAGCCAACAGGTCTGAACTGTGTTTTCCACCGAATCCTTTAAAAGAAGTGCCTGGCTGTTGTGGGATTAAATCCCCACAGTGGCACAGAGGTGAAGCCTTTGCTCAGTCCAGGACTCCTGACCCTCCCCAGTGTCTCCCCAGCAGAAAGCCCAGCACAGGCATAGAGAGAGGGATAAAAGAACATCCTGCAGCTCCCAAAGGCAGGCTGAGGTCAAACCCCTGTGGGGCTGTTCAGAAAACACCTCGAGGGCTCCCTGACCTTCCATACCACGTGTGGGTGCACGGAAAATCCCGCTGTGAAAAGCCAGTGTCCCTAAAGGAGACAGAGGAGTCCTGCAGCTTTATTGGAATAAAGGCAGAGAGTCCACAGGGGTCCACCCGTGGGGTTTTTATCTCTCGAGGTTTCAGAGGGTGTAGCCTCCCTTTTATCCCAAACTCTTGGCCCCACTGGCTGAGGTACCAGGAAGGTACAGCCCTCCCAAACCTATACCCCATATCCCCCCCTGAACCTGTCACTTTCCCCCAAAGTTCCGAAGTCCAGGCTTGTGCAGATCCCTGTTTCAGGAGCCAAGCTGAGGGCTCTGCAATAAACCTGCTGCCCGAAGTTGGTGGGGACATTCAGACCCATTTCAAAGCCTTTAACACCCGAAACCTCACCCATGGACTTGTTTGTAAAGACACCGGCACACATTTTCCCTGCCAGGACGAAGAGGTCACCCCAGATGCCACCGCAGAAGGCGCCTGTGCCATGGAGCGCTTTCGCTTCCCACCAGCAGGAATGTTTGCAGATGAGCAAAAGCTTCCAGAAGGCTCAAGTGAAACATCCACATTTTTTAGGTGCTCGTCTGAACCCATTAGCACATCTTAATTGCTATCGGCAGAGAGGAACGCCAGACTTCCCCACGTCTGCCGAGTCTGTCTGCCTGCTCGGGGATAAGGGAGAAGCGCCGGCGCGCAGCCCTGCATCCTGCAGGCTGGAAGTTCGCTCTCCTCTGTGCACAGTCTGGCCCCGGGGCTCCTCAGCTGTTTGCGGGAGAGGGGAAGGAGCCAAGGCTCATCTTACAGCCCTTCCCTTGGAGGAATCGCACCGGGGTTTGCCAAAACGCGCTGAGCCCCGAGAGACACCCCAGTGCCAACGAGCCAGCGCCGGGGACACCCCGCACACCCGAGCCTTGCGTGCCCACAGCACTGTGGGGACATGTGGAGGCTGCCCGAGGGCTGAGAGGCTTCCCCAAACCGGGGAGGGAGGTGGGAGCCAAGGGACAGACTCTTCCTGCCGACCCCCGCGCAGACCCCGCCGCAGGTGCTGCGAAAAGCTTGGAGCTGCTGCAGAGCACCAGTTAATTTCTCATCATGGGAACAGCCAGCCCGGGTCAGCGGCTGTTGGCGGAGGAGTCGGGAAGTGCTGCTGCTGGTGATCTGTTAGTTTTCCTTTTTTTTCCCCTCTCTTCCTTTCTTTTAAAGAGATTTCATGTTTTTTTAGAAAAAAGCCGCCTTGATAAGGAATTTACCAGGGCAAAATGAGATTACGCCAGAGCTCGGAGTGGCTAAAAGCAGCAGTTTGCTGGGGACGCGGAGACTGCTGCTTATACTATCTCTCTATCATCACATATATCCTTCTATCTAATCTATCTAGCACCATATATACCCTTTAGCTCGCCAGCTCCCACAATCCCTGCCCTCTATCCATCATCCACCTATTCATCAACACACATCCAGCTCTATCTACCTAGCCATCACTATAAATATCCCATCCATCCATCTCTCTCAATCTATCTCTCATCAGAGAGACCCTTTCCCTACCTACCTGCCTATATATCCACACACACATCCACACCCCCCCTTGTCTGTCCATCTGTCACCGGCAGAGCTCTCACCTCCTCTCCCCCATCCTTCAGCGCACGTATCCTCCTATCCACCGGCCCATCCATCACAGCCTCTTGCTGCAAGGGGCTCTGCGCCTCTCTGCTCCATTTGCTACCCGAGGGCTCCAGATATATTCCTGTGGATCACTGGATCTACAGCCCACCAAGCAGCAGGTCCTCCTGTCCCACCCCTGGGGAGCCCCGGAGAGGGGATGGAGCAGGTTGGTGCTGGGAAAGGGGCTCTGAGCCACTCGAGGAGACAGCGCTGGAGGGGATGTGGAGTGCTCACACTGCTGGGCTGGGCTGCACCTGCACTTCCACCGGCAGGAGGAAGGAGCAAGCTTCTGGTCTGGGCAGGAGCAAACCACGGGAATGCACAAAAACCAGGTACGCACTTATAAGGAAGGTGCTGAGCAAGGATTTAAAGAAAATCCTGATTCCCACCCTCGGGAAGAGCGTCAGTGCCCTGTATCCCCCCAGGTCCTGCCTAGCCCCTCTAGGCAAGTGTAAGAGGACAGGAATTTCTCTTGCACAGATCTATATGCCACCAGGGCTCCCAAATTCCATATTCCCTGCCCAAATCAGCCACTGACCAAATCCCACCATACCCTGCCCCTCACCAACAGCCAGGCTGGCACAGCGCCTCCAGGCTGGAGCCAAAGGCAGCTTAGGCTCGGGATGATGGGGGGAGGATGCTGCCGAGTGGCACCGAGCCACAAAATTTGCCAGAGAGAAGAAAACACCCAAGCAGTGCTTAAAAACTGAAAGCTGTTACTTTAATTACGGGCTTTCTGCTTTATCACCAATAGCGTTTCTCACACATTCATCAGCAAACCTGGTAATAAATCAATCGCGGGTAGCCAGGAGCTGCAGTCTGGCTCCTTCCCTTTCTCTTCCCTGCTCCCTGCGAGCTCTCACACCATTAGTATGCAGTCCGGCACTGCCAGTCTGTGCATTCCTCATCGGCTTTGGACTGGAGCTGGTATCAAGCGGATGCCCCCAGCACAGATTTCACACAGCCAGCTTTGCCTGTGGGGAAGGCAGGCGCTGGTGGAGAGAGAGGGTGGACGTGCCTGTGTCTCTCAGGGCATATGTGCAGTCCTGGCTGCATGCTGCAGGGATATTTCTGCATCCCCGGGGAATTTCAGGATGGGAGGAATACAGGGTACCCGTGTCACACACCTGGATGCAGGCATCAGCTGCTGTGCATGTTCCCACTCCGTCTGCTCCTGGTTTTGTGCCCAGAAATCCCGATGGCAAGGCCAGGATGGGCACACTGGCTGAGCAGAGGGGTGACAGAATCTCAGCTACAAAATCTTTCCCATGCAGGGACACAGGTCCCACAGCACAGCCCACCTGGCAGGACACTCGAGTCTGGGGAGAACCACATGAAGGTGTTTCCCTGTGCCTTTGCTGTGCCTTTGCACTTGAGGCAGCCATGAAAAGCCAGCTCTGCTGCCTGTCCCACACCCAAAAAAGCCAAATGTTCAGGTCAGCTGGGATGGTGCAACATCCAGTTATGCTGCACTGGAGCTGCCAATGTTATCCCTGCACACACCAATTCCAAGAGAGGATATTGCATGTCCTGACTGTCCACAACTCCCAGGAAGGGCCAAATCCTCCTGTTGGGATCTTGCTGCAGCAAGATTCAGCAGTGGAAGCTGAGGCTGAGGATGCTGACCCTTGCTGAGGTCTCTGTTCATGGGCTGCCCTCTCCTCGACATCCCGCTGTCCACTGCAGCAAAACCAGCAACAGCTCTGCTGCTGAAACACAAATTAAACAATTCCAACCCTTTTACTTCCCTATCACCTCTGCCAGCTTCCCAAATCTATTTTTTCCTCCTATTTGAGTGTTTCTGGGTTCACTCCACTGTGGCAGAGGTGCTCCCCTCTCCACTCTCCCCATGCCAGTACCTGCTGCTTCCCATCAGCCGTGTAAGGGCTGCACAGATGTGCACACAGCAGTCCAGATGTGCACGGCACACTGCCAGGCTGCTGGGGTGATGATGGAGAGGGAGCTGCCTCCCACCTCCCAAAATGAGGAGATGGGCTCCCTCCAACTGCTGCTGGAGCGAGTGTGCAAATCCAATTGACCTTGAACACTAATTGGCCCTCTAATTAACACTCAGCAGAGAAGCAAAGGGCCAAGACTCTTTCCAGAGGAGGTGGCCAGGGAAGGGGAGCAGCCATCCCACCGTGCTGTGTGCTTCTGTGAGGATGAAAGGACACATCTCCGTGTTCAGCCGGGAAAATCCCTTCCCTGAGGCTCATCCTTGGGAGCGGGAGCCCGCCGGACATTCTGGGACCACAGTCCCGGGGAGAGCATCCCGAGGCAGAGTCACAGCACAGCCCAGCACACACCCTCCCGTCCTCACAGAGCCCCACGCAGGATCACAAGCATCTTCCTGGGATCTCTCCTAGCGCGTTCCCAGCCGAGACCGGCTCCAGCCTTCCCAGTCGGGTTTGCATCTCCGACTGTCTCCCCCATCTCTCTCTCCACGTCTCGCCCTCCCACACCCACGCACACATTTCCCTCTGCTCGTCCCCCCCTTCCGCCTGGCATCGGGAGCTGCAGGTTGACATTTCCATCTCCAGGTTATTTACAGGAGGCCCCATCCGAGGAGGCGGTCACAGGTGATTTCCCCGCGCTGCCGGCTCCCGCTCCGCGCCGAGCCGCAGGGGGCAGATTCCTCACTGCAGATACCATTAATTCTGCAAATCCCCAAATCCCACCCTCCTGCCACCCTCGTCCTGGGGAATGCGGAGCCACGACACGCTAAAACTGTCAGCGGCCAGAGTCCTGCAGGAGCTCCGGCTGTCCTGGCTGCTCTTGCCTCCACAGCCCCAGGGGAAAGCGGAGCCCCACGGGCTGGATCCCACGGGCAATTGGAGCCAACAGGGAGGGAGTAAAACCCTCCACGGCTCTGCTTCCCAGGCAGGGAATTGCTGGGATCACACCAGATTTGGGTTCAGCAATGGAGGGACTGAATTTTGGGCTGGTCCTGCTCCTACGTGGGGGGTGAGGCTGAAGAGCATCCCTTGCAATCCTAAACCCAGCCCTTAACACGCTGCCTCCCAAAAGGTAACAAACTGTTACCAAGTGATTGCAACCGCCAGGAACTGAGGGAGATTCATCTGCCACGATTCCTGCCAGGAGCTGCCGGTGAACTGGAAAATCATGTCACAGCCCCCTCTTTGGAGCTGCTCCTGCAGAAGGGACACCTTGAGCTTCCAGCTCAGGTGAGCTCCATCACTGTCTTGCATTTCTCAGATGGACGGTCAGAAAGGAGAGGAAGTCATGCCTGCAGCCACCAAGCTGCTGCCCTGCCCTGCCCTGGCTGGCACTGCCTGCCCTGAATCCTGATGCCATTGCTAAGTCCCCATCTGGCAGGGAGGGTGTCCCAGAACAGCTGGGCACCCCCTCCACCCTCTCACTGCTCAGAGTGCAGACCAGTGCACAAACAAGGCCCCAGTAAAACCCAGTGCCCCACACCTCAGTGTGGGGGTGGGATGGGAAGGTGCCATCCCAGGGAGATCCCAGTTCCCAGGCTGGCAGCACACCCAGGAGCTCCCCGGCTGCTGCTTCCCGCACTCCGTGGCCCCCCTGACCATAACTACTCCTTAATTATTTAATGTCTGCAAGACACCTCGAGACTTTGCATGGGAAGGGAGATGAACTGCACGACCTAAAATTGGTCTTTTCCATCTCAAACTCCTTGCATTTTATCCTGGGATGAAAAGAGCTCTATTAGGCAAAGTATCAGTATTATTAGATTTCCTTGGAGCCCTAACAAACGGATATTAGATTATTACTGCAGATGCATTTCTAAGGCACTCATCACCAGAGTATCTGAGCATCAATTACACAGATTTAGAGATAAAAATGCTTTCCCCTGGAGAACAGGGTACAAAACCCCTTCTCTTTTTGCCTCCCTTCCCCATCTTTTCCAAATACATTTACCTCCCTCCCACTGCCTTCTGCAGAGCTGGAGCTGCTTACGAGGAAAGCTCTCAGGTTGATGGGCAACCCTGCAATCTTTGAAACATCTGAAGCAGCAAAAGCTTTTTGTAAAGACTGGCAGGAGTCAGCTGAAGAGATTTCAATGTGCAAATGGACATAAAAAGATGCAAGAGGGGGAATGAAACGTTGGATTTATTGTTCTAAGGACAAAGGATTTGCCATTAGATGAGATGACCCCACGGCCTGGCTCCAGCACCTACAGGTCACAGTGCACAGAAAACTCATCCTGCTTTTGGGGTGAAAGGGAAAAATGGAAAAAAGTTCAGGTTTGACTGTGCTGATAAGGTCTCTGATAATTCCCTGCCTTACTATTGCCATTATGCTAACCCCTAGCAACACCACAGGAACTGGGCTGGATATTGAACACACAAATCCATGGCTGGAAGTGCTTAAAGGCTGAAGAGAAAAGATCAAAGTTTGAGAGGGGAAAACACGGAGAAGGGGCTTGGCCAGGATCCCACGGCTGGTACCAAACTGCTCCCTGTCCCCCAGGTCCCAGCACACACAGGGACCACATCACCCCTGCCTCCCTCAGTCTTTCTTGCCCCTTCAGCTGATCTTGCTTCCAAAAAGACTCAATATCACAATGAATTTAATCGCAATGCATGTTCTTTAATTCCAGCTGCTGGATCCAGAGATTGTGATTTGGCCTAATTTCAGAGCAAACCATCAAATCCATTCCTTTCACCAAGCCAAGCCCATTCCAACCCATGGGTAAATACATCAGGACTACACCCAGGAGGTGCTTCTAGCCCCACAACAGGCTGTCAGAAGGGGCAAACCACAAACAAAATCCCTTCATTTTCTTTCCAGACCAGGATCCCAGCCCCAGTGCTGCCTTGCGAGCCCAGCCCAGCTGCTTGGCTCATCCCAAAGCCCCTCCTGAATGCCTGGTGCAGACAAAGCTGCTGCTCCAGCCAGCCCAGCTTTGTGTGTTGGCCAGAGAAGCCACTGGGCAGCAGAGAAAGCAGCCCTGCTTCAGAGAAAAGCTTTCAGAAGCACCTCCTGCTCCTCTCCATGGGCAGGACTCAGAGCCAGGATAAGGGTGTCCTCCTGCCATCCTAGCTGTGCCCCACCAGGACCAGGAGCTCTATGTGTCAGTCTTGGAAGGCACCTTAAAAATCATCTTTTTCCACCCTCTGCCACTGGCAGGGACACCTTCCATGAGGCCAGGTTGCTCCAAGCCCCACCCAAGGCTTGCCTGGAAGACTTCCAGGGCTGGTATGCGTGCAGCCCTTCAGTGGTCAAGTGCAACCTCCAAGCAATGCAGCTCTTGGCATCCAGCTGACTGAACATCACTGGGATGGACCAGATGTCCCTTTGTGTGAAAGCTGCCAGCCCTGGGAGCACAGTCTCCAGGGTTAAACACTTTGCAGGATAGGCCCAGCTGATGCACAAGATGATTTGGATGCAGCCATGATCCTGACTCCTGCCCCACGGGGTAAACCTGCACAGGAGAGATGAAGAACAGCCAGGGCACAGCTCTGGGACATTTTAAAGGGAGAGGGCCTGGGATAGGGACAGGGAGGGGGCACGAACAGAGGGGTTTGGCTATGTCAGAGCAGGGCACAGTGAGCAGAACAATCCCAAATCCAAGAACACAGAGTGTTCCTCCTGCCCCAGCACTGCAGGATGCTCACAGCAGCATCCTGCCAAGGGACTGGCACAGGAGGATGGGACCCAGCACTGCCCGTGGATGCCAGGCACAGCCAAAGCACAAACATTAAAGAGCAAATCCCATCATCCTCTTCAAATGATTTCACAAGGGTCAAAGCACTTGGTCCTCTCTCAGGCAGACACAGTTTGACCTTGTGCTGCTGCCCTAAGCACGGCTGTAAAGGCACTTTCCAGCCCCAGTGAGGGTCAGGCACCAGCAGCACCTCTGCTCATCTCCCAAATCCCTGCCAGAGCTCAGAACAGAGCCTGGGGATCTCATTGCTAAAACCCCCCAGGACTACAGGGCTTGTCCCCATCAACCCCACACAATTCCATCACCATCTTCACTGCCTGTGCTGGGGAGGAAAAGATATTCCAGCACATCACCAGCCCCGCACAGATTTATGAAGAAGAGGAGGGAGGTTTCCCAAAGGTTCAAAACCCATCTGTTCCTCCTCTCCTGCAGCTTCCCCTCCATCTCAAGAATCTCTCCATGTTTCAGGAGCAGCCTCAGAAATCAATGCTCACTGAATCACAGTTAGATCCTTTGGTTTATTTATTATTTTCCCAGCTTGAACTCAAACCTTCTTCCGCATGGCGAGAGCAGGGGATGAAGCACACGGCGTTTCACGAGCACAGGCACGGCGGGAGGGACGAGACAGCAGCGAGGCACGGGAAGGGCAGGAGAGGCAGGAGCCCTTCCCTCCCTGCACATTGCTTCGGACACCACCAGGTGTCCAAAGCCCAGAATGGTTGGGATAGGAAGGGACATTAAAGCCCATCTCATTGCCTTGGCAGGGACCCTTTCCACTATCCCAGGTTGCTCCAACCCCAAATCCAAGCTGGGATGGGGCAGCCACAGCTTCTCTGGGTAACCTGTGCCAGTAAGGAATGAAGGATGCAGGTGACAGATGCAAGATCTGGGAGAAGAAAGTTGTCTGTGCATGCCTGCTGTTGAATAAGGGTTTTTCTGAGTATTCTTCAGGATTTTGCATCTCTGGGCTGTGCTCAACACACCAGCCCTGCTGCAATTCTCCTGTGAAGGCCGGATGAAGGGAAAAAGCAGGCAGTTATCAAAGATCCCCGGCAGCAAGGACAGAGGGACACCAGGGCACACGCCCTGCTCTGATATCTTCACCAGAAATGTCTCTCCATTGCCCTTCTGCTCATAATCTGCCACCTCTACCCCAGCCAAGCATCCAACACTTTGGATCAAGGTTGGATGTCAAGGATGTTGGATGTTCATGGACAACATCTTGGAAACAAGGGGGCAGGACCAATAACATTCCCAATAATGTGCCCATAGCCACATTGGGCGGTTCATAGGAGTTCCCACAACGGGCACCAGCTCCTTACAACCCCACCAGAGGGATCCAGACCCATGGGGGCTTTCCCAAACCCCCACCCCCCAGAGCAGAGCCCTCCCTTAGCCCTGCACTCGCCGCTTCCCCGCCAGGGCTCACCCCAGCCAAGTGAATTGCAAAGACGACAGCGCCGGAGCAGAAACAACCAGCGGGGCTCCCTGGAAAAGGCAATTCCCACCATACAGATCTGATGGGATTTCTGCGTGGGAGAGGGCAGAGAGGGGCAGGGGTGAGGGAGCTGAGCGTGTCCCAGACAATCGCTCCGCCGGCGCTAACGTGTGGATAAATAGCCAGTGCCGACATCTGCTGAGAAATACCTTTCCCGCTCCACACTGAGAATTGCAATCTAATAATATCCCAACTGCCCCCCCCCTCCATCCTTCTCCATCCCTCCCCCACCCAATTACCGAGCCTGACATTATCCGTCATCTTCCCTTTGTGTCGGCGAGAATCCAAACGCAGACGCCGGGAAATTAATAATAATTGTTGTGTCAAAATGCGGGATGTAATCAGGATGCGGCGTGGAAGCTAATACAAACACAAACAAATGGTATTTATCCTCCCGAAAGATCCCTCCCCTCCCTTCCCCAAGGGCCGCTGATGATAATACTCATGGAGGAGATGAATCAGTGCTAATATAGGGATTAGGAATAGATCCCAAACCCCAGCCTGGGCTGCAATCAAAAGGAGCGCTCTTAATTGAAATTAGAGCTGGGATTTCGGTGCCTCTGCAGAGATGGGTTAAGCCCATCGGGGCTAAACAGAAGGGAAAATAAAAATAGCATCTTTATTCAAGAACAAGAAGGTGGGAATGAGAAAAAAAGATCCTCTCTGGCTTCGACACACCTGGTTTGCTCAGTCTTGGCTTTGGAGCTGGGTTTTGTCCCAGCGCCGATTCCCGCAGGCAGGGCAGAGATGATGCTCCCGCTTCCCCCTCAGGCATCTCTCTGCCTTTTCAGCTTGAGACAGGTTCAGAAAGGATATTTCAAGATCAAACCACACCTCCCATGCTCTGAGGGAACCCAGGGCAAGTTGAGCTCAGGGTCCTGTTCCTGACTCTTTCCTGAAACTTTTTACCGCTCTGCAAGTGAAACGTGCTCTTTCCCCCGATGCTCATACCAGCAAAGATAAGCGTTCTCACTTTCATTCCTTTTATTCAGAGGCACAAAAGGAAAGGAAAAGACCACCTGAAAAAAGGCACAACTCGTGCTTTAATAGCTGCTCCATTGCCCACATCCCTCTGCGCCCCAGGGCCACCTGGACAGATCCTCTACGGCAGAAAGACAATTCCATCACCACCAAGCCCACTTGAACCATTTATTCAGAGGGGCTGAATTCTTCCCAAATCGCAGTCCCAGGCAAGAGGGATGCTCAGAAGCCAGGTGCTTAATGGCAGCATCTCACTTTCTCCCTTTCCAAAGGTTTTGGTGATTAGTGACTCCTTTTCCTGACTCTCCTAGCTCTACGCATCACCCTGAGTGATCCCTCTCCCTGGATGTTACTCAAAGGAGTGTAATACACATGAGAAGCAGAAAATAGGATCCAGGCATAGATTATTCCCACAAGCATATTAGCAATTCCTGTGCTTTAATTCCAAATTAGATTTCACATCTCAAAACAGGTTTCTAAATTCTTGGCTTGGGCACTTTGCCACAGTCTGTGCCTTGCGCCAGCACATACAAACCCAGACTGAAAACTGGCCCCAAAATAAATCACCCAGCTCCAAACCCTCACACTGCCAAAGGCTAGGATTTGGCTCTGACCTTCACCATTCTTGCTTCAGCCTCACACAGCCCAGTTGTGCAAAAAACTTTGGTGATTTTCCTTTTTTCCAGCCAGGAAAATCCCATTTTCAATGCTGAGAGACAGAGAGAAAACTCTCTATGAGCAGCGCAGACTTAATTCATCTCCTCAGTGGCAGCAGGTCCTTGAGGGCAACCCAAGGGCTTGCAGGTCAGGAGAGACTCAGTGGAGTATGGCCAGTTAGAGATGACTTAGATGCATTCCCACTCCCTGTTTTAAACTTTCTGTGTCTCCACACTGTCCTCTCCAGGACAAGCTGGCCCGACAGCACACAAGTGTTCAAAAACATGAAGGAACAAATGGTGCTGCTGTTCCTGACTCCAGGATGATGCCGTGGGTTTTGGGTTTTACCAGCCTGCCTGCATCCCAGTAAACATCAGATTTATATCCCCAGGCTGCTGACAGCTCCGAGGAGCCCGAGCTCACTAGATGGTTGTACCGACCAACACACCAAGAAGTGACTGGTCCTTACAGACACCAGAGGTTTGGAGACCACCCAAAAATCCTCCAGCAGCTTTTGTTTGTACCTTCAATTACAAGTGCACCAGGATTAGCCATAAGAGCAGACTCTGAGAGCAGCTCCCAGCTCCAAAAAGCCTGGCTCATCCCACACTGAGCCACTGAATCCGGCACAAGTCTTGAGCCCAGTCCAGAGATAAATTGATTTTTAAACAAAAGCACAGTCAGTGTAGAAACTCGACAGCCAGATGCTGGTTTGCAGCTGGGCAGAGGTGCCCATCAGGACTTCAGGCATGTACAGCTAAATGAGCTCCCCATGCTCTCACAGCAGGAGCAGATCCATCCCATCCAACTTCTGCTCCCAAAAACTTGGCTAGCTGCTCCAAGGCAGGAATCTGGTTCCTCCACCAGTAGCAGAGGTTGATGCCTCTAAAAAAACCCAATTTAAGGATGATGTGAAGGGCACCTTGGCACTGCCTCTCTCCCTGATCTCCACTGGACAGGAGGGCGGGAGCTCAGCCTCCACACCCTAAGGATATGTAGCACAGAGAATCCCAGAAAGGTTTGGCTTGGAAGGCACTTTAAAGCTCATCCTATTCCACTCCCTGCCATGGGCAGGGACACTTTCCACTGTCTCAGGTTGCTCCAAGCCCTGTCCAACCTGGCCTTGGACACTTCCAGGGATCCAGGAGCAGCCACAGCTTCTCTGGGCACCCTGTGCCCACTTCCCCACTCTCACAGGGAAGAATCTCTTCCCAGTATCCCATCTAGAACAATCCTACTTTGGTTTAAGCCCATTCAGCACTCCACCTAACGAGACTCAGCAGAAAAGCAAAGACCTGAGGAGCCCTTGTCCCTCCTGCCACCTCTAAACAAGTACTTTATTCCCAAGCTGATTTCCCTGTCTGTAAAGCACATGTCCACCCTGTCGGCATCCCGAGCCTGGCCATTATCCAGGCCCTCCTCCCGGCTCTACCAGCCCCTCGCAGAGCTGGAGCTGTCCCTACATGATCCCTCCCAAGTCCCAAATGAGGATGGCAGAAGAGGAGCCGGGCGAGCCCCGGGGCAAACCCCGCACGCTCGGCGGGGCTGGCGGCAGGGGCGGAAATTCATTCATATGAATTTGGAATATAATACCTGACACAAGATGTATCGCTGCTGCCACGCTGCAATCCCAGATAAGGACACAGCAGTAACAGATGGAGGAACAAGGCACTTATCTTGTTAGCTGATGGATTTATCTCTCCTTCCCCCCACCCTTCCCTACATATTCCATAGTGCGCCGAGAGCCGCGTTCCTCGGCAGAGCAGCATATGGAGCACGAATTGATTTCTTCCTAACACCCCCTCCACACTTTAATTCAATAAGAGCTGGAGTGGCGGATAAACAGCTTGTTGTGCTAGGAAAATTTCAAAACAGTCAAGAAAATGTCAAACTGTCTTTTTTATGAGTGTCTTTCTTTTTTTTCCCTTTTTTCTTCTTTTTTTTTTCTTTTTCATTCCCCCTTCTCCTCAGACGTTCAGCAAGGATCTCCATGTCTGGAGTGAGCAGTGCTTCCCTGGCAGACACCTGTACATATCCTGTCAGGCCAGTCCATGGCAAAAGGTGGCTTTGGTCCCATCCTTGGATGGCAGTTGGGAACACAGCGACTCTGGGTAGAAGATTAGGCAGATGGTTTCATCTGGCAGCTCCCTTAATCTCATTACTGGAGCTGGTGGAAGTTTTTAATGTGATCTCTCTTTCCTTCTCTACCCTCACCCCATTCAAAATGCCTTTTCTCAAAAAAAGAAACAACCCAGACATGTTTCCTTAGTGGTTTCTTTGTTAGAACAGATAAAAAAATCTTAAAAAAAACTATTCCATTTTTATTTTTGGTGTCCTATCCCTCTGTATTATTTAGCTCTCAAAAGAAGGAATTATTAGAGAAGAGGAAAAAGCACAATTGGATGTTTTCTGGTCCTTGCTCAAAAATATGGAGCCCTTTGGAAATAGCAGGGACATGTTTCTGAAGACCATAAGGCACCTCATGTGCTCTTGCCCTGCAACCTCCTTTGCCAGGAAACTCCAGCAAAAGCTGCAGCCATGGAGGTTTATTTAGGAATGTGGAAATCCAGCCCTGAGGGACACCAGCATGTCCCACACTCAAGGGTCTTTGCTGGCCTCCAGACCTCTCCCAAACACCTTGCTCCTGCTACTCCTCACACAGCTGCCTGTTTCCAACCAGCCAAGAGCCTGAACTCCCCCCAAACACACCAATCCATCAATCCATACCTCCCTAGCTTGTTCTCCTGAGGGATTCTCACAAGATAAAACCCTTCAGGACTTCTCCTCCCCTCCATGCATCTATTCAGCAGCTCATTTCATTTGAACCTTCCTGCAGAGCAGAGACCACCACAGCCCCAAAGCTCAGCCTGGCCCCGCACGTGGCCTGAGCCATCCCTGGCTCTCAGCTCCCAGTGCTGGTGAAAACCACCTCCAAGTGGGTTTGGAGGAGGAGTTGGAGCAATGAAGACCAGTCCAAGAGCCTGCTCTCATATTTTGAATAAATTGATATGAACATAGGGAAAGAAAAGGGGAATGTGCTCCCAGGTATGACCAAATGGAAACCAAGTGGATTCCCAACAGGACTGAAGGAATAAAAATGTGTTCCCTAAAAAATGAGCTGCTCTGTTTTGTTCAAAACTTCTCCTACAGAGTCTTGGCATGGATTCTGATTGTCACTCAGACATGCAGGGGACATGCTGTGTACCCATGGATGGCCTCAGCACCCTGGTCAGAATACAATCACCACCTTACCCCACATCACCAGTGACAGCTTTTGGAGGTCAAACCAGGAACCAGTGCCCACAAACCCCACCCCAGGACAGCGTCATCCCCTGGGGACCAGAAATAAAGACAGACAGACCCACAGGGCAGGCAGCAGCACGGGCCTGGGGCTGCACATCCCTGCAGGGTGAGTGAGTTAGGCTGCAGCAGCACCCAGAGCAGCAGCAGCGCGGGCTGGGCACACGCTGTGCCTGAGCTGGGATGGTTTGGGGTGAAAACGGACCCACAGGAGGGTGTCCAGGGAAGGAGGGCCGTGTCCTGCAGTTTTCCACCTCCTGCCATCTGCCTGCTGCTGTGCTGGAAGGCGAGAGCTGCCTCCCCACCCCCTCTGCAGCAGAGCAGTGCAGAAGGCTGCAGGATCCTGCAGGGAGCCGCCGTGTTTAGCATGCAGGAGAGAGAGCAGAGCAAAGCCCTGTCTCGTGCCACGGAGCAGCCGGCCGGGAGCAGCAAATTGCTGCTGGAAGGAGCCGGGTGCTTGGAGAATCTGCAGCCCCTCGCTGCTCCCCCTCCTCTTCCCATTTAGCTCCTGGTTGCAAGCAGGGATGGGGTTTGGTGCCTAATCTACCTCTGCCTCAGTTTCCCTCTGTGAAAGAATCCCACCACCTGTCTTGCTACGGCCCCAAACTGTCGGGGAGGAGCAGCAAGGAACTCATCCCTCTGCTCCAGAACCATCACCTCCTTGCTCCATCCCTTCCTCCCTGCCAGCTTGCACTGGGCACCCACACCCCAATGACAGTGGCAGCACTCAGGTACCCAAGGGTGATCCATAACAGCACCCAAG